>CM070787.1:56492093-56993204 GCA_036346955.1 Dipus sagitta
ATGACCAGTGTCTACACTGTCAGAGCTGACTGTGTTACATAAGGATATAAGAACACCTGCTTCATGACCAGGGTCTACACTGTCAGAGCTGACTGTGTTACATGAGGATGTAAGAACACCTGCTTCATGACCAGTGTCTACACTGTCAGAGCTGACTGTGTTACATGAGGATGTAAGAACACCTGCTTCATGACCAGTGTCTACACTGTCAGAGCTGACCTGTTCTACATGAGGATATAAGAACACCTGCTTCATGACCAGGATCTACACTGTCAGAGCTGACCTGTTCTACATGAGGATATAAGAACACCTGCTTCATGACCAGTGTCTACACTGTCAGAGCTGACTGTGTTACATGAGGATATAAGAACACCTGCTTCATGACCAGTGTCTACACTGTCAGAGCTGACTGTCTTACATGAGGATATAAGAACACCTGCTTCATGACCAGTGTCTACACTGTCAGAGCTGACTGTGTTACATAAGGATATAAGAAGACCTGCTTCATGACCAGTGTCTACACTGTCAGAGCTGACTGTGCTACATGAGGATATAAGAACACCTGATTCATGACCAGTGTCTACACTGTCAGAGCTGACTGTGCTACATGAGGACATGATGAAATACCCACTTTATCTTGTTGTCCTGACTACTGAACTGACCATTCCTATTCAGTACTTAGGCCAGTACCTGTCACACAGCAAATGTTTTACTAATGTTAACTGATGTGTGATCATTTTGCAGGTGAAATAAAGAAAGTGCAGATCAGTGAAGAATGGTCTAATCATGACTAACTATAGAACTGGGGCAGGAACCCAGGTCCCCAGATGAGTCATGGGTCTCCACAGTGAGGCTTGGGGCTATGTTTCTAAATCCTGAGTCACAGAAACTAAGAGTAATCATCACCGAGGAATTTGCCTGGCCGTGTTTGAGGGCTCCACATTTAGTACTATATCACATGAAATCTAACATGCCCACTGTATTGTTGTTTTATGAGGGAGAGGAAGTTATGCAGAGTGAGGGAGGGAGGGAGGGAGGGAGGGAGGGAGGGAGGGAGAGAGGGAGGGTTGTAAGAGGGAGGAGCCTGCTAGCTAAAGCTGGGGGATGCTGTGCTGGTTGTCAGACTGTCTCTCAGCTCCACTCTCAGTGAGCTTTCCTGGCTGTTGATTCCAGCTTCTAGATTTTGTCTCCCTGACAGAAGTATCAGGGAAACAGTGCCACAGGGCAGTGGCAATGCTCCGAGCCAGCTCTTTTAAGGACCCCCCCCCTTCCAAACTCCAGGGTACACCCATCCTCTTTCCAGAGAGCCTCACCAGTCCTTTAGCACTCGCCTCTTTGTCAAACTCTCTCCACTAGAACAACTATAATGCTTTCCATTTCCCACCTTAGAGCCTCATTTTTGGAGCCCAAGATATAGTTTGTCTTGAGAAATATTAAACTCTTAAACTGATGTTACACATAAAATGCAACAGTGCTTTGGCAGGGGACATAGGTAACCCTGTGGGGAATAGGGACTGGGAGGGGCTACCTTTATCAAGGTCACACAGCCATTGGTGGAAGTGAGAGGAGGAGCCATGCTTGTGGTTCTTAGGCCAATGCTGTTCCCATGGCCCGAGTCTCACTTTGCTGACCCTTCTGATGGGCCTGGCCTCTGCTTTGGGGGTGGACAGGTCATTGACATACTTCATAGTGGGGTGTTCTCATTGACTCCCTCTTTTGAAATTTTTATGTATTTGATAGAGGAGAGAGAGAGACAGAGAGACAGAGATAGAGACAGAGACAGAGGGAGAGAGAGAATGAATTGCTGTGCCAGGGCCTTCAGCCACTGCAAATGAACTCTAGACACATGCACCACCTTGTGCATCTGGCTTATGTGGGTCCTGCGGGATCGAACCTCAGTCTTTTGGCTTTGCAGGCAAGCACCTTGTTGCAGTCAGGTTCACATTGTTGGCAGAAATCACCTGACCAGAGGAAGGTGGATCACCATAAGTTCAAGGCCAGCCTGAGACTACATGGTGAATTCCAGGTCAGCCTGGGCCAGAGTGAGACCCTACCTTGAAAAAAAGTTTAAAAAGGCCAGGTGTGGTGGTGCATGCCTTTAATCCCAGCACTCAGGAGGCAGAGGTAGATGGATCATCATGAGTTTAAGGCCAGCCTCAGGCTCCATGATGGCAAGGGAAAACGATGGCATGAACAGAGGGTGGACATCACCTCCTGGCTAACATCAGGTGGACAACAGCAACAAGAGGGTGTGCCAAACACTGGCAAGGGGAATCTGGCTATAACACCCATAAGCCCACCCCCAACAATACACTGTCTCCAGGAGGCATTAATTCCTAAATCTCCATTAGCTGGGAACCTAGCATTCAAAACACCTAAGTTTATGGGGGACACCTCAATCAAACCACCACATGCCTTAACCATAAGCCATCTCTCCAGCCTTTGACTCCCTCTTTGATGGACAGGTCGTTGACATGCCTCACAATGTGGTGTTCTCATTGGCTCCCTCTTTGATGGACAAATCATCGATGTGGCTCACAGTGGAATGTTCTCATTGGCTGCCTCTTTTCCTTCCAGAAAGAACATGTTACTGGTCAACAATGGGTTTGCGATTTCTGCTGCACTGCTGATGGCCTGCTCCCTCGTGGCAGGGACCTTTGAGATGCTTATTGTGGGACGCTTCATCATGGGCATAGATGGAGGTGAGACTTTGCCATGATGGGAGAAGATTACAGTGACATTCCTGGGGTTTTCTGGAAAGCTGACAGGTGTTTGGGAGCTGGTATTGACTTGGCAGAGACCAAGATTCTAGAACTCTGCATAAAATGGGCCAGTCCTTGGTATTAAGCCATTCCATTTACCCTAACACTGAGATGGTCAGGTACAAGTCAACTGCAAAGGCCTGGTTTGTAGCATGCATGCCTTCTTTTGCTACCATCTTTATGAAATTTGGATCCTAATGATGCTTGTAGTACCCTGAGAGCTCCTCTGAGGACTATGTTCCTGTCTGAGCCCTTGGCTTATTCATTCTTCTATTTACTCACCAAGAATTTATAGTACCTATTATTCCTGGTATTCTGTATGCCTGGAAGGACTCTGACCCTGAGGGCAGAAAGTACCTAATTAGATACCTAAGTCCTATGAAGAAAATGAAGCAAGGCAGTGTTGTTTCAGAGATGCCAGAGGGAACTGGGAAGAAGCTCAGCAGGTAAGAACTCTTGATGTGAAAGCATAAGGATCTGGGTTCATTCCCCAGCACATACATAAAAAGTTGGGCATGGACAAACATGCTTGTAATCTCGGTGCTGAAGTGCTGAAGACAGGAGACTAAGGTCAGCTAGTCACACCAAAAAAAAAAAAAAAAAAAAAAAAAAAAAAACCAGCTATAGAAGATACCAGATATGTTCCTCTGGACATATGTGCATAGGGCATGTACACCTGCACATAAATGTGTAAACATAGCACCCACACACCAGAAAACGAAAGGAAAGGAAAGGGGGAAAAGATGGAACAGGCAGAAGAAACATGAGTAGAGACCAGGATGAACCAAGAGAGAGAACTGAATATCAGAAACCAGGTTCCCAGCAGAGAAGAGAGTGCAGTGGAAGGATGCTGGACACATCCAAAGGAGAAGCTTGGTGAGGGGGGAGCCTGGGATCTGAGGCTGAAGTTTAGTTCATGCAGGCACCAGTGGGGACTGAGGTTTTGTGCTGACCACAAGAGGAAATCGAGGAAGGCTGCTAAGAGTGGGACAAGAACTGCACTATGTTCCAATACAACCCTTCTTGCACCTGGGTAGGGAGTGCAAGGTGGAGCTAGAAGTGGGAGCAGAAGAAATAGGGGTCCAAAGGAGACAGGCTGTGTGGCCTAGGTAGGATGTTGTAAGGCAGGCAGAGACAAGTTAGGTTCTTCTGGGAGTGTGAGATCTACAGACTTAAAATATATTGTCTAAGCAAACTGCTTCCATTCTAATTATGCATCTTCAGAGCATTACCTTTAAGCAAGGAAGGCAAACCTTAGTGTTAGCAATTAGCTCTGAGCATTCTATGCAACAAATGTTGCCAGCTCAGCTTGGATTCTTTTTTAAAAAGTATTATCTATTTATTTATTTATGAGGGTAGGGGGAGAGAGAGAGAGAGAATGGGCATGCCAGGACCTCCATTCATTGCAAACAAACTCCACAATCATGCACCACCTTGTGCATCTGGCTTATGTGTGTACTAGGGAATCAATGCTGGGTCATTAGGCTTCACAGGCAAGCATCTTAACTGCCAAGACATCTCTCAAGGCCCCTCAGTGTGGATTCTTTTGTTCAATGTGAGACAGAATCATGAAGGGAAAAGCACTATCACACCCATGAGGGCTACCAGGGTTTGTGCTTGGGCATGAGCAAGACAGCAGCAGGGTATACTAGTGCTCAAGTACTGCACAGAAGCAGGAGGGCACCCCAGTGCACAAGCACTGCACAGCAGTAGGAGGTCACTCCAGTGCTCAAGCACGGCTCAGAAGCAGGAGGGCCCTCCAGTGCTCAAGCACTGCACAGCAGCAGGAGGGCACTCCAGTGCCCAAGCACTGCTCAGAAGCAGGAGGGCCCTCCAGTGCTCAAGCACTGCACAGCAGCAGGAGGGCCCTCCAGTGCTCAAGCACTGCACAGCAGTAGGAGGGCACTCCAGTGCTCAAGCACTGCACAGCAGCAGGAGGGCACTCCAGTGCTCAAGCACTGCTCAGAAGCAGGAGGGCACTCCAGTGCTCAAGCACTGCACAGCAGCAGGAGGGCATTCCAGTGCTCAAGCACTGCACAGCAGCAGGAGGGCCCTCCAGTGCTCAAGCACTGCACAGCAGCAGGAGGGCACTCCAGTGCTCAAGCACTGCACAGCAGCAGGAGGGCACTCCAGTGCTCAAGCACTGCTCAGAAGCAGGAGGGCCCTCCAGTGCTCAAGCACTGCACAGCAGCAGGAGGGCCCTCCAGTGCTCAAGCACTGCACAGCAGCAGGAGGGCACTCCAGTGCTCAAGCACTGCACAGCAGCAGGAGGGCACTCCAGTGCTCAAGCAGTGCACAGCAGCAGGAGGGCCCTTCAGTGCTCAAGCACTGCACAGCAGCAGGAGGGTACTTCAGTGTGCAAGCACTGCACAGCACATTTGTCACCATTCTTTTGGCCAAAGCAAGGCCCATGGCAAGCACAGAGTGACATTCATCCAAGAAGATGGCTTAAGGGAGAACAAACAGTACCTTCCTGTCCTCTGTTTAAGTCTGCCAACCACAGAAGGACTGTAGCAAGACCACTGGATGATGTCAGAATGAAATTGCTCATGTGTGAGGTGCTTGTTGCAGTGGGAGCCCCCATCACCCAAGCTTGCTTGCACCTCCCCTAGGCAAGATGGGGTATTCATGTCATGAATGCAGTTGCATTGTTTTATTGTCAGATCCTGAGGGACAGACCCAGGATACTTGAAAGACGTCCCTAATGAGGCCACTGAGATGCTCTTGCTGCCTGCCTGTTTTCTGTTCTACTCATTCAGCTTTAACTACTTTGTCAAGCTTGTTATGCATACTGAATTTCCTTCACTAAAGCCACATTCACAAGTAGATGACAGTTTTTTATACAACCACAGATTCAAGACAAATGTCATTTAGACCCTGTTCTATGAGCAGTTCAAAAAGAAAGCAAGAGGGCTGGAGAGATGGCTTTAGAGGTTAAGCGCTTGCCTGTGAAGCCTAAGGACCCTGGTTCGAGGCTCGTTTCCCCAGGACCCACGTTAGCCAGATGCACAAGGGGGCGCATGCGTCTGGAGTCCGTTTGCAGTGGCTGGAAGCCCTGGCGTGCCCATTCTCTCTCTCTCTCTGCCTCTTTCTCTCTCTGTCTGTCACTCTCAAATAAATAAATAAAAATAAACCAAAAAAAAATTTGAAAAAGAAAAGAAAGCAAGAAAAATAGGAGGAATTTTAAAACACACTCTTTCGGTCTTCTGGAACACTTCCTATTGGAGCTGTTCCAAGACTCAGGGACTTCGTGTTTTCTCGCAGAGCAGAGGGAGGAGTGTGAGGGCATACAAGGTAAGGCAGTTGGGCAGAAGGAAAGGAAAGTTGGAAAGTCGCTGGTCATGGGCTAAGTCAGGTAGATGCTTGTAATAATGAATTTAAAGCCAAGTGGTAATGCTTGAAAATTCTAGAAGGCAGAAAGATCTATGATGCTGATTGTTCAGGGTACTATAGAATGTTTAAAATTTGAGCAAAAACAGGAATAGTTTGAAATTCAAGCAGAAACTCCTTTCTGGAGGGAATGTTTTCTCTTAGAAGGCTTAGAGAAAAATAGACATACTATTTTTACACTACAAAAGTAGGATTCAAGCATGACTTAACAGAGACCAGCAGGCAGGCCCTGAGTAGAACTGCTCAGCAATCACAGACTGGAAGCCTGACAGGTGACATAAGTTTTAGTTTGCTTTGTTTTATGCAACAAGCTTTATGGTTTAGATTATTCAGAGGCAAAATGTGTGTAGGTTGCAAACTTCAAAATAGGAGTTTTGTATGGGAGATTGTGTTGGCCATGTCAGCCATGGCCTTTCCAGAGCTGCCCATAACTCCAGGGGTACAAGGCTCTCTCAGTTGCAGTATGAGCTGTACCTCACAAGCAAGGCTAACTGCGTCAGAAAATCTATGCTTTCAATCAGTGAAAACATGAAGCTGAAAGTTCCAGAAATAATTCTTACATTTAATATAACTCATCACAAGATATGGCTATTGTTTTCTACTTTATTATTGATTATTGCTGTGGTTCTCCTTCTGTGCCTAATTTATCAAGTGGACATTCCCATAGTGCATGTTTAGAGTTTAATACTACCACTAGTTTCAGGCACCTACTGGGGGTGTCGGGTATGTCTCCATGATTAGGTGGGGACAGTTGTACTTCCAGTTAGTACCAAGTTCTGTGAGTAACACAAGGATGAGGATAGGAAGAGAGATGGATGGGAGGGATGACTCATATGCCCTTGAGGTAAGTCTCAGTGAGGAAATATGTTAGCTTTCTGTGAATTCTGTTATAAAATGCCACAAACCAAGTGGCTTAAAACAGCCACCACACATGCTTCAGAAGTTCTGGAGATTAGACGTCCAAGATCAAAGTGTGCTAATTACTTTGCTCACTGCTGTGACCAAATACTTGACAAGAAGCAGCTTAAGGGAAGAAATGTTTATTTTGTCTTATAGTTTGAGAGGATACACACCGTCCATCACAGTGGGGAAGGTGTGGGAGCAAGAGCATGAACCTGGCTGGCTACACTGAGTTCATAGTTGGGAAGCAGAGTAGAGAGGAAGTGGGGCCAATTTATAAAGCCTCAATACCTATCCCTAGTGACCCACTTCCTCTAATGAGGCTCCATCTCTAAAGGCTTCATAATCTTCCCAAACAGTACTACTACCTGGTAACCAAGTTTCAAACACATGAGCCTGTGGGGGACATTTCACATTCAAATGACCACACAAGGCACTATCAGAGCAGGCTCTTTCCCAAGGCTTGAGTAGAGCTATTCCCTGCTTGTCAGACAGCTTCTGCTGCTGCTGCATATCCTTGGTACTTGGCGGTCCCTAGCTTGCTGCTGTCCTGTTTAACCTCTGCATCTTCACATGGCCTTCCTTCTTCTTGGTCTCTATGCCTTTATGTGCCTTTCTGTAAGAATTTCAGGCATTGGATTTGGATTTGCTCCAACCCAGTATGACCTCAACTGGACATAACTACATTTGCAAAGACCCAATGTCAAATAAGGTCACACCAACAGGTTATGGGGGTTAGAGATAAAATATAGCTTTTTGAGGATACAAGTCCGTCTCCTACTTTAAGAAGTGACATTGAGCTGATACAGAAAGGGTAGGTAGGAGCCCACCTGGGATCTCTGAGGACAGAGAGTTCCAGACAAAGTGAAGAATAAAGGTCAGTCTCCTAGGACACAGTTAGCCTGGAATGCTCACTGAGTCCTGAGGTATGCACAATTGGGGAAGAAGGGTGGCAGGGGATGGGGTCAGAGGTTGGACAGGGCTGCTCAGGTGTGGGGAAGCACTGAGAGCCCAGAGTGACCAGCCAGCTTAGTTTTCCCAGGGTTCCTGGGGTGAATGGCAGCAGCAAGTCAGGATGAGCTGGTGGCACAACTAAGGGCTTCTCAGACAGCCTACCTCTTCCTTCACCACTGGTTTACTCACAGTCCCTATTGATTGGCAGCTCAATACATGGTAGGCAATGTGCCAAGCATCACACATATTTAGGTCCTGGTGAGCTGTTGGGTGAGCAAAGGGCTTACAGCTGATTAGTTTATCTAAAGAAAGAAGACCTATCATGGAATTAAGATTCTAACAGGGACTGGAGAGAAGGCTTAGTGGTTAAGGCACATGCCTGCGAAGCCTAAGGACCCAGGTTCGATTCTCCAGGTCCCATGTAAGCCAGATGCACATGGTGGCACATGTGTCTGGAGTTCGTTGCCAGTGGCTAGAGGCCCCAGCGTGCCCATTCTCTCTCTCTCTCTCTCTCTCTCTTCCTCTGTCTGTGTCTCTAATAAATAAGTAAATTAAAAAAGATTTTAACAGTACTTAGTGCTTGACCCTAGCCATTGGCCATTAAGAAAAGAGACCAGCCGGGCCTGGTGGTGCACACCTTTAATCCCAGCACTTGGGAGGCAAAGGTAGGAGGATCGTGGTGAGTTCAAGGTCACCTTGAGACTACATGGTGAATTCCAGGTCAGCCTGGGCTAGAGTGAGACCCTACCTCAAAAACAACAACAAAAAAAACGAAAAGAAAAGTAAGAAAGGAAGAAAGGAAGAAAGGAAGAAAGAAAGAAAGAAAGAAAGAAAGAAAGAAAGAAAGAGAGAAAGAAAAGACAGACCCTGCTAATTTCTGCAGAAGTTCTAGGGCTTCCACTGGAAATGAGAGCCCTACTCTAAACAAGCCAGGAATCTGCCACGGATGGGACATTGCTGCCATTAAAAGGTCTGAAAGGATCTTAGAGAATGACCCTGCCAGGCTTACAGTGACACAAGCCTTTTTGAAACTGACCAGGCTTGTAATTTTATTATCAAGTATATGCAGTATTTTATAAAAGATGTTTGTAACTACTACTATTTTATCTGAAATATCTCTCCTAAGCATGTAAATTTATCTCATCAGTAACAAGATCATATGTAGGTGACATACTCTCTAAAATTGGTCTACCTTATATAACAATACCCAAGTTTTATAGTGAAGAGGCCATGTTAGTTTGTGGAAAAGCTCAGGTTTAGAATCAGAGAGCTGTTAGGTCTCTATTAAGCTAAATAATGCCTATTGGATCTCCAAACATCACTTGGTAATTTAGGCAAGTTACTGAACCTATCTGTCTTAGATTTCTCATCCTTAAAAAGGAGCTAATGACAACACATTTTACTTCATAAGATTTTTCTTAAAAACAAATAAATGCATATAGGTAAAAACATTGTATATAAATATACGCATATGAAGACATTGTAAACACTGTGAATTGGTTATTATCATTATTGCAACTACTCTGACCTTCATACTTTCATCATCTCCACCATAGTCATATCGCCATGATCACTGGTACCATTGTCACCACCACTCCCAACACCATCACTGCCATCATCACCACCAACACTGCCATCATCACCACCAACACTACCATCATCACCACCAACACTGCCATCACCACCACCAACACTGCCATCATCACCACCAACACTGCCATCACCACCACCAACACTGCCATCATCACCACCAACACTACCATCATCACCAACAACACTGCCATCATCACCACCAACACTGCCATCATCACCACCAACACTACCATCATCACCACCAACACTGCCATCACCACCACCAACACTGCCATCATCACCACCAACACTGCCATCACCACCACCAACACTGCCATCATCACCACCAACACTACCATCATCACCAACAACACTGCCATCATCACCACCAACACTACCATCATCACCACCAACACTGCCATCATCACCACCAACACTACCATCATCACCACCAACACTGCCATCATCACCACCAACACTGCCATCATCACCACCAACACTACCATCATCACCACCAACACTGCCATCATCACCACCATCACTGCCATCACCACCACCAACACTACCATCACCACCACCAACACTGCCATCATCACCACCAACACTGCCATCATCACCACCAACACTGCCATCATCACCACCAACACTGCCATCACCACCACCAACACTGCCATCACCACCACCAACACTACCATCATCACCACCAACACTGCCATCATCACCACCAACACTACCATCATCACCACCAACACTGCCATCATCACCACCAACACTGCCATCAACACCACCAACACTGCCATCATCACCACTATCACTGCCATCATCACCACCAACACTACCATCAACACCACCAACACTACCATCATCACCACCAACACTGCCATCATTACCACCAACACTGCCATCATCACCACCATCACTGCCATGATCAACACCAACACTGCCATCATCACCACCAACACTCCCATCATCACCACCAACACTGCCATCATCAACACAAAACTGCAATCATCACCACCACTACCATCACCACCACCAACACTGCCATCATCACCACCAACACTACCATCATCACCACCATCACTGCCATGATCAACACCAACACTTCCATCATCACCACCAACACTGCCATCATCACCACCAACACTGCCATCATCACCACCAACACTGCCATCATCACCACCACTACCATCATCACCACCACTACCATCATCACCACCATCACTGCCATCATCACCACCAACACTACCATCATCACCACCATCACTGCCATCATCACCACCATCACTGCCATCACCACCACCAACACTACCATCATCACCACCATCACTGCCATCATCACCACCAACACTACCATCATCACCACTATCACTGCCATCATCACCACCATCACTGCCATCATCACCACCAACACTGCCATCATCACCACCAACACTGCCATCATCACCACCACTACCATCATCACCACCAACACTACCATCATGACCACCAACACTACCATCATGACCACCAACACTGCCAGCATCACCACCAACACTGCCACCATCACCAACACTACAATCATCACCACCAACACTACCATCATCACCACCAACACTGCCATCACCACCACCAACACTGCCATCACCACCACCAACACTACCATCACCACCACCAACACTGCCATCATCACCACCACACTGCCATCATCACCACCAACACCTCACACACCACACTACCATCATCACCACCCACTACCATCATCACCACCAACACTGCCATCATCACCACCAACCACTACCATCATCACCACACTCACTGCCATCACACCAACACTGCCATCATCACCACCAACACTGCCATCATCACCACCAACACTGCCATCATCACCACCAACACTGCCATCATCACCACCACACTCCATCATCACACCACACTGCCATCATCACCACCAACACTGCCATCACCCACCAACACTCCATCATCACCACCACACTGCCATCATCACCACCAATCACTGCCATCATCACCACCAACACTCCATCATCACCACACACTGCCATCATCACCCACCATCACAACACTGCCATCATCACCACCACACTGCCATCATCACCACCAACACTGCCATCATCACCACCAACACTGCATCATCACCACCACCACTACCATCATCACCACCATCACTAGCCATCATCACCACCAACACTACCATCATCACCACCATCACTAGCCATCATCACCACCAACACTAGCCATCACCACCACCAACACTGCCATCATCACCACCATCACTGACCATCATCACCACCAACACTACCATCATCACCACCATCACTGCCATCATCACCACCAACACTAGCCATCATCACCACCAACACTAGCCATCATCACCACCAACACTGCCATCATCACCACAACACTGCCATCATCACCACCAACACTCCATCATCACCACCACACTACCATCATCACCACCAACACTACCATCATCACCACCAACACTGCCATCATCACCACACACTGACCATCACCACCACCACACTGCAATCACACCACCAACACTACCATCATCACCACCAACACTAGCCATCATCACCACCAACACTGCCATCATCACCACCAACACTGCCATCACCACCACCTACACTACCTTCATCACCACCAAGCACTGCCATCATCACCACCATCACTCCATCATCACCACCAACACTGCCATCATCACCACCACCTAGCCATCATCACCACCAACACTGCCATCATCACCACCATCACTGCCATCTTCACCAACACTGCCATCATCACCCACCAACACTGCCATCATCACCACCACACTACCATCATCACCACCAACACTGCCATCATCACCACCATCACTGCCATCAACACCACCATCATATCCACCAACACTCCATATCCACACACCATCATCACCACCAACACTACCATCATGACACCAACACACCATCATCACCACCAACACTGCCACCATCACCAACACTACCATCATCACCACCAAAACTACCATCATCACCACCAACACTGCCATCATCACCACCAACACTACCATCATCACCACCAACACTACCATCATCACCACCAACAGTACCATCATCACCACCATCACTGCCATCACCACCACCAACACTACCATCATCACCACCATCACTGCCATCATCACCACCAACACTACCATCATCACCACTATCACTGCCATCATCACCATCATCACTACCATCACCACCACCAACACTGCCATCATCACCACCATCACTACCATCACCACCACCAACACTACCATCATCACCACCAACACTGCCATCATCACCACCAACACTGCCATCATCACCACCATCACTACCATCACCACCACCAACACTACCATCATCACCACCAACACTGCCATCATCACCACCATCACTGCCATCATCACCACCAACACTACCATCATCACCACTATCACTGCCATCATCACCTCATCACTACCATCATCACCACCAACACTGCCATCATCACCACCATCACTGCCATCATCACCACCAACACTACCATCATCACCACTATCACTGCCATCATCACCATCATCACTACCATCACCACCTACCAACACTGCCATCATCACCACCATCACTACCATCACCACCACCAACACTACCATCATCACCACCAACACTGCCATCATCACCACCAACACTGCCATCATCACCACCAACACTGCCATCACCACCACCAACACTGCCATCATCACCACCACTACCGTCATCACCACCAAAACTACCATCATCACCACCAAAACTACCATCATCACCACCATCACTGCCATCATCACCACCAACACTGCCATCATCACCACCATCACTACCATCACCACCACCAACACTGCCATCATCACCACCACTACCGTCATCACCACCAAAACTGTCATCATCACCACCATCACTGCCATCATCACCACCAACACTGCCATCATCACCACCATCACTGCCATCACCACCATTACCTTCACCATGATCACCACCACCACTACCTTCACCGTGATCACCACCACTACCTTCACTGTGGTCACCACCACCACTACCTTCACTGTGATCACCACCACCACTACCTTCACTGTGATCACTACCACCACTACCTTCACCATTATCACCACTACTTTCACTGTGATCACCAGCACCACTGCCTTCAGCATTATCACCACTACCTTCACCATGATCACCACCACCACTACCTTCACTGTGATCACCACCACCTTCACCGTGCTCACCACCACCACTACTTCACCATGATCACCACCACCACTACCATCACCATTATCACCACTAGCATCACCACCACAACAGCCATTACTACCATTACTACCATCACTACCTCATCATCATCAGTACCATCATCACCACCACTGTCATCCTTTCCACTCTCATCACCACTATCTCCATCACTACCACCATTTCCAATAACATTATATCTTCTTCTGTGAAATACCAGTCCTACCATTCTTTATGGGGCAGGTAGATGCTAAAGTGTATGTGGACTTTGTACAACATGCTGTGAATGGTGCTGTTTATTGTCAAGAGCAAACCAGAGCCAAGGGAGGTGCTGGGACAGAGTGCTTGTCTCTGGGAAGGCCACCATCTCACTGCTGTCCTCTTCCTCAGGCATTGCACTAAGTGCACTCCCCATGTACCTCAATGAGATCTCACCCAAGGAGATACGTGGTTCTCTGGGTCAGGTGACTGCCATCTTCATCTGTGTTGGTGTGTTCTTTGGACAGCTGCTGGGCCTGCCTGAGCTGCTGGGAAAGGTAAACTCGGCCTCTTGGCCAACCGTGTGTGCTCTCATCCTATTGTTACCATGTTGCAGGGACCCCTTTGTTTGAAAGCTCATACCTAACGTGGTGATTCCTAAGGGCTCAAACGTTTTATCTGTCAGTCTCCCTCACTGCCTTAGGACATAAAGAATATATAGCAAACTCAAGCCTTACAGAATGTTTTAATATGCCCACCCAATGACTGTCATTGACAGCTCAGCTTCTGTTTATTTAGGCTTTGTTCTCTGCTTTAAAAAATTCATAAGCATATGTGGTTGTTTGCAGGGTTTTTTTTGTGTTTTTTTTTTTGGTGTATGTGGAGGTCAGAGGATAACCTTGGGTGTCTGTCTTTGGCTCCCAACTTGTTTGAGGCAGGATCTCTTGCATTCACCAGGCTAGCTGGTACACTAACTTTTAGGGGATTCTCTTATCTCCCCTGCCCTCACCATCTAGCTGTAGGCATGCTGGGATTACATACACCTGTACTAAGACATTTGACTTCATGGGTTCTGACAATCCAACTCAGGCCCTTAACATTTCTTCAGCAAGCACTTTATCCACTGAGCCCTAGCCCTTGGTTCCATTCTGAATTTTTTTTGTTTGTTTGTTTGAGGCAAGCCCTGGCAGACTAGCCTTTTTCTATGAGAAAGCAAGAGGGAAAATGAGAGAGAGAGAGAGGGAGGGAGAGACAGAGAGAGAGAGAGAATTGGCATGCCAGGGCCTCTAGCCACTGTAATCAAACTCCAGATATGTGCACCATCTTGTGCACATGTGAATCTGGCTTACATGGGATCTTGTGAGTTGAATATGGGTCCTCAGGCTTCACAGGCAAGCACCTTAACTGCTAAGCCATCTTTCTAGCCTTCTGAATTTTCCCACAGAATCATGCCATACATATTGTTCTGCAACTTGCTGTTTTCACTGGACGTATTTTGGGCATTGTTAGAAGATGTTAGCTAACTCTACTTCACTATCAAGACTTGCTTGTTTCCTAAGTAATTGCACAGTTTTCTGGTTTGACTTCCTGTGTGGAGAACAGGAAGGCCTGGGTTAGATCTCAGGTCAACAATGTAATTGTCATGTGGGCTTGGCAATGAGGAACCCTCACCTGGGTTGGAGAAGGATAAGGTGGGCTCAAGAAGGGTTCCTAGAAGATGAAGCCTCTAACTTAAGCCCTGTAGTGTGAGCAGGTGATGGGAGCTTGGATCCAGAGGAAGACTGTATTGGAAAAGGCCTTGAGATAGAGAAGTGCTTCTGAGGGTAACTGAGAAAGCCTGGAGGCTGAGGAGAGAGCATGTGCGAGGAGGATAAAGGTGTGGTCTGGTTCCTAAGCCTGGAAGACTTCACCCTGGGGTAACAGATAGCCCCAGGGGACACTAGAGGGGGACAGTAATATGGCCAGGTCCATGTTAGAGAATCTGGGAGGTGGTAGGGTGGGCATGGACTTGAGGGAGAAGAGTGAGAAGGGCCAAGAGGCCTAGTGGGAGACCATGGATGACAGTACATGTGGACAGAACAGACAAGACCAGCAGTGGCTGTGGCTATGGTAGCAGTGGGTGGGTCACGAACTGGAAGGAAGTGGCATCCACACTTCCTTCTGCTGCCTTGTGATGGGAGAATGGTGGAAGAGAGTGGACAGGATGCCATCTGGATATGCAGAGGCCTTCTACAGGAGAAGGCAGAGGGAGGAGGGTGTGAAACCACTCTTAATGCTCAAGTGACTGCCCTGGGTCTTGAGTGCTTTCAGTGCCCAGTGTCAACACCTCTTGGCAGCTGGATTCTAGCGGAAGGAGACCAGCAACAAAACAGACATAACAAGTGAGCACACCAGGAAGTGTACACTCCAGGAGCATGCACACCAGTGGGTATGCACACCACAGAGTTTGCACACCAGAGTACTCACGGGCAACACCACTTGTTACACAATTCAAATCCTCACAGTAGCCTCTGTCTGAAAGCTGGACCTAAGAGTGGGGAGGCTCAGGACTCATGGGTAAAAGACACAAGGGCTGAATATGGTTTATTTACCTATGAACCTTAAACTGGATTTTCTGGAGATGCTGAGGGCTTAGAAGGAAGGGGTTGACTTTGGGGAGGGCCTCCTTTGTCCCACTGCCTGAGTCTCACTAACTCTAAGCCATATACTGTCTTGTTCAGTGGAAGATTCCGCAGACTCAATAACCATGCATGTTGTCCATAATAGTAGGATATTACCAACTGGCTGTTATGTGTCACATTTTTAAAGTTTTTTTTCTTTTTCAATAATTATGGATATACTTAGCATGGATACATCATATGTTGGTAACATCCTTTCCCTCTTCCCTGTCCCATTCCTCTAGTGACCCTCCTCAGCAGGGTTGCAGGTTTTCTCCATGGGGTTTTGGGTTATGTGTGATGATGTCCCAACTTGTGGCTCTAACAACCTTTCTTCCCCCGTCTTCTGCAAAATTCCCCAAGCCATGTTGGGTGTGTTTTAAGTCTACTTCAGTGATGAACTCTTAGGAGCCTCTGGATATCTGCTTTGGTAGGTGCTGAGTATCTTCAAGGTCTGTCTCCTTTATCCTGGCACTGATTGTCAGGCTTACCATGGAAGCAGTAGTCTGCTCATCTCCCCAATTCCTCTGTGGTTTTAGCTGGTGCTTGGCTGAAGTGCGAGGAGTAGTTTATCTCCTCAGGTCTCACTACTGCCTGATAAAAAAAGCATATTTTCCAACAGAGAGTGAAGTCAGCACAGGTTAAATGGGACAAGCATTATTAATTTATGGAGAATTTGATGGATGTACTCCCTCTTTTAGCCCAGGATTAGTGAGAGCTTGATGTTGGAGAGCAAAATCATTGTCTGAATATGATTCTGACCTGGTTCTTAGTTCCAAATATGGGTTCCTTTTCACTGAGTAGATCTCTTAGCCAATCAGAAATCTATTGGTTACCCACCAAGGCTGTGTGCCACCATTGCACTTGTGTGTACATCATTGTCCTCCAGGAATATGAAAGTTAAGTGCCTGCCTCACAGGGTCAAAGCTCTTGTCTTAGGGGATCATTTCCAAATTCCTTGTTACCCATCCACTCTTTCTTTGGATTCAATACCAGAGTCTTCCTGTTTGTGAACTTGCCTCCTAGGTCCATCTGGAACCTCTTTCTTCATTTCTTCATTCAACACATGGTTAGACATTGAGCCTTGAGCATGATGGGTACAGCTATACCTCCATGCTGCTCACTGACTCTAAGGCCCAAGTCCCCACGTCTTGCTCAAGCATGATTTCCTCTGGGAACAGAGCTCTGGTGCCTTGTGCATGGGTCTCTCCTAAGCTGTGATTTCTGCTGGTATGTGCATCTTGTCTCTGCTGTAGTTTTATTTTACTGATGTTTTCACACTGTAGTCTAGAGATGTCAAATTTATCGACACCTTTAGCAAATCTTTAGAAAGCCATATCTATGTGCCAGGCATTGGGCTGTCTGCTGCTGCTGCTGGAACAGGGAAGTAGCCCGACTGGGTTCCTGCCCTTGTGAAAATCACAGGAAGACAATTAATCAATTGTCCAGGCTGGGGGCAGAATTGTTTTCCAGAATAAGTGATGTATAAACACATGCCTTAAGAATGAATAGGATCTAAATGGGCTAGGACTGGTGGGGAGAGAGAAGTGAGGGAGAGGCTGTACTAGAGAGAACAGCTTGGGGAAGAAGCTGGAACTGCTCAGAAGCAGAAAAATCAGGGCAAGTAGAGAAAGAAAGACAGGGAGGACAAGGGGCACAGAGAGGTAGGTGGACAGATCTGTAGGTAGGAGTGCTTGTTTGTATTGTAGCTCACACAGGGAAGAGTGGGTGAGATTAAGGGTTCCAGGAACCTCTGTAGCAAGTGGCAATAACATTCCCAGTCTCATGGTTTATGCCCTATCCTCTGCTGTATATTTTATTTTCTGTCTCACTCTATGTCTTATAAAAACTCATTTAGATTCCACATAGGTGTAAGCCAGTGTGTGTCACTGGGACTACTGAGAGAATCACAGAGGTTTCAGTCCATTTCTAGATCCAGTGTTTTGGGTCTGAGCAAGAAAAATATGGCAGCAGGATCATGTGGCAAAGGCAGCTTATCTCATAGTGGCCAGAGAGCCAAGAGACAGATAGGAAGGAAGCAAGGACAAGATGACCAGCCTTCAAGAACAGTGACAAATTTCCTCTAGCTAGGTCCCATCTACTAGCATTTTGTAATATAATTTGAAGTCAGGGAGTATGCTGATTTCCACGTTTTGTCTTTTTTCAGAAATGCTATGGCTGTTTAGGATTTTTTGTGGTTCCACATGAGTTCTAGAATTATATAATGTATCACTGGCAAAGGTAGTTTGTATTAATGGATTGGAAGAATTAGTATCTTAAAATATCCATGATAGCCAAAGTCACATATGGATTTAACACAGTCCCTATCAAATCTCAGTGGTCTTCCTCGCAGACAAATTGGAACACCACAGACTTCTAGGCCAGAACCACAAAGGTGGAGGTCAAGACCAGAGGGATGGCAGTGTTCTAGCCAAGAGTGGCCAGGAACTTGGCTTAGACAGGTAGCCTTCTAAGTAGTCTTTTTGTACTGTGTTGTGGGAGGAATATAGAAGGATTAAAAACTTTGGACTAGAAAAGCCTTAAAATGCTATGTTCAGAGCTTGATGGTGCATTCTGCTGAGAGTCTAAAAGAGAAGAGCCAGGCTTGGTGGCTCATACCTTTAATCCCATCACATGGGAGGCAGAGGTAGGAGGATCACCATGATTTGAGGCTACCCTGAGACAACATAGTGAATTCCAGGTCATCCTGAGCTAGACTGTAACCCTACCTGGAAAAAAAAAAATTAGAGAGAAGTGTGGACTGTGGTGGCTCAGTTTGTGAGGTTTCCTAGGGAAAAGAGTATTTTGCCAGGAACTGGGCTAGAGAGGTTGTGAGATATTCTGGCAAGAAGGCTGGCTATGTTCTGCCCCTTCCCTGAGAACTTGAGCAAAGTTGAATTAAAAAGTAATGGATTGGTGTGTTTTCCAGAGAAAAATAAAGAGCAGAAAGAGTTTAAAAATATTTTTGGCACAGAAAGAAATGTGAACAGGTTTGAGTCTCAGGACCAGAGATTGCAGCCACTTTAGCTATAGCTGTTTAAGAGATCACCACCATTGAGGATGGGCCAGCTGCTCTGCATTGGGGTATAGGAGGAGTGCTGATTCCTTTGAAAGGAACAGACCTGAAGGAAGAATGCTCAAAGAGTTTTCTGATCCTCAAGTCAGGCTTCATTCTCCTTGGATGAACAAATTTGTCAGCAATGCCCACCTGGTACTGGTTTTTGGAATACTAAGATGCAGGAAGTAGAGGGTTATGAAGTGCATGGCAGTGCTGGAGACAACCGCTGAGGCTAGGTTATGTGAGGCAGGATTAAAGTCCCTGAATGGAGACCACGGGTTGTGCGATGGCATGAAGCTATGAAGATGACCTATAGGTTGAAGTGGAGACCATAGGATGTTGGAGATGCCAGGACTATGAGACATCTGCTAAGGAAAGCTGTTGGCTCAGGGTGGATGTAGCATGAGGAAGCAAACAGCACAGCTGTTGGATGGATGGTGGTGAAGTTGCCTAGCCTTTGAAGGTCAGGTGATTTTATCACAAGTCCCAGATATGGGATATGGAATTGTAGGATTTGACATTTGTAATCTTGTGTTGGTCTAATCTTTCCATTTCCCCCTTGTAGAAAGGAAATGTTTGCTCTGTACCATTATGTCTTGTAGCTGTGTTTTGATTTTTGTGGTGCTTACAGTTAACAGACTGTCATGAGTCTCAGATGAGATTTTGGACATTTGAACAGTGTCGGAACTGGTAAAGACTATGGGGAACTTTTAAAGATGTACTGAATGTATTTTGCATCATGGTATGGCCATGAGTCCATGGGGCCTACAGGTACAGCAAGGTGGCTTGAATGTGAGGTGTCCACCATAGCCTTATGTGTTTGTGATTAAGTCTCATATTTAATCCCTAGCTGGTGGAGATTTGCTGGAGGAGGTCTGCAACTGTGTGTGAACCTTGGGATTTTCTAATCCAGCTCTGCTGGCCAGTGCTAGTGAGCGCACTCTCTGTATTTCCTCCCTATTGCTGTGGAGCAGTGTCATCTAGCTGTCTGCTCTTGCTACGCTTTCCCCATCACAAAATTGTAATCAGAAATAAACTCTTTTCTTCCATAAGATGCTTCTGGTCTGGTATTTGGTCCCAGTAATGACCAGGAAACTGCTACAAGGGCCCTGGAACAAGAGACATCCTTCAAAGGCATGCCTTCAGTGACCTACTTCCTTCAATAAAACCCTATATCCTAGTTTATACCATCTCCCAGTAATGGTATCAAATTATGAATCCATCAGTGTATTAATCCATTGATGAGGTCTGAACCATCACTTTCCAAAAGTCCCAGCTCTGAACAGTGCATTGGGGATCGTGCCTTAAACACATAGGTCTGTAGGGGAGGGAGAGACACCTCATCTCCAAGCTATGACCCTCCCATCACATTGGATTTTCCAGAGTGGCTTACTTCTGGCTAGGAGAATATGTACTTAACCTAGTATCTTGCTTGTTTTTGTTCATTTTCAAATCTATGTACAGGTGGAGAGTGAGCGTCTAGAAAATATCAAGTGAAAAGTTTTTCTTCATTTCCTTGGGGATTTACAAAGTCCCTACCGAGTGGAAACCATAGTTAATTTTACTCAGTGTCAGAATTTCATTCCTCCTGTTTAATCAAATTTCTCATTTACTTTCAAAGTCAGACAACTTTTTTTTTAAATCAAGAGTGCAAAGCTAAGCTTCAATGCAGACAGTTGCTATGAAATGCAAAGGCTGAGGAAGTGATGAAAGGGTTTCTGAAACAGGCTGCCAGAGAGAAAGAGGGAACTTAATGTGCGGATTGATGCTGGTGCCTGAATTTAATCAGCCTTGTCATAAAACTATGTGTAGTGGCTAAACATTTATGGGACAGTTATGCTTCCAAAGGCTAAGTTAAAAGTTATATTAATTAACTATTTTTCTAGAAAAGGTAAAGAAGAAAGAAGCTCAGATGAAAATCATGGGCAGGAATCTGAGAAGAAAGACCCAGGAACAATGTGGGGGCCATAAGGGAGTGATACCATGTACTCTGGGCAAGGCATCGGGACAAGTAGAAGCAGGCAGAGCCTGCTCAGAGCTTGTTGCCGTATTCACAATGTGGACATGTGACATCTCACTCAACTCACATCCATTTTGTTTCAGCATGGAACACTGCCCATTTCTGAATAGTTACAAACTGAACAGGGCATGGTGGTGCACCCTTGTGAGCTAAAAGCTCAGGCTGAGGCAAGAAGATTGCTATGAGTTTAAAGCCAGCCTGGGGCTATGCTTTGCATTCTAGGTCAGCCTAGATCTTTTCTAAAAATATTTCAGAAATTATAGAATCATTTAGAAATTCTAGAGGAAGGAAAACCACTTGAAATCCTGACAGATTAGGGGAGGCAGTTGCTTTTAATATTCTTGTGTATTTCTGTCTATATCTAGACCCAGATATCTACATCTATACCTATCTATTTGCAGTTGAGATAATATTTTGCTTACTTTTGTATTGTGCTCTTTAAAATCACTTATTTCAAAGTCATTTCTTCATATAATTAAAAATATTTATAAATACATATTTTTACGTTGGAATATGCAATATTATATTTATTTTTTTCATCCATAGATCATTTATTTTAGTTTTTTCTCAATTTTTATTAACATTTTCCATGATTATAAAAAATATCCCATGGTAATACCCTCCCTCCCCCCACTTTCCCCTTTGAAATTCCATTCTCCATCATAACCCCTCCCCATCTCAATCAGTCTCTCTTTAATTTTGATGTCATGATCTTTTCCTCCTCTTATGATGGTCTTGTGTAGGTAGTGTCAGGGACTATGAGGTCATGGATGTCCAGGCCATTTTATGTCTGAAGGGAGCATGTTGTAAGGAGTCCTACCCTTCCTTTGGCTCTTACATTCTTTCCTGCCACCTCTTCCGCATTAGACCCTGAGCCTTAGACGGTGTGATCGAGATGTTACTCAGTACTTCAGTCACTTCTTTCCAGGACTATGGTACTTTCTGAGTCATCGCAAGGCCACTGCCATCTGAAAAGAGAGGATTCTCTACCCAAAGTGAGAGTAGCATTAATATAAGGATATAAATACTAAGAGAAGTGCTTACTGGGCAGTTTGACAAGCATAGTATATACATTTATCCAGACATCAGCAGATGTTACATGCCTAGGGCTCCTGACTACCCCTTTTTTAAGTTTTCAGTATCAGAGATGTATTCCCTCCCATGGAATGGGCCTCCAGTCCAATTGGAGGGCAGTTGGTTTCCACCATAACAGACATGCCACTATTGCACCCATTGGCTCATTTGGCCTGGCTGGCCAATTATAAGGCTTGCAGTGTCCACTGTTGGGCATCTTCACTGGTGGTATCTCTTTCTCCCATTGAACTACATGTAGAATGGCTTCTTCCAGCTTTCTGTCAGCTGGTCTACATGGAGGAGATTATCAGCTCAGTTCCAGCAGGATTTCTCAGTGGCCTTGCAGCCCAAGTATGTGGATTCTTTAGCAATAGGGTCTTACCATCTATTCCTGGTGGGAAACCAAGGGCCTTGCCAATGGCCTATAATGTTTTGGGAGTTTCAGGGACCTCCCTGGCCAACAACTCACTGGAGATATCCCATCCCTGGCACTGAAAATATAAATACATATTTTTAAAGTATAAGAAATTTATAAAAGTATTTTATTTTTAAAATATTTTATTTACTTGAGAGAGAGAGAGAGAGACTGGAAGAGGCAGAAAGAAAGACAGAATGGGTATGCCAGGGCCTCCAGCCACTGCAAATGAACTCTAGACACATATGCCCCCTTGTGCATCTGGCTTACGTGGGTCCTGGGGAATCAAACTGGGGTCCTTAGGATTCGCAGGCAAATGCCTTAACTGCTAAGCCATTTCCCCAGCTCCTTATTTTATTTTTTGTTTTTGTTTTTGAGGTAGGATCTCACTCTAGTCCAGGCTGACCTGGAATTCACTATGTAGCCTCAGGGTGGCCTCGAACTCACGGTGGCCCTCCTACCTCTGCTTCCAGAGTGCTGGGATTAAAGGCGTGTGCTACCACACCCAGCTTATTTTTTATTTATTTGAAACAGAGAGAAAGAGAGAGAAAAAGAGAAGAAGAAGGAGGAGGAGGAGGAGAAAAAGAAGAAGGAAGGAGAGGAGAGGAGAGGAGAGAAGAGAGAGAGAATGGGGCATGACAAGGCCTCTAGCTACTGCAAATGAACTCCAGACACATGCACTACCTTATGCATCTGGCTTATATAGGTCCTGGGGAATCAAACCTGGGTCCTTTGGTTTTGCAGGCAAATGCCTTAAATGCTAAGCCTTCTCTCCAGCCCTAAAGTATAAGTGAATTTTTAATAGCACCATACTCCATCACAAAAGTGCAGGGTAAACATTATCCAATATTGAATGTCTTGCCTGTATCTGAATTTTTACTAAATGAAGAAATTGTCTTTCCTCAATTTTTCAAATCTGTTTCCTTGCTGATTTGATTTTTTTTTGTAGGAGAAATAATGTTTTTTTTTAATAATTAACAACTCCATGATTGTTAACAATATCCCATGGCAATTCCCTCCCTCCCCCCTTTCCCCTTTGAACCTCCACTCTCCATCATATCCCCACCCCCTCTGACTAGGATGCATGCATACATATTGCACATCGTATGGGAGAAGCTGGAAATAAGAGCACTTACATTCTATGCACTACCACCTCTGCATCTGAATAGTTTTTAAAATTTCTTTACACTATTATACATATAATCTCATAGACACACATACAAACTTATGACTAGATTCATTTAACTTGTTGTTTCTATTTCTGGGATACTAGACTATACAGATAATTAAAAATTATGGTGGTACAATCCTGTAATCCTAGCTTGCACGAGGCTGAGGCCAGAAGATTGCAAGTTCAAGGTCAGCCTGGGCAATTTTTCACTTCCATTTATAGCTTTTCATCTGTTGATTATTTTATAACATGTTGTGAATAAATCATCATAATTATTCACCATAATAATTATAGTAATTGACATTCACTGAGCCACTGTAATTTGCTTCATTTTCCTTTTGTCTGTTGGACAGTTGAATGGTTTCCAGAGCTTATTGTTGAAACACTACAACTTGCACACTTGGGATAATCAGACGTCTATATAAACTAACTTTGTGCTTGTCAAATGTCAGCCAGTAATTTAAAAATTCATGGATCCTTACAGGCACTGTGAGGCGTGTGGTCCTGTTCATTGCTGGTGGCAATGGAAAGTTAGGTGCCTTCTTTGGAGAAAAATTTGACAATATGCATAAAAGGCTTAAATATTTTTGACATGTTTCTATTTCTGGGTAACTAGACTACATGTTTATGATTTTTTATATTATTCCTAAAATCATTTTTTACTTCAGATTTTGATCTGTAATCTACTTATATTTGTTTGGTTCTATATTTATTTATTTCTACATTTTTTCTCTTTTCTATTTTTTAATACTATTTTTTAACAGCTTACATAATTATAGACAATAAACCATGGTAATTCCCTCCCTCCCACTTTGCTTTTGCAACTCCGCTCTCTATCATATCCCCTCCCCCTCTCAATCAGTCTGTCCTTTATTTTGATGTCATAATCTTTAACTCCTATTATGATGGTCCTGCGTAGGTAGTGTCAGGCACTGAGAGGTCATGGATATCCAGGCCATTTTGTGTCTGGAAGAATGCACTGTAAGGAGTCCTACCCTTCCTTTGGCTTCTAGTAACCAGCTAATTTCTTGTTTATTTTTAATAGTCTTTCCTTCTGAAGTTAATAAGCCCCTTTGTTTGTATATCTGCCCGTGGACGTGGGCTGTGGCAAAAGCAAAGCGGCTGTCTCTATACATGTTTACCTTTTTCTCTTTGGACCATTTTAGTGCTTGAGTCAGAGCAATCATTTCTGCCTTTTGGGCTGAAGTGCCCTTGGGTAGTAGGGCTTGTGCCCAAATGACTTCTCCTTGTCCTGTGACCACTGCTGCCCCTGCATACCTTATTCCTTCCTGGATGAAGCTATCGGTGAAGAGGTCAGCATCTCTGGTCATGTGGGGGCCATCTGTCAGATCTGGTCAAGTTCCTTGAATGACGTCCAGCATCTCAAGACAGTCATGGATGGGCTCTTGAGGGTCATCATCTGGCAGCAGGGTAACAGGGTTGATGGCCATAGACTTAGCAAAAGTCAATCTCTCTGTATCTAAGAAAAGGACCTGATACTGGGTTAAATGGGCATTTGACATACAGTAGCTAGTGGCATCCCTTAATAATTCCACAGTATGAGGGACTACTATGGTCAAAGTCTGTCCAAGAGTAAGCTTATCTGCTTCTTTTACAAAGATTGCAGTAGCTGCTATGGCCCATAAACAAGAAGGCCATCTGGATGTCACTGGATCCAGTCTCTTTGAAATGTAGGCAGTCAGCCTTTTCCAAGGGCCTAGGGCCTGAGTCAAAACCCCTTTTGCAATTCCCCTTTTCTCATGCACATGGAGATGGAAAGGCTTAGAGATATCCAGGAGGGTAAGGGCAGAGGCCTGTGTAAAGGCCTCCTTTAAATTCTTAACATTCTAGGGAAGTATTCCATCCTGCTGTGGCTGAATACAAAGTCTTAGCAATCTCTGCAAACCCAGGAATCCACAGGCAGCAATAACCCCCTCTATGCGGGTCTGGGATAATAGTCTTTTTTTTTTCTTTTAATTCATAGCCTAAATAGGTGACTCATTATTGACATACCTGGGCTTTCTTCGTAGAGCCTTGATACCCAAATTGAATCAAGATCCTTAGAAGTCCTTCGAGTTGCTTGTGAACAATCATCTTTGTCTTTGGCACCCAGCAACAGGTCATCTACATATTGGAGAAATGCAACATGTTGGTACTCTCTGTGAAATTGGCTCAGATCTTGGCTTAGGGCCTTGTCAAAAATGGTGAGGGATGGGCTGGAGAGATGGCTTAGTGGTTAAGAGCTTGCCTGTGAAGCCTAAGGACCCCAGTTTGAAGCTCGATTCCCCAGGACCCACGTTAGCCAGATGTACAAGGGGGCGCACACATCTGGAGTTCGTTTGCAGCGGCAGCTGGAGGCCCTGGCTAGCCCATTCTGTCTCTCTCTCTGCCTCTTTCTCCCTCTGTCTGTCACTCTCAAATAAATAAATAAATAAACAAATTTTTTAAAATGGTGAGGGAGAGCTGGGCTGTGGTGGCGTATGCCTTTAATTCCAGTACTTGGGAGGCAGAGGTAGGAGGATTGCCACAAGTTGTAGGCCATCCTGAGACACATAGTGAATTCCAGGTCAGCCCTTTGCTACACTGAAACCCTGCCTCGAAAAACAAAACAAAACAAAAAAAACAAAAACAAAAAACAAATAAACAAACAAAAACAACAACAAAATGGTGAGGGAGTTCTTGAATCCCTGATGTAATCAGGTCCAAGTTAGTTGCCCTGCTATGCCCAGCTCAGGGTCAGTCCATTCAAAAGCGAAGATGAGTTGACTTCGTTTTATGTAGGTCTGATATTCAGGTGGTAGCATGCTGAGCAGGGTATAAGGATTAGGAACAGTTGGATGCATAGTTTCCACTCTTTTGTAACTTCTTTTAAGTCTTGTACTGGCCTATATAATCTTGAGTTCCCAGCGTTTGGGATGATAGTAAAGGAGTGTTCCAGGCTCACTGGGAGAAAGTATGCCTGTCTCAAGGAGGCACCCAGTGTGAACTTTTATACCCTCTTTAGCTTCCTGACTGGGGGGCTACTGCTTCACTTGAACAGGTACAGCTCCTGAGGATAACTGAACCGCTACTGGTGGCACATGTCTGGCTAGGCCTGGGGGTTTGTCTTCTGCCCATACAGTTAGGACTTCCCTGACTAGTTGCTCTCTTAATTCCTCTTCAGTCATTTGTGTAGGATTTTTGAGCAGGAGGTATTCCTCACTTAAAGGACAGGTAACTGTTAAAATCTGGACTGGATTTCCCAGTTGGAGTTCAGGTATGTCCCTTGAGAATTACATAGTTGTCTGAAATTTGTTTAGAAGATCTCTTCCCAAAAGGGGAAATGGACATTCACTGATGGCAAGGGATGAGTGAGTTGCTGTCCCATGCCCCAGGTCAACAGTTTGTTCACTGGTCCATTTGTATTTTTTTATTCCCCTTTTGCCCCTTCTACCTCCATTGTTTGATTGGTGAGGGGCCCCAGGAGCTTCTGTAGTACTGAACATGAGGTGCCTATGTCCACCAAGAATCTTACAGGTTGGCCCCCAGTTGAAAAGAATACCAGTGGCTCTCGGGGGCTTAATTTGAAAGAGCCATGGCCCTGCTATTCTTCCAGGGACATAATTGGCTTTGGTCGGGGTGGACCCATTCTCTTCTGCTGAGGACATTCATGTTTCCAATGTCCTAGTTCTCTGCAACAGGCACATTGGTCTTTCTGTAGAGGCTGTCTGCCCTGGTAGTTAATTCTCTGCCCAGGTTTGTTCTGGTAGATAATTCTTTGTCTGGGATTGAAGGCTCTAGGGACTTGTAATGCTGCCACTGTAACTCAATTTATTTTCTTTATCATCTATCTCTATTATCAAAGACCTTTTGGGCAATCTCTAGTAATTCTGATCTATTTTTCCCTGCAAACCCATGTAGTTTTTGGATGTTCTTATGTATATCTTGGGCCAACTAGGTTACAAAGGCAAATTTAATCACCCTGCAGATCACTGGATCCTCTAGGTGAACAGGAGTATACAGGTGGTATGCCTCCAAGAGGTGCTCAAGGAACGCTGAAAGCGATTCTTCTGGCCCTTGTTTTACAACTGTCTCCTTAGATAGGTTAGTGGGCTTTTGGGCTGCCCATTTCAGTCCTTCTAGGAGGGCCTGTGGTACTCACCAAGAGACCTCCTGCCTTCTTCTGTCCTATAGTCCCAGTTAGGTCTCCTTCTGGGCAGGATATGGTCAATTGTTTCAGTTCTCTGCTCACTGGGTTGAGTGTCTACCCCAGGTATTGCTTTTGCAGCTTCAGTTACTATTCATTCCCTTTCTTCTGTAGTTAAAAGGGTGCACGGGAGTTGTTGGCAGTCATCCCATGTAGGAAGGTAATTAAAGAAAACAGAATCAATCAAGGAAGTTAGAGAACTTGGGTATGTACTTAAAGGTAGATTCTGGTTTTTCCAGTTGTCCAGGTCAGTGGTAGAGAACAGAACACAAACATAGCAGTTATCAGGGGAAACTTGGAACAAGGGAAGGACAGAATCTGGCGCTTCTTCTGGAGAGTGTTCAGAGATACTATAGGGGAACCCCCACCAGGTGTGAGGAGGAGAAGAAATGGGTAAGGAAGGAGGTGAGGGATTGGAAGAAGAGGGGGTAGTAGAGTGAGGGGATAGAGTAAGAAGTTGAGATTGAGGTAATGAAGGGTAGGGAGGGGCATACGAGGAGAGAAGGGAATCCTTTTTGGAGTCTTGTAAGACTAGAGACTTAGGGATCAACTGATGTTTCTTCATGGGCTCTGGAGGTTTGCCCCTTGTAACAACCAGAGCTTGCCTTCCCTGGATGTTCTGGGTCATGAAACCTTCGTCCATAGGGGCAGATCTAAAGTTGCCTCTGCCCAGGGCAAAACATATCCAGTTTGATCTGGGTGGCCAGGGTTGCCAAGGACAATGTTGACCACTGCCCAAGCCACCTGGGAATTTAATGAGCCCTTAGCGGGCCATCCGACTTTGAAGGTGGGCCAGTCTAGCACACAGAAGGTTCTGAGGCAACGTTTGGTTATGAGATAGTCATAATCCTGCTTTATTATAGAGCAATAGTTTGTCAAAATTTTTTAGTACACTGTCAAGGGGGATGGCAGACTTGCTAGACTTATTTCCCGTTTTATATATCAGTCCAGTCACCTAAGGCCGGCCACTAAAAAGCACAGAAACACAAGACACAAAAAGGACAAACAAAAGTAGACACAAGACAGACAACAATTGAATAATATATAGGCCCCAAAATCAGAACCAACTAGGCAATGCAATGTCTCACTATTGCCTAGAACCAAGACCAAATGGATAATGTGGGCTCCGCAGTTGTCCTGAAACAGCGGTTCAGTGCAATGACTTGCAACTGCCCTGGACAGGACTATGAATGTGCCTCATCAGACACCTTTCTGTTCCCAGAAGGGGTCCCACCAGAACCAGTACCAGATGTCATAGAAGGAAAATTATGACTTACCAATTGAGGCCTCTCCAGACCAGTGCTTGCTGGTTTCACTTTCGTGTGGCCTTTCACCTTGGCTGTTCGTGGAACAGAAGGCATATCCCAGGGCCTTGGAACATCTTCCAGGTGCTGGGAGCGATGCTTAAGTCCTGGAGGCTCAGAGAGAAGGAGCTGGCTTTTGAACTTGGGCTGGGGTCTCTATCTCGCTGGGGTTTCCATTATGTTAACCCAGAATCTGTGAGAATAAAGACCTGCCAACCACAAATTATGGCCAAATTGAAGCAAGCTTCTTTAAAAAAAAATTATTGACAACTTCTTTTCTTACAGGCAATAAACCATGATAATTCCATCTCCTCCCCCACCTTCCTCTTCACAACTCCACTCTCCATTATATTCCCTCCCTCTCTCTGTTAGTCTCTCTTTTATTTTTATGTCATCATCTTTTTTTCCTATTATGAGGGTCTTGTGAAGGTATTGCTAGGCACTGTGAGGTCATGGGTATCAAAGCAAATTTCTATCTGGGCAGTTGCCTTGTAAGGACTGGTACCCTTCCTTTGGGTCTTACATTCTTTCCTCTACCTCTTTTGCAATGGACCCTGAGCCTTGGAGGGTGTGAGATGTTTCAGTGCTGGACACTCCTCCGTCCCTTCTTCTCAACACTATGTTGCCTTTTGGGTCATCCCCAGTGGTCACACCATCTGAAAAGAGAAGCTTCTCTAACCAAAAGTGAGAGTATCATTAAAATATGAATATGGGACTGGAGAGATGACTTAGAGGTTAAGGCGCTTGCCTGCAAAGCCAAAAGACCTTGGTTTGATTCCCCAGGACCCAACTAAGCCAGATGCACATGGTGGCACATGCATCTGGAGTTTATTTGAAGTGGTTGGAAGCCCTGATGTGCTCTCTCTCTGTCTCTTTCCATCTCTCAAATAAATAAAAATAAAATGTAAAAAAATATGAATATGAACATTAAGTGTAGTGATTTCAGGGCAGTTTGGTGAGAATAATATATTCATTTATCCAGACAATAGCAGGCTTTATACCCCTAAGGCTCATGACCTCCCCTGCCATAGGCTTTTAATTAGACTTTCAGTACTAGGCATGCATTTCCTCCCATAGAGCAGGCCTCTTGTCCAATTACAGAGCAGTTGGTTTTCCCAGAGCAGACATGCCACTGTTGCACCCATTCAGTCATTTGGCCTGTCTGGCCAAACTTGAGATGAAGAAAGTCTTTAACTGTGCACAATAGAGCCATTCTGGTGGCTGCCTCCCTACTGTGGGAGTGTAGAGAGCAGCCCTGAGTCAACTTCTCAGGCTTGTTTTGTAAGGTAAAATCACAGAAATCACAAGGTAGGGGGTTTTCAGAGGGAAGCAAGCATGGTGACAGAAGCAGACCAGCCATTACAGTTAAATAGTAACCAGGGAACAGTCTGTGGTCCCAACTCAGACATAGAAATTTATACACACAGAAACTTAAACTATTCATTACATTAAAATGGAGTCAGATTGGCTCTTCAGTTTATCATAAATAGCCTTTATTATGTTGAGATATGTTCCTTCTACTCTCGCTTTCTTTTTTTTTTTTTTTTGAGGTTTACTCTTTATTCCTTTTTTTTCTTTTGATTTTTTTATTAATTAATTAATTTTTTATTAATTAGCTTTTGTACTCAGTGAATACAGTCAAGTTGGTACCATGGTTAGGCTTGTCCATGTCCTACTCCCTTTCCCTGGCCTCTCCTTGTAGAGGTATATGGATCATGCATTGTGGAGTTAGCCCACAGTTATGGGTAGGAGAAATGTCTCTGCCTATCATGACCCAACGTGTGGCTCTGACATTCTTTCCGCCCCCTCTTCCGCAAAATTCCCCTGAGCCCTGTTGGGTTCATTTTGGGTCTGCTTCAGTGATGAGGTGTTGGGAGCCTCTGTGTCTCTGGATATCTGATTTGGTAGGAGTTGATTGTTCTCTATGTTTATCTCCTTCACCCTTGTGCTGGTACTTGGTTCACCAAGAAAACAACACCCTTGCTTATTTCACCAATTATTCTTAGTTTCAGCTGGGACCCTTTTGAGGTATGATGGGGTAGTTCTTTCCTTAGGATCTGCGTCTATCTGAAAAAGAGAAGCAGATTCTTCAACGGAGATTAAAGTTAGCACCAGACAAATGGGATAACTTTTACCATGAAAGGATGTTGGATTTTGTGGAATGCCTTTATTTATTTATTTATTTATTTATTTATTTTTTGGTTTTTCGAGGTAGGGTCTCACTCTAGCCCAGGCTGACCTGGAATTCACTATGGAGTCTCAGAGTGCTTCGAATTCACAGCGATCCTCCTACCTCTGCCTTCCGAGTGCTGGGATTAAAGGCGTGTGCCACCACGCCTGGCTTTCAAATGCCTTTTCTGCATATATCGAGATGATCATGTGATTTTTGTCCTTTAGTCTGTTTATATGATGTATTATATTTATCTATTTATGTATGTTGAACCATCCCTGCATCTCTGGGATAAAGTCTACTTAGTCAGGGTGAATAATATTTCTGATATATTCTTGTATTCTGTTTGCCAGTAGTTTGAGAATTTTTGCATCTATGTTCATGAGGGAGATTGGTCTGTAATTTTCTTTCTTTCTTTCTTTCTTTTTTTTTTTTTTGTCCTGTCTTTGAATGGTTTCAGTATCAGGGTGATGCTGGCTTCATAGAGGGAGTTTGGTAGTATTCCTTCCTTTTCTTTTTTATGGAAAAGTTTGAGAAGCAGTGGTGTTAGTTCTTCCATGAAGGTCTGCTAAAATTTACCAGTGAATCCCTGGGCATGGACATTTTTAGTTGGGAGATTTTTTTTTTTTTATAACTGCCTGGATCTCTGTACTTGTTATAGGTCTACTTAAATGGTTTATCTCATCTTGATTTAATTTTGGTAAATCATATAAATATAGGAAATAACCCATTTCTTTCAGATTTTCTAACTTAGTAGAGTATGTGTTCTTAAAGTATGTCTTTATGATTTTCAGAATTTTTTTGGTATCTCTTGTAATGTTGCCTTTTTCATCTCTAATTTTATTAATTTATGTCTCTTCTCTCTTTATTTTAGTTAGGTTTGCTAAGGGTTTATCAATCTTGTTTACGCTTTTGAAGAACCAAGTCTTTGTTTCATTGATTCTTTGTATTTTTTTTTGTTTCTAGTTCATTAATTTCTGCCCTAATCTTTATTATTTCTTCCTATCTACCGATTTTTGGTTTGCCTTGTTTTTCTTTTTCAAAGGCCTTCCTTAAGGTAGAACATTAAGTTGTTTACTTGTGACCTTTCTAATTTCTTAATATAGGCACTTAATGCTATAAATTTTCCTCTTAGAACTGCCTTCATTGTGTCCCAAAGGTTTTGGTATGTTGTGTTCTCATTATCATTTGATTCTATGAATATTTTGATTTCTTGTTTGATTTATTCAGTGACCCAATCATCATTCAGTAGTATATTGTATACTCGTGATTTTGCTTGTACTCTGTTGTGTTTCTTGTTGCTGATTTGTAGTTTAATCCCATTGTGATCACATAGAGTACAAGGAATTATTTCAATTTTCCTGTATTTGTTAAGATTTGCTTTATGTACTAATATATGGTCTATTTTAGAGAATGTTCCATGTGATGCTGAGATAAATGTGTATTCTGTAGCATTTGGATGGAATGTTCTGTAGCTATCTGTTAGGTCCTTTTGTTCTATGACATCATTTAATCCATATGTCTCTCTGTTTGTTTTCCTGGATGATGTGAATAGATGAGAGTGGGGCATTGAACTCATCTACTACACTTGTGATTGGTGTTATTTGTGACCTGAAGTCCAATAGTGTTTTCTGATGAAATTGGGAGCACCTAAGCTAGGTGCATATATGCTTAAAATTGTAATGTCTTCCTGTTTAATTTTTCCTTTAATCAATATAAAGTGACCTTCTTTATTTTTTCTCACTAATGTTGTTTTGCAGTCTATCCTGTCAGATAGTAGGATAGCTGCACCTGTTTGTTTTGTAGGCTCATTTGCTTGGAATACCATTTTCCATCCTTTCGCCCTAATATAGCATCTGTCTTTTATGGAGAAATGAGTTTCTTGGAGGCAACAAATAGAAGGATTCTGCGTTTTCATCCAGTCTTCAGACCTGTTTCTTTTGGTTGGAGCATTGAGGCCATTGATATTAGAGTTATTATTAAAAGGTATGTATTTATATTCACCATTCTTCTTGTTTTGTAGTGCTTCCATTTTTCCTTTTATTGTCTTGTATTAAGTGTTTTTTGAGTGTGGTTTATTTTTTTCTGTTTCCTCATATGTATGCTTTCCTTTCTCTTCAGCGTGGAGCATTCCTTCAAGAATTTTCTGTAGAACTGGCTTAGTTGTCATATATTCCTTTAGCATGTCTTTTTGTTGTGGAATGTCCTTATTTCTCCATCAATTTGGATGGATAGCTTTGCAGGATAAAGTAATTTTGGTTGGCAGTTGTTATCTTTCAGAACTTGGAATGCATCATTCCAATCCCTTTTGGATTTTAAAGTTTGTGTTGAGTAATCTGCTGTGATTCTGATGGGCTTGCCTTTGTATGTGACTTGATTTTTCTCTCTAACTGCTTTCAATATATTTTCTTTGGTTTGTGTGTTTGCTAGTTTAATTATAATATGGCAAGGAGAGGTTCTTTCCAGGTTTTGGCTGTTTGGTGTTCTTCCTGTATGTATCTCCTTTGGCTTCTCTTTCCCACTTTGGGTGAGATTTTCTTCTGTGGTTTTGTTAAAAATGCCTATTATGGCTTTGAGTGAAATTCTTTTCCTCTACCATACCCTGATTTCTTATGTTTGATCTTTTCATAGTGTCCCAAATATCTTGAAATTCCCATTCATGCCTTCCTATTAGCTTGTCTTTCTCGTTGTTGGCCTGTATTAGATTTGCCACCTGGTCTTCTAGTTTAGATATTCTGTTTTCTCCTTCATCCATTCTACTGGTGAGACTTTCTACAGAGTTTCCTATTTGACTTTATTGTGTTTATCTGACTGTTTTTGCTTTATTATTTCTATTGCCTTATTCATGTCTTGTATTGGCCTCTTTAATTCATTAACTTGGTTTCCTGTGTCTTCTTTGATTCCTTTGAGTTCCTCTTTCATTTCTTTGAGCATAGTCATAATCATTTTTTTTGTAATCTTTCTCAGGCATTTTCTCTTAATCAATCTCACTGGAGGTAATTTCTGATGGATTTATAATTTTTGATGGAATTATGTTGTCTTGATTTTTTGTGTTTCTTTAAAGATTATAAAGATAAAGACTTTTGCATCTTGGATTAATTTGATGCTTGGGGTTTTTAATTATCTGCACTATTCTTAGATGTATCAACCTGATTAATGTGCTAGGTGTGGCTCTTAAAAGACTCTCAGAGTAACCACAAAAGTAGCCCTAGGTGTTGGGTTTGCCTACTATGCAAGCATTCTAGTAGGCTGTGTAGGACAAAATACAGGCAAATTCTAAAATTTAACTGACCAATATACACATTCAATGAAAACCAGCACAGAGTATTTATGCAAGAGTAGATATTAAAACTAGCAGATCCTCTAGCAAAGTCAAAGTCCCTAAGGATGTGTATTGCCCCACACCCTTAATCCTGTCAACTGGGAGGCTGAGATTTTGTTCCATAGAGGTTTCCAAGGTCAACTTGTGACTAAGTGAGACCCTGCCGAATGAACAACAGAAGAGGAGACAAAGGCACAATAAATCAGAAAGCAACAAATGACAACCCCCAAAACACAGCTTATTTAAGAATGGCAAATCTGACCATCCATCAGACTTAACACATAATTCACTCTGACATGGAATGTGCAATTAGCACTTCTGATGCAAGCCTAGATACCAGGCTTTTTTGGTGGGTACTGACCTGGTGTAATCCCATTTACCTTTTAGGATGGCTTTGGTCTCAGCTATGCTGCATACCCACTTGGGTCTCTCTTTGCTGTGCTGTGGACTCAGATAGGCTAGCTGGGTCAGTGAGTCACTGCTCTGATAGTGTGTTCAAGGTGCTGTGCAGGTGAATCCCTTCCCCAGGTCTCCAGTGCTTGTTGGTGCTTGCACTGGTAGTGGGAGGAGGAGAAGCTGTGGATAGTGACTGAATCATACCACTTTTCCTCACGATTCTCTTCCTCACAACCCTCTCTGCTGGTCCCTGCTGTTCTCCCCTTCATGTTTCTTGAGTTTGTGAGGATGTTGTTGTGAGTAGAAAATCCCCTCACCTGGATTTTCCTGCAGCTCAGGCAGAGCCTGGTGACCACAGCCACGTGGACCTGGTACTATCAACTGCTAGAGCTGCTTCTGCCTGCTTCTGTGATCTCTGGACACTCTGGATCTCTCCTCCTTCTCTGCTGCAGTTGATAATTTATTATACTCCTTCACTTTTTAGTAGAAGAGTGTATTTTGCTGTTTTATTTATTTATTTATTTATTATTATTATTTTGCCTTTTCCCTCCTAAGCTGCTTTGGCATGGTTCCTACACTGCCATCTTAATCAGAAGTCTTTCCTCAAAGCAGTTTTAATCTGCATTTCCCTGATGGCTAAGGATGTAGAATATTTTTTATATGTTTATATACCATCTGAATTACCAGCACTGGTTAAATGGGATAATCATTATTAATTTAGTGAGAATTGATTAATTTAGTGAGAATCTTATAGCCCAAGATTAGTGTGAGCTTTACATTGGAAAGCAAAATCATTATCTGTATATAATTTTTACTTGTTTCCAGATATGGTTTCCTTTCCACTGAGTGGATCTTTTAGGCAATCCATAGCAGTTGGTTACTCATCATGGCTGTGTGCCATTATTGCACTTGTATGAGCATCATGTAAGGTTGTTTGCTTCTGAGTAGCTTAGACTTTGAGTTGCTTGGACAGATGTTGACAAATTTCTCCTGGTATCTCATGAAGCACCTTCCAGCATAAGATGGGCAAATTGTCTGGGAATTGGCTCTTTTTTGGATTCCAGCCAGGTTTCTCCATGGTCTGTGCTGACATCGTATGGTGGTTTTAGCAGTAGGGTCTTACCATTAACCTCTGGCGGGCAATCAGTGCTCTGACAGAAGTCTGTCTTGTTTGCTTTGGGACACCTTGCAGGTCTCTCTGATTAACAGCTCATTGTGGGTGTTAACTACAACCTGGTGCAGGAAATTACAGGCCAGCACCAAGGAAAAAGATAAAAGAAAAAGACAGAAAAAAAAAAAGAAATAGGAGAAATTTAAGGTTAGGTTTCATCTCACCCTACCCAGGGCCCTTCTATTTAGGTGCTCTGCCTATGGTCCTGTTGAGGGTTCAAACTTTCAGCCTAACTTCCAGGATATAGGTTTCTATAGTACCAGTTCAATTTGGGTTCAGTTTTGTGTTCCCTCCCTGACCTTTCCCCTTACCCCAAGTCCTACACTCCCTATTGTTCAAGCCTCGAGATGCTGTTCAGGTATGTTAGCAATGCAGGCTGGTCCAGGTTAGAAACCTCAGATGAGTGAGAGCATAGCATGATTGTCTTTCTGTGATTGTGTGAGTTCCCTTAGTATGATCTGTTCCAAGTTCAACCATTTTTCTACAAATTTAATTGTGTCACTTTTATTCTTACTGCTGAGTAGAATTTCACTGTGTAGATATACCACATCTTGGTTATCCATTCACCCAATGATGGGCACCTGGGTTGATTCCAGTTCTTAGCTATTATGAATTGAGCGCCTATAAACATAGTTGAGAAAATATCTCTAAACTGAGGTGGGGGGCTTTTAGGGTAAATGCTCAGTAAGGGAATAACAGGGACTGTTGGTAACTATTTATCCTTTTCAGGAGTCTCCATATTGCTTTCCATAATGGTTTCATCAGCTTATATTCCCAATAGTGAATGAATGTTCCTATTTCTTCACATCCTCACCAACATTTGTTTTAATTTGATTTTTTAGTGTTTGCTATCCTTACTGTAGTAAGGTGGAATCTCAGTTATTTTAATTTGCATTTCCCTAATAGTGAGGGATGTTGAACATTTTCTTAAGTCTGTGTTAGTCATTTGTAATTCTTCTGAGAACAACCTATTTAGTTCTCTGCCTCACTTTTAGAATGGATTCTTTGATTTTTTAATGTTTCATTTTTTGAGTTCTTTGTAGATTCTAGATATTAAGCTCCTATCAGTGGTATATCTGGCAAAAATTGTCTCCCATTCAGTGGGTAATCTATTGGCTGTGCTTATGGTATGTTTGTCTGTGCAAAAGCTTTTTAGCTTCATGATATCCCATTGCTTGAGTGCTTGCTTAATTTCCTGGGCTACTGGGGTTTTGCTCAGGAAGTATTTTCCCAATCCTATATCATGGCCTCCTATTTTTTTCTTCCAGTAGTTGAAGAGTTTCAGGCCTTATATTGTGCTCTTTAACCCACTTGGACTTGATTTTTGTGCAAAATTTTGTTGAATTTCATTTTCCTGCATATCAACATCCACTTTGTTCAACACCATTTGATGAAGATGCTATCTTTTCTCCAGTCTACATTATTGGCTCCTTTGTCAAAGATCAAGTAGCTATAGTTACTTGAACTGATGTCTGGTTCTTCAATTCTGTTCCATTAGTCTATGTTTTATTTTCATTCCAGTACCATGCTCTTTTATTAATATGGCTTTGAGCTATAGCTTTAGATAATGTATGGTGATAACTTCAGAGGATTTTTGTTGTTGTTTGTTTGCTTGTTTTTGCTGAGGATATGTTTGGGTATCCAAGGCCTGCTGCCTGCCATTCCATATGAATTTTGAGATCATTTCTTCAATCTCTGTGAAGAATGATGCTGGTATTTTTTATTGGTATTGCATTAAATCTATATATTGTTTTTGATAGAATTGCCATTTTCACAATATTAATTCTACCTACCCAGGAGCATGGGAGATCTATCCATCTTCTTAAGTCCTCATCAATTTCTTTCTTGAGCTTTTTTATGTTTTCATTATATAGGTTTTTCACATCCTTGGTTAGTGTTATTCCAAGGTATTTGATTTTGTTGTTGTTGTTGTTGCTATTGAAAATGAGACAGACTCACTGATTTCTTTCTCTGTTTATTTGTCCTTTGCATATAGAAAGATTACTGGTTTTTTGCATTGATTTTGCATCCTGCCACTTTACTGAAGGAATTAATCACCTTTAGAAGTTTTAAAATGGAAACTTTTGGGTCACTTATATACAGGATCATGTCATCTGAAAATAGGGCTATCGTGACTTCTTCCTTTCTAATTTGAATCCCTTTTATTTCTTCTCCTGTCCTATTGCTTGGACTAGTACTTCTAGTACTATGTTGAAGAGCAGTGGTGAGAGTGGGTACTCCTGTCTTATTCCTGATCTCAGTAGGAACTCCTTGAGTCTTTCCCCATTAAGTATTATTTGGTGCTTGATATATATAACCTTTATCGTGTTGAGATATAAACCCTCCATGCCTATTCTTTACATTGTTTTGATAATGAAATGGTGTTATATTTTGTCAAAGGTCTTCTCTGCATCAATTGAGATGATCATATGGTTCTTATGGTTCAGTTTATTCATGTGGCATATTATGTTGACTGATTTCTGTATGTTGAACTGTCCCTGCATTCCTGGGATGAAGCTTACTTGATCAAGGTGGATAATGCTTTTAATGTGTTGTTGAGTTTGGTTTGAAGGACTTTGGTCAGGATCTTTGAATATAAGTTTGTTAGAGATACAGACCTATTGTTCTCTTTTCTGGTTGCATCTGTCTGGTTTTGGTGTTAGCATCATGAAAGGAGTTGGGAAGGATTCCCTGGTCTCTGGTTACGCAAAACAGTTCGAGAAGAACTGGTTTCAGTTATTCAATGAAGGTTTGATAGAATTCAGGTGAGAAGCCATCTGGTCCTGGACTTTTCTATTTGGGGAGGTTTTTAATTATGTTTTCAATCTCCATGTGTGTGATAGGTTTGTTTAGGAGATTAATCTGGTCTGGGTTTTGTTTTGGTAGGTCATATATATCTAGGAATTCATCCATTTCTTCCAGATTATTCAATTTTGTGGAGTAGAGGTTTTGGAAATATGCCTTGATGATTCTTCCAATTTCATTGATGTCTGTTGTGATCTCTCCTTTTCATTTCTGATTTTGTTAATTTGAGACTTCTTCACCCTCCTTTTTTTGCTTGATCAAATTGCCCAGGGGTTTGTCAATATCATTTATTTTTTCAAAGAACCAGCTCTTTGTTTCATCAATTCTAAAAATTGTTTTCTTAGTTTCCGTTTCATCGATTTCTCCTCTAATCTTGATTACTTCTTTCTGCCCAGAGGTCTTTGGGTTGGACTCTTTTTGCTTTTCCAGTGCCTTTATGTGGACAGTTAGGTTATTAATTTGGGATCTCTCTGAAATTTTTTTTTATTCTTTTTTTTTCTTTATTAGTTAGTTTTGTATTCAGCAAATTCAGTCAGTTTGGTACCATTATTAGGCTCATCCATGACCTATCCCCTCCACTTGGCCCCTCCTTGTTGAGGTATACGGGTCATGCACTGTGGAGTTAGCCCACAGCTATGGGTAAGCTAAATGTCTCTGCATATCATGACCCAACATGTGGCTCTGACATTCTTTCCACCCCCTCTTCCGCAAAATTTCCCTGAGCCATGTTGGGTTCATTTTTGGTCTGCTTCAGTGATGAGGTGTTGGGGGCCTCTGAGGCTCTGGCTCTCTGATTTGGTAGGAGTTGATTTTTCTCTGTGTTGATCTACTTCCCCCTTGTGCTGGTATCTGGTTCATCAGGAAAGCAGCCCCCTTGCTTGTTTCTCCAATTTTCCTTAGTTTCAGCCGGGGCCCTTTTGAGGTATGATGGGATGGCTCTCTCCATAGGATCTACATCTATCTGAAAAAGAGAAGCAGATTCTCCAACAGAGAGTAAGTTAGCATCAGGACAAATGAGATAAGCTTTTTTTTTTTATATAGAGAATTTAATAGGTGTAGGCCCTCTTGTAGCCCACGATTGACGGTAGCTTGATATTGGAGAGTGGGCTTATGTTTGGATATGGTTCTGACTTGTTTCCCACCTCCAGCTATGGGTCCCATACCAGTGAGGGGATCAGTTAGCTGAATTGAGAGCAGTTGGTTCCCCACCATGGCTGTGTGCCACCACTGCACTTGTGAGGGCATCACAACAAGTTATTTGCTGCTAAGTAGGTTAGACCATGCATTGTTTGGACAGATATTGGTCATTTTCCCCCAGTCGCCCATGTAGCACCTTCTGGCACTAGACGCGCTGACTGTCTGGGGACTGACTCTCTTCCAACTTCCAGCCATGCCATTCTAATTTGCATGTCCATCACATAAGGTGTCTTCAGCAGTAGGGTCTTACCACTAGCCTTTGGTGGGTCATCAAGTACTCTGACAGAAATCTGTCTGTCTTTTAGGAAACCTTGTAGGTCTCTCTGATCAAAAGCTCATTGTGGATGATAGCCCCATGCTGGTTCTGGGAGTTACAGGTCAGTGCCCACTGACAAAATGAGGAAAAAGATAACTAATATACAAGAGTTAGAGATAAGAGAGAGAGAGAGAGAGGGGGGGGAAGTGAGGGAGGGAAGATGTAGAAGATTAAGGTTAGTCTTGATCTTACCCTCTCCCGTGTCTTGTGGTTCAGGTGTTCCCTGTAAGGGCCTGGTGAAGGATCAGCCATTTGGTCTGTCTTTTAGAAAGTAGAAAATTATGGTACCATTACCGTTTGGGTCTAGATTTGTGTTCCCCACCCCTTTGATACCCTCCCCTCCCTCCCCTTCCATCCTAGTGTCTAGTCTAGGAGATGCTTGCTGGGTATGTAAGGTATCTTGGGTAGATTCAGGTTAGGTGCTGTAGATGAGTGAGACTATGTGGTGATTTTTTTTCTGTGATTGGGTAAATTCACTGAGAATGATCTGTTCCAGGTTCAATCATCTTTGCTCAAATTTCATTGTGTCATTTTTTTCTTAATACTGTATAGAATTCCATTGTGTAGATATACCACATCTCAGTTATCCATTATTCTAGTGATGGACATCTGGGTTGATTCCATCACTTAGCTATTACAAATTGAGCCGCTATAAACATGGTTGAGCAAATCTCTCTAGCCTGTGGTTTGAAGGTTTTAGGGTAGATGCCCAGTAAGGGAATAACTGGGTCTGTTGGTATCTCTATAGTCAGTTTTTCAGAAGTCTCCATATTGCTTTCCAAAGTGGTTGTACCATCTTACATTCCTACCAGCAGTGGATGAGTGTTCCTACTTCTCCACATCCTCGCCAGCATTTATTTTTATTTGATTTTTCGATGTTTGCTATCCTTATTGGGGTGGAATCTCATAGTTGTTTTAATTTGCATTTCTCTGATGATTAGGGATTAGGGATGATGAACATTTTCTTAACTGTATGTTTGCCATTTCTATTTCTTCCTCTGTGAACTGCCTGGATCTTTGCATCTAAATTCATCAGGGAGATAGGCCGGTAGTTTTCTTTTCTTGTGGCATCTCTGCCTGCTTTTGGAATTAGGGTGATACTAGCTTCATAAAAGCAGTTGGGTAGCTTTCCCTGTTCACCAATTGTGTGGCACAGTTTGAGGAAGATTGGTTTGAGTTCTCCCATGAAGGTTTGATAGAATCCAGCTGAGAAGCCATCTGGTCCTGGACTCTTCTTTTTTGGGAGGATTTTTTATTACTTTTTCAATCTCCATGAGTGTGATGGGTTGATTGAGGTGATTAATCTGCTCTGTGTTTAGCTTTGGTAGATGGTATGCGTCCAAGAATTTATCCATCTCCTCCGCATTATCCAGTTTTGTGGAGTAGAGGTTTTTGAAATAAGTCCTGATGATTCTCCCAATTTCACTTATGTCTGTTGTGATCTCTCCTTTTTCATGTTGAACTTTGTTAATTTGAAGCTTCCCCTTTTTTGGCTTGATCAAATTGGCCAGGGGTTTGACAATATTGTTTATTTTTTCAAAGAACCTGCTCTTTGTATTGTCAATTGTTTCCTTCGTTTCCAGTTCATTGATTTCTGCTCTGATTTTAATTATTTCTTTCCTTCTGGAGCTCTTTGGGTTGGATTTTTCTTGTCTTTCCAGTGCCTTTAGGAGTATGGTTAGGTCATTGATTTGGGACCTTTCTGTCTTTTTTATGAAGGCATTGAGTGCTATGAATTTTCCCCTGAGGACCGCCTTCATTGTGCCCCATAAGTTTTGGTACGATGTGTTCTCATTGTCGTTCAATTCCAGAAATTTTGCAATTTCATTCTTTATTTCATCCACTATCCATTTATTGTTTAAAAGTGTGCTGTTCAGTTTCTAGGTGCCGTTGGGATTCTTGGTGGGTCTTTTGTTGTTGATTTCTAGCAATATAGCATTGTGATCTGATATCATGCAGGGAATTATGTTAATCTTCCTAAATATGTGGAGGCACTCTTTGTGACCCAGTATATGGTCTATTTTAGAGAATGTTCTATGGTCTGCTGAGAAGAATGTGTAATCTGTGGATTTGGGACGGAAGGTTCTGTAGATGTCCATTAGGTCTAAGTGATCTATGGTTTTGTTGAGCTCTCTTCCCTGTTGACTTTCTGTTTGGATGATCTGTCTATTACTGGAAATGGTGTATTGAAGTCCCCAGCTATGATGGTGTTGGTGGTTATTTCTGTTTTATTCTGAAGTAGGTTTTGTTTTATGAACTGTGGTGCCCCTGTGTTTGGTGCATACAGATTTATGATTGTAATATCCTCTTGATGGATAGTTCCCTTGATAAGTAGGAAGTGGCCTTCTTTGTCTTTTTTGATTATTTTTGGTTTGAAGTCTATTTTATCCGATACTAATATAGCTACGCCTGCTTGTTTCTTATTCCCATTTGCTTGGAATACTGTTTTCCACCCTTTCACCCTGAGGAGATGCCTGTCTTTAATAGTGAGTTGGGTTTCTTGAAGGCAACATATTGAGGGATCTAATTTTTCGATCCATCCTGTTAACTTGTGTCTCTTGATGGGTGAATTAAGGCCATTAATATTTAGGGTTATGACTGTGAGATTTGATTTGATCCCTGCCGTATTGTGATGGTAAATATGGGTTGGTGTTTTCATGGACGTTGAAGTTTTTTGTGCCTACTCTGAGTTTGGTTGTTGTGATCTGCTTCTTGTAGGCAATTGTGTTTGATTATTTTTTTCTTCTCTGTGGAGAATTTCCTGAAATACTCTCTGTAGGTTTGGTTTTGTGTTCATATAATTGTAAAGCTGAGTTTTGTCTTGGAATGTTTTTCTTTCACCATCTATTATGAGGGATACTTTTGCTGGGTAGAGTAGTTTGGGTTGGAAGCCATAGGTTCTTAGACTTTGCAGTGTTTCATTCCAGGCCCTTCTAGCCGTCAGGGTTTCCATTGAGAAGTCTGAAGTATTTCTGATGGGGTTTCCTTTGAAGGTGGTGTGCTGTTTTTCCCTAGCTGCTTTTAGGATTTTCTCTTTGGTGTCAATGTTTAGAGTCTTAATAATAATATGTCTTGGAGAGTTTCTCCTTTCGTCCAGTCTGTTTGGAGTTCTATTGGCTTCTTGTATCTTGATGGGCCTTTCTTTTAAGAGACTGGGGAAGTTTTCTTCAATTATTTTGTTAAATAAGTTCTCCATGCCTTTGGTCTGAATTTCTTCTCCTTCTGGTATTCCAATGATCCTGATATTAGGACGTTTAAGTGTATCCCACAATTCCCTCATGTTCTGTTCACAGGAGCTTTTGAACTTACTGAAATTTTTGAACTCTCTTTCTGGTTCTTCCATCTTGTCTTCCAGATCAGCGTTTCTATCCTCCACTTGGCTGACTCTATTCTTGAGAGCTTCTAGCGAGTTTTGGACTTGTTCAATTAAGTTTGCATTTTCTATTACTTTTCTATGTATAATTTCCATCCCTCTGTCAAGCTCCCTTTTCACATCATTTTCTGATTTTCTTGATGATTCTTGGAGTTCATCCTTGCATTTCTTTATGTCTTCATTTTGCATGGACAGCTGATTTTGAAGGTCTTCTTTTTTTTCACTCTCCCTCAAATCTCTTAATTCTCTTTGAAATCCTTCCAATTTCTTATCTCATCCTTCCAATTTCTTATCTATTAGTTCTCGTTTAGTGATGGCAGCATCCACACGATTGTCGGCCCTTTGTTGCTTTCCTGCAACTTCTACCAGTAGGTTGGTCAGAGTTGCATTGCTCATAGCTTCAATTTGGTGTTCTGGTCCTATTGGTTCTTCTATGTTTTGGTTAGATGTATTCATTGTGGGCCTGGGTGATCTAACTGGATTTTCTTGCATTTGATTTTTCATGTTATTTCTTTTGCGCTGTGTTCTGCCCATGACAGTGTATGGGCAGGTAGGTGGGCATATCAGCCTGGGCTCAAGAACAATGGGAATCTTATGCAGCCTGGGGCAGTTGCCAAGCAGCCTGGGCTTTGGCTCTCACTTGCCAAAGCCGCCTATCTACTGCCTGGCAGGGGCGCCAAAGTTGCCTGAGTTCTCAAGCAGTAATGTGCTGAAGCTGCTTGCATTCGAGCTAGGAGTGGCACTGAGGCACCAAGCACTGAAGCAGCCCGAACTCTGTGTGGGAATGCTGGGAACTGGAAGCAGTCTGTGCTCCCCCACCACAGGACAATGGTGGACGGCTGGTGTGGCAGACAGGTAGGGGATGGCACCTGAGCTGGCACAAGTGAGAGACACAGTCTGAGCTTGCATGGCACCTGCTGTGGGACTGGGCTCTCTCAGTAAGTGGGCAAGTGGACGAGAGTGCGGAGCAGTCTAAGCTTCCGCACGCAGGGAACAATTGGCGCACGGTGGCAGCAGTGGCGGCTGGCGCAGCAGCGTTGGCAGCGGCGGTGCTGTGAACACAGCGGTTATTTGGGTTGAGGGGTGGCTACCCGCCCGCGAGGGGATCTGCAATTCCCTGTTCCCCCGCCTCTGTGCCCTCCCAGATTTGTCTCCCCTAAAAGCCACTATGTACCCTTAATATCTTGCCTTTCTTTCCCCGGGATTTGCAGTACAGCTAGGCGGTCGCCATCTTGGCCGGAAGCCTCTCTCTGAATTTTAATGAAGACATTTAGTGCTATGAATTTTCCTGTTAGGTTTGCCTTCATTGTGACCCATAAGCTTTGGTAGGTTGTGTTTTCATTATCATTCAACTCTAGGAATTTTACAATTTCTTTTTTGATTTCTTCCATGACCTATTCATTGTTTAAAAGTGTTTTGTTTAGTCTCCAGTATCTGGTGGAGTTCTTTATTTTTTTAATTTTTTTATTTATTCATTTGAGAGTGACAGACTGACAGAGAGAGAAAGAGGGAGAGGGAGATGGAGAGGGAGAGGGAGAGGGAGAGAGAGAATGGCATGCCAGGTCCTCCAGCCACTGCAAATGAACTCCAGGTGCATACGCCACTTTGTGCATGTGGCTTACGTGGGTCCTAAGGAATTGAGCCTTGAACCGGGGTCCTTGGGCTCCACAGGCAGGTGCTTAACCATGAAGCCATCTCTCCAGCCCTCTGGTGGAGTTCTTGATGTATATCTTGTTAATTTCTAGCTTTAAAGCATTGTGATCTGGCATGATACAGGAAATTGCTTTAATTTTCCTGATTTTTGTGGAGGTACACTTTATGGCCTAATATATGGTCAGTTTTGGAGAAGGTTCCATGGGCTGCTGAGAAGAATGTGTATTCTGCAGAGTTTGGGTGGAAAGTTCTATAGATGTCCATTAGGTCTAGTTGATCTATCATGCTTTGGGGCTCTATTATTTCGTTGTTGATTTTTCTGCTTGGATGATCTATCTATTGATGATAGTGGAGTATTGAATTCTCTGACTTTGATGGTGTTGGTGTTTATTTCTGTTTTGTGTCAAGTAGATTTTGTTTTATAAACTGTGGTGCTCCTGTGTTTGGCATATACATATTTATGATTGTGATGTTCTTATGTTGGATCATTCCCTTGATGAGTAAGAAGTGGCCTTCTTTGTCCTTTTTGATTTGAAATCTATTTTATCAGATATTCATATTGTATAGCAACACCTACTTGTTTCTTATTTCCATTTACTTGGAATATTATTTTCCATCCTTTCACCCTGAGGAGGTATCTAACTTTAGTGGGGAGGTGGGTTTGCTGAATACAGCAGACATAAGGGTCCAGTTTTTTGATTCACTCTGATAACTTGTGTCTTTTAATGGGTGAGTTAAGAACATTATTGTTTAAAGTTATTACTGTAAGGTTTGAAATAAATCTTGCCATGATGATGTGCTTTATGGGGTTTGGTGCTTTCTTATGTTTTAAAATTTTTGGGGGGTGGGGTTATTGTGATCTTGTTGTTGGCTCTTGAGATTGGTTGTTTGACTCTCCTATGTGGAGTATTCCCTAAAGTTTTCTCTGTAGGTTTGGCTTCATGTTCACATAATCATAGAGTTGACTTTTTTCAATGAAAGTTTTCCTTTCCCCATCTATTATGAAGGTTACTTTTGCTGGTTAGAGTAGCTTGGGTTGGAAGCCATAGATTTTAGACATTGAAGTGTTCCATTCCAGGGCCTCTGGCTTTCAAGGTTTCCACTGAGGGATCAGGTAATTCTGATAGGAATGCCTTTGTATGTAGTGAGTGGTTCCTCTCTTCCTGCTTGTAGCACTCTCTCTTTACTTTCATTGGTAAGAGTTTCAATTATGAGGTGTCTTTGAGAGTTTCTTCTTTGGTCCTGTCTGTTTGGTGTTTTGTGGGTTTCTTGTATCTGGATGGGCCTCTCTTTTGAGAGATAGGGAAATGTTTCTTCAATAATTTTGTTGAATATGGTCACTATGCCTCTGGCCTGGATTTCCTCTCCTTCTGGTATACCCATGATCTGGATGTTTGGTCATTTTAGGGTATCCCACAGTTCCCTCATATTCTGGCCACTTGAGGTTTTGAACTTAGCAAAGTTTTTGGCCTCCAAATCAATGTCTTTTGTCTTGTCTTCCAGGTCAGAGGTTCTATCTTCCACATGAATAACTCTGTTAGTGAGGGATTCTAAAGAGGTTTTTATATGCTCTATTTGATTTTTGTTTTCTGTTGTGTTATTTTGCATCATGTGCATCTCATTTTTGATGTACAATTTTAGTTCAAGTTCTGATTTTCTTGATGCTTCCTGGAATTCATTCTTACATTTGATCAAGTCTTAATTAAGATTAATCAATCGGTTATTGAGCTCTTCCATTTCTTGACTCACCTTCAGTTCATTCATATCTCTTTTGAGGGTTCTAACATTTTTTTTTCAATCAAGTTAAGCCTATTGCCTTAAACTGAATGCCCTAAAAGATGATTCTGTTAAATTTCATTGATACATTTGTTGGTTCTTTGATGGTTTGCTTTTAGTTCAGCAATTATTTTGATCAGGGTCTCATTGGTTGTTGTGTTTTCATTTTGAGATTGAATTTCTGTTTATTTCTCTATGATTTCATTGGAGGCTTTCATTGTAGCACCAGGCATCCTTGGTGGAGATCTCTCAGTTTTCTGACTTGCTTCTTTGCCTTGTAATCTACCCATTTTAAGGAGACTCTTTATTTTATTGAGGAGAAAGCAAGTTTTTGTTCTTTGGCCCATGCACCCTCTGACTAAGATGAATAGGGATGTTGGTACCTGGTGGCTAGTCAGGATACCAGAGCAAAAGGCCTGATTCTACAGCCCACACAGGGATCAGGCCTCCCCAAGTAAGGCACAATAGGACCTACTGGGACCTGGAAACTGGGAGGAGTCAGGGAACAGGGGTCTGTCCTACACTCGATGCCATGCTCACCTGCACATCAGTCAGCACAGGTTACCTGGGCAAGAGAACTAGGAGGAGCCGGGAAACAGGGATCTGGCCTACTCACTCTACATCATGCCCACCCACACAGATTAAGGAACCCAGACCAGGGAACTGGGAAGAGTCGGGGAACAGGGATTTTGCCTACTCACTGCACACTGCACCAGCCTGCACACCATCTGGCTCATGGAGCATGACCTTCTTTGATTTCTTTGAGTGTAGACAAAATCTTTTTTTGAAATCTTTGGCAGGCATTGCATCTAAAACAGTCTCACTGGGGATCACTTTTGATGGATTTATAAGTTTTGGTGGGTTTTGTATTGTCTTGATTCTTTATGTTTCTTGTATTATAATGTAGAGATTTTTGCATCTCGAGTTCACTTGATGCTTGGGTTTTCTAATTATTTGTAGTGTTCTTAGCCATGTAAATCCAACTTTACATATCTTCAGTGTATGGGTTTAAGGTACCAGGTGTAACTCTTATACTCCAAGAGAAACAGCATAAGTGACCCTAGGTGTTGAGTTTGCCTGTTATTCAAGCATTGTAGTAGACTGGGCAAAGCAAATTACTGGCAAATTCTAAAATTCAACTGAGCAATATAGACATTAAATCAAAACCAGCATTGAGTATTTATACAAGTGTGGGGATTAAACTAAACAGATAATCTGATAAAGCCAAAGTCCTTAAGTGTATGTTGTGCTCCACACCCTTAATCCTGTCAACAGGAGGTTGAGATTTCTAGTCTGAAATGGTTTGCAAGTCAGCCTGGGGCCAGTCAGTCCCTGCACCCAATAATGACTTAAGAAAAAGACAAAGGCCCTATAAATCAGGAAACAATAGTCAACACCAGAATACAACTTATTTGAGAAGGGTAAAGCCAACAAAGAATATATCATTCAAATGTAATACATAAACTTTCCTGACATGGAGAGATTTAGCACTTCCAGTGCAGGCCTATGTATCTGGCTTTGTATAAATAGGCCCTGTTACCTTTTGGGATGGCTTCCAATGTCATCAATGCTGAGTCTCTTGATCTCTGTCAGTGCTGGGTGGCTAGGGGTGAATGATTGCTCTGGACATTCAAAGCCCTGACAGTTGGGGGATGGGAGACTTTGTAGGGTGTCTGGAGTCATAGCAGAGCTGCTCAGCTTGTCCCATTTGTATCCCTTTCAGCTACTGCTCAGCTCATCTCTGATGGTTTCCTTTAAGGTTTCTTTATTTTAGGAGGAGGTTGATGTGAGCAGAAAATCCTCTCACCTTGTTTCTGCTCCTGAAGCCTGGTGCTGCCAGGCAGGCTTGTGGATTGGGACCACTGGCACCTGGGTGGAACTCTGGCTGGGTTTTTCCTTTCTAGAAGATCTTGGTCCCTCCTGCTTCTCTTCCATGGTTGATAATAACTTTTACACCTTCGCTTTTTGGTAGAAGAGTATATTTTGTTGTGTTTCTGTTTATTTTCATCCCTAGGCTGCTTTGGTGTGGCTAGCATGGCACCATCTTACCCAGGAGTCCCACCCTATTGTCCTCTTTTTAAAATTAATTATTAACTTTACTGTATGAATGTATCACATATTGGTCATATTCCTATTACATTATATGTACTCTTATATTCCCTCTCTCTCCTCAGTGCACCTATTGGTGTTCACTGTGGGGTCATGAATGTACCAGTCAGTCTCTGTGTTGGGAGACAATGCCTCTGGATACTCCTTTCCACCCTGTGGCTCTTTCAGTCTTTCTGCCCCCTATTCTGCAGTTTTCCGTGAGCATTGGCAGACATGTTATAAGCCTCCTTTAGCTCTCTGTCATCTATGAATTTCTGGTTTAAGGAGTTTTGAGTCTCCTCATTGTCTTCCTCCATCTCCATGAAGGAGGTTGTCAAACTAGCAATGAGAGCAGCACTTGTGTTTAAATTGCCATTTCCTCTGTAATGTCTCCTGGGTCCTGACAGATGTGATTGAGATAACTTGTCTCCTGCTAGGCAATCAGCTATCTTTACTTGACATATTGATGGATATTGCTTTTTCTTGCAAGCAAGCAAGCAAACAAAAAGCCCAGCAAATTCTCCACCAAGAACCAGAGCAACATGGATAAAAAGCAAAGTCATTTAAAGGACTTTTTGATGGGCTCTCTCTTCATAGCCAAAGAACAGTAGGAGCTTCCCTGTAGAGTTTATGACCACCATATCCATAGGATTCTGACTTGATTCTCAGTTCCAGGTATGAATTCTGTCCCCTGAGTGGGCCTCATATCAAATCAGAGAGCAGTTGATTACCAGCATAGTCTGTGTGCCATTGTTGCACAGGTAGGTACATCTTTGCCTGGATGATTTTGCAGCTTGGAGTATCCCTGGCTTGTTCATGCTGTTGGTGACCATTATTCCCCAGCAGGGAGCTAGCTTCCCTCTCACTTCCAGCACAGCCTCTCAATGTCCTTTCACTGCAGCCTGTGATGTTTTCGGCAATAAGGTCTTACCATTTACCTCTGGTGGGTAACCAAGTGCTTTTCAAATGGTCTGCATTGTTTTGGGGACATCATAGGTCTCCATGACCAACAGCTCACTGTGGAGGATAACCCAGTTCTGGTACTTGGACCTAACCAGCAAGAGCCTATGATTTTAGGATTAAGCTTTCTCCATCCTCTTCAGTGCACTTCTGCCCAGATAATCCCCCTACCACTTATGAAGATTTATTTCTATTAATTAGATAATTGGGGTGGGGGAGGTTTTTATGATACTGATCCATGCTGTCAGTAGTTTTGTGTAATTCTTCCCAACCCTTCCTTACCCCATCCCTCCAACACCCTTCAACTCCCCTGCATTCTGTCCCTTCACATGCCTGTCAAGTATCTGCTTCTCTCATCTCTCCCCGTTTCCACTCGCCTCACCTCATTCTATTCCTTGTCAGCACTACTAATGCTTACTACAACTCACAATCAGATAGAGCTGCTCCAATTAGAAGCCACATATAAGAGAGAGAACATGCAGCATTTGTCTTTCTGAGCCTATATTACCTCAGTATGATTTTTTCCAAGTCCATCCATTTTCCTGCAAATTTCATTATTTCATTTTCTGAACTGAATAGAATTCCATTGCGTGCATGTTCCATGTCTTCATTATCCATTCATTTCTTGATGTATATCTGGACAGATTCTAATTCCTGGCTATTATGAATTGAGCAGCTACAAATATGGTTAACCATGTATCTCTATAATAAAGAGGACAGTCTTTAGGGTATATGCCCTGGAGTTGTATAGCTGGATTAGAGTAGATCTAATTTCCGATTTTTGAGGAACCTCCATACTGATTTCCATAGTGACCATGTAAGTTTGCACTCCCACCATCAGTAGATGAGAGTTCCTCTTTCACCACACCTCTGCTAGCATTTGTTGTAATTTGATTTTTTGATGATTGCCATTATGACTGGTGTGAGATGGAATCTCAAAGTCATTTTAATTTGCATTTCCCCAATGTCAGTACATTCAACGGAGGTTTAATATCTGGAATATAATGAACATCTTTTTAGACATTTATCGGCCACTTGTATTGTATTCTTCCTTTGAGAGTTCTCCATTCTCTCCTATGCCCCATTTTTTGAGTGGGTTGCTTGATTTTTTTTAAATGAAGAGAGAGCAAGGGAAAGAGAGAGAGGGAGAGAGAATTGACATGCCAGGGCCTTAGCCACTGCAAACAAATTCTAGATGTGTGCGCCTCCTTGTGCACATGCACCACCTGTGCACATATATCACTTTGTGCATCTGGATTACGTCGGTCCTTAGGCTTCACAGACAAGTGCCTTAACTGCTAAGCCATCTCTCCAGCCCCTTTCTTTTTTTATTGCTTAGTTTTTTTTAGTTCTTTATATATTTTAGATATTAAACCTCTGTTGAATGTATAGTTGGCAAAGTATTTATCCCATTCTATAATATTTCTGTTGACTTCGTTGATGTTTTGCTTATCTGTACAATAGTTTTTTGTTTCATGTGATCCAAATGGTTGTTTGTCTAATTCTTTGGGCTCCTGGGGTCTTATTCAGAAAGCCTTTTCCTATGTCTGTGTCTTGGTATATTCTCTCTATTTTTTCTTCTAGTTGTTTTACAGTTTCAGGTCTTATATTGAAGTACTTGATCCATTTGGAGCTGATTTTTGTTCAGGGTGACAGAAGAGGATCTAAATTATTTCTTCTATATGTGGTTAATTTATCCATCACCATTTGTTGAAAATATCTCCAGTTTGTGTTTTTGGCCTCTCAGTCAATGATCAGGTAGCTGTAGTTACTAGAACGTATACCTGGATCATCTATTGATTCCATTGATCTATCGATATATCTGTTTTTGTGCCACTATCATGATGTTTTTATTACTATGGATTTGTAGTATATATTGAAATCAAGTATGGTTATAACCACCAGTAGTATTCCTTTTGCTATTAGATATTTTTGGCTATCTGGTACTTTTTGTGCTTCCAAATAAATTTTGCAATTATTTTTTTAATTCTGTGAAGAATGTTAGTGGAATTTTGATTGGAATTACATTGAATCTGTATATTGACTTTGGTAGGATAACCATTTCCACAATATTGACTCTTCTGACCCAATGAGCACGTGAGGTCTTTCCATCTTCCATCTTCTTATGTCTTCCCCATTTTTTCTCTTCAATGCTGTTATGTTTTCATTGTAGGGTCTTATACTTCCTTGATTGGAGAGATTCCAAGTTATTTAATTTTTTGTGGTTATTGTAAGCACTACTGCTTCCTTGATTTATTTCTCCATATGTTTGTCCTTGGCTTTTGCTGAAAGAATTTATCACCTCTAGGAGGTTTTTTTTTTTTTTTTTTTTATCTTTCAGGTCACTTAAGTATAGAATCTTCAAAAAGGTTTGACTTCTTCCTTTACAATTTGTATCTCTTTTATTGCTTTCTCTTATTTATTGAGTTTAGTTTTCAAGTACTGTGTTGAATAAAAGTGTTGAGAGTGGGCACCTCTGTCTTGTTCCTGATCTTAATAAGAGTGCTCTGACCTTTTCCCCATTTAGAAAGACATGGGTCTTATATCTGGCATATGTAGCCTCCATCCCTAGTCTCTCTAGTGTTATATTTTCTCCAAGCTTTTCTGCATCTATTAAAATGAGCATGTGATTTCTGTCTTTAATCCTGTTTATGTAATGTATTACATTTATTGAGTTCTATATTTTGAACCAATTCTGCATCCCTAAGATAAAGCCTACTTAATCAAGATAGATGACACTTTTGATGAGTTCTTGGATTTGGTTTGCAAGAATTTTACTAAAAAATTTTACATCAAAGTTCATAAGGGATATTGGCCTATAATTTCATTTTCTTGTTGTATCTCTGGTTTTGGTGTAAGTGTAATGCTGGCTTCATAGGATGATTCAGGGAGAATCATCTCTTTTTCAATTGTATGAATTACTTTAAAAAAAGTTGTTTTAGTTCTTCAGTGAAGGTTTGGTAGAAATTGGCAGTGAGTCCATCTGGGCCTGGACTTCGTTTTTGTTATTGTTGTTGGGAGGCTTTTAATTACTTTTTAAATTTTCATTTGATGTTATAGCTCTATTAAGGAAGTTTCTGTCTTCTGGGGTTAGTTTTGGTAGGTGGTATGAGTGAAGGAATTTATCCATTTCTTCTGGATATTTTAATTTTGTGGAATATAGGTTTTTAAAATATCAGTTTTTGATTATTTTCCAGGTTTCATTGATATCTGTTGTAATATCTCCTTTTCTGTTTATTATCTTGCTGATTTGAGTGTTCTCCTTTTTTCTTTTGATCAATTTGGCCTGGGATTTATCAATATTGTTTACTTTTCAAAGAACCAGCCGTTCATTTCTTCAATTTCTAAAATTGTTTTCTTCATTTCCAATTCATTGATTTCTGCTCTGATCTTATTTCTTTCCACCTGGTACTTTTGGCTTGGGATTTTTTGTTTTTGTTTTTCCAAAGTATTCAGATGGATGGTTAAGTTATTCATGTGAGATCTCACTATTTTTGTAATGTAGGCATTTAGTGCTTTATCACCAAGTTCCTGGTTTCCTTGTGTTTGTATTTCTCAAGAAGGTGATGTTCCAGGCCTGGTGATTCAGTTCTCATCTGCCCTTCTTACCTCAGCCTTCCTCTCCTCCCAGAGCAGGTAAACCACGGGACCATGGAGTTAGAATTACCTAGGTACTTGTCAACCAAGACTTTTCAGCCTTGTCCCTAGCTTCTGTCTGAAATCTTGGGTTGTTTGCCCCAAATCTTCATTTTTATCACACTCTCAAGAATGTTTGTTATCCACACAGAAGCAGAATGAACTGCCTGGCCCATAACCCACCCCCTCCACCCCTGCTGCCACATGTCATCCTGCCGTAGCCTCTGGTGCTTTGCTTCTCTCTTGCCTCTCACAGTGCCATGCTTCACAGACTGCATGAGCAGGACCACTCCTGAGATGCCTTTTGTCCTGCTGGACCCTAGGATTAGCTTCTTGCACCTGAGTCTTCCACACAGAAGACTCCTCTGTCAGCTCCTTTTGTTCTGCATCTCATTCAGTGGGGTCCTTCTCCTGTTTGGTCTGAGATTGAAAGCCTCTTCTTTGTAGCATCAGGAAGCCACATACAGTCTGAAAGCTTGAGCTGCTTGCATCCTCATGGAAGAGGGAAGGCAGCTGTCCTCTCCAAGACCTTGGACTTATGAAGAGGACCTTTGACTCATGAATTTTCTCATGCATCTAAGAACATAACAGGACCCCCATCCCCATGCTTACCTGCTTGAAGGGACCTGGTGAAGACTCAGGCCTCTGAGTGCTCTAACTCTATGGCCCAAGTGAGTCACTTCACCTCGTTTCCAATTCTCTGTGAATCAAAGGAGGCCATTGTGTTGCCTTTACTCCTCCTGCTTGACCTTCTGATTTGGTGGCTAATGCTTGTGCTGATTCATGCCTCAGGTAGGAGCACATCAACCCCTGGGCCACCTCAGCTGGCATTTCTATATCTGCAAACAAGGAAGGTGGAAAGGAAACAAAGATAAATTTAATAATTCTTGAAGTCACGTCATGTGGAATTTTAGAGAAAGTCTTTGACACTTGTCTGAACCTTGCTGTCTTGGCTTTAAGGAGGCCTCAGGGAAAAATGATTAGTAAGTCTGCCCTTTGTGTAGGTGGCTTTGAGTGGAAGTTGGAAGGAGGCGACTCTGGAAGTGACTGATGCAGCTTCTGAGGAGGGCTGTGCTCTCAGCTCTTCGCTGCCACTCCCAGCCTGCCCACTGCACTACTGTCTCTTGAAAATACTCTTTCCTAAACTCTGCCACTTCCCAGATTCTGAACTGAGCACCCTGAATGGCCTAAGGCAACCCCCTTGCCAACTGGAATAAGGGTTGTCTTACAGGTGAGAAGACAAGGCACAGGCAGGCAGAGTACCCTGCCAAGCTAGCTAGCTCATTCCCACCCCATCTTTGATTGCCTGGCACTGTCCTGCATAGTCACCTCTGAACTCTTATGTGGTCATTGCAATATGGACCAACAATCTCCATTATGGTAGTTTAAATGTGATAGTGCAAATGTATGTCCCCATAGACTCAGATGTTTTATTAAAATACAAGCTGGAGGAGGTGTCACTGGGGGTGGGTCCTGGGATTCCATCCCAAAGGTATGGAGAGAGTAGAGCAGTTTGAGCTTTGCCTTGTGGTACTGGCCATTGGTGGTGTCTCTCTACTTGGACCTATGAATGGGAGCTAGCTTCTGCTACTGAGGGTTTTTTCCTGGACTCTGTAAGTCTGAAGTAAATCCCTTCCTCCCATAAATTGTGTCTGGTTGAATGTTCATCTCAGCCATGCAGAGCTGACTACAACATCCATTCACACAGCTGAAGAGAAGAAGCAAGCCAAGTGGGAGGACCAAAATTTGCTCTTACCCTATCTGTGTTCAGTCTGGGCTTCATCCATTTAATGTCCTGCAACCCTCATCTCTGCCTGGGAGGAGGTTTAGTGTCACCCCTACTTTGCATATTAGATAATGGAGACTCATGTGGACAAACTGGCTCATAGCTATGCAGCTTGTGACTGGTCCATAATTGGAACCAGGGCAAGCTTTATTAAGGCATGATGATGTGTCACATATCACAGCACACATTCACATTCACTTCTTCTCCATGAGGACAAAACAGCCCTAGCTATTTTTTTGTCATGAGCCCTAGCTGGACCAATTTGTCCATTCATTCAGGGAACAAGCATTTATTGAACATCTATTGTGTACTTGGTATTAGCTGATATTCCACCTAGACGTAAACAAAACAAAAGGATCCTGGCTGGCTCCACTGGCTTTGCATTTCAGTGGAGGACAAGAGACAAGTATGTGAAGTTGCACAGCTATGAATCCTGTAAACCAGAACAACATGGGAAGGAAGGTGGAGGAAAGCTGTTGTGGATAGCAAGACCAGAACAGGCATGGGTGGGGGGACCTCCAGGACTGAGACCTGAGTGAAGCACAGAGCGGTCCTGAGAGGTCCCTGAAGAAGGACCTTAGTTTCCATAGCAGAGCCCTAGGTCATCTTTATTCAACCTGGTTTTCCTGACCCCACTCCTTGATGACCCTGCCACTCTCCCTTCAAGGCTTCCTCTCATGTGTCCCCTCTCCTGCACCAACTACCCTAAATTTGAGCTTTCCTTACTTAGCCTCAGGATCATAACAGATCTCTTACATCCCTAATCTCTGACTACTATAGCATATGGTTCTGATTAGTTTCTGAGCATCCACAGAGCACCAGACCCCACAGTGAGGAGTCAGGCAAAGACCCTGCCAGTGGTGCACTCACTGCAAGTGTTGGCAGGACAACTGTGGCCTGTAAGACCATTAGGAAGTCCAGGGATGGAAAGACCAGGGGAACCATCCCTGATGTAACCAAGGAGGGCCATGAACATCCTTCCAGAGAAGCAGGCATTCACCTCGAGGTGCACACAACGCTCATCTGAATGGAGATATGGAAAGGAAAACAGTTTCCAGGCAGAGGGAACAGACAGTGCAAAGTAACTGAAGAAACTGAGAGAAGCTGATATATTTGGAAACTGAGAATGGCTCAGCGGTGCCCTGGGAGCACTGGAATGAGATGAGGTGGACAGGCCAACTGGGGCCACTGTCTCATGCTCCCTGCTTCTCCGTGAACCTGTCTTTAGAGACCCACCTGCTCATCTGTCTTCTTGCCTCAACATTTGGACTGCATCACTCCAGACACTTGATGGAAATGCTCGACTTGAATGTTCAGCAGTTATAGGATGGAATTGGCCCCTGATACTCTCACTGTGTAACTCAGACAAGTTACCTCATCAAGGCTCAGTTTCTCTGTCTGAATAATGGGAGTGACAACCCATTCTGTATGTGTTCAGCATAATGATTAAATGAGATGCCATGGTGGAATGTACAGCCCTCACTTTTCAGTGGCCTACAAATGACTGCCATCATGCTAAATAGGGCACTGTGTCCACCAAAAGACTATATTTCTGCCTTTCATTCAGAGGCTCCTGGTTTTGGGTCCTAGATCCAATTCTGACCCATTCTAATCTCTAGTACAATGCAGCTTCCTGGACTTTCCTAACTAAACATGTTCTGCTCTCCCACCATCCCATAAAGCTTAGGCCATCCCCTTAGAATACACTCCTCTCTCTTCACCACTCTAAATCTATACAATTCTGCTTCAAACAATGGACCCAGCTCAAACAACAGACAAGAAATGCACTTGTCACAGACCTTCTGGAAACAGAAATGGAGCTGTGAATCTCAGAAGGGCTTTGCTACCTCCTTTGAGAGCTCAAGGCAGATATTCTGGGTGTCATCCATGGCCTGGTCTACCCTGAGAGATGCCCTGCCTTCTTGCTTCCCTCTAACCACTAATCCTCCAGGAGCTGGGCTGCTCGCGTTCCCCTGTCATGCAGAGCATGGTGTAGGTATCACTAAGATTGTCCACCACTTACGCACTGGAGATGTATAGCTAAGCCTCATTTCCTGCTAGCTAAACTGGGTGGAGGGTGCCATCTGGGCCCAACAGATAGGGCTTGTGTTCCTGTCAGAAGTCTTTTCTGCTTCTTCAGTGGCCTTGGGGACATGCACATCCTCTCATTGCACTGTGACTGGAGGAGGCAGGTGCTGCTTTACGCCTGTCTCACATAGAACTTCTCTAACCTCCCAAACACTTCCCACCAGTGTAACAAGGCATGTTCATCCCACGCTTTGAACACCAAGGGGGCACTTCTTGCCCAGCAGGGACTGGCATGGATACTGGTATGGACAAAGATTTGAAGGAAGCCTTACCCCAATCAGAGACACCCACTTTTTCTCAGTACTTTGATGAGTTTTGTGTCTCTCCAGAAATCACTACCCTCGGAAAAGAAACTTCCCTAAGCAAAAGTGAGAGCAGCACTAATATATAGGCATAAGCATAAGTATTCAGAGGTCAATTTGGTGGGCATAATGTATGTAGTCAAACAGCAGTAGCTTCCCCAATAGGGCTTATGATCTTCCCAGCCATAGGCTTTTGACCAGGTTTTCAGTATCAGACATGAATTCTCTCCTGTAAAGTGGACTCACATCCAATTCGAGAGCAGTTGGTTACTCCCATAACAGACAAATACCAGTTGTGTCTCTTACAAAGCCCACTAGGTGGCCAGTTGTACAGCTTGCAAGGTCCACTGACGACTTTTCTCTCCCAGCAGGCTGTGTAGCTCTTCCTAGCACTGTGACAGCTAGTCAGCAGAGAGGAGCTTGCAGCTCAGGTCCAGCTTGGTGTCTCAGTGTCCTGCAGCTGCAGCACGTGTTGTCTTCAGCACCACATGTGTTACCACCGAGTTCTAGTGGACAACCCAGAGTCTTAATATTGTCTTGGGTCTCAAGGGCTCCCCTGACCAACAACTTCATGGAAGATATTCAGTGGCATATTATGTAACCACCTTCACTCATTTTTTTGAGGCAAAGTCTCTCTCTTGCTGAACCAGAGCTCACTAATTCAGCTACACTAGCAGCCACTGCGCTCCTGGGATGTCTTATCTCATCTCTGCTTCCCTACTATTGGGATTATAGGCGTATCACCATGCCTGACATTTACATGGGTATCTGGGGATCTAAATTTAGGTCCTTGTGTTTCTTTAGCAAGCACTTTACCAAGTGAGCCATCTTCTTAGCCCCTTGTCTGTTTTGTTTTTAAATAATTATCCCATGTTTAAGCATAATTGGTTATAACTCTACTTCTATAGTCATTTGTTTTAGATATTATCCATTGACATCCTACTATAGAAGTTGAGGTCCTTATAGCACTCTCTCTCCTTTTCCCTTCTTTCCATTGTCCTACTAATACGAGTATAGCACATTTTTTAAACTACATATGTTTATTATGACCATATGTTGAGTATGTGTCTTGCTTAGACATTTCTTGATTTTTCTGGTTACTAATTCTTTAGTTTTATTTTATCTGTGCCTTGGTTGACCTTTCTAAATGCTGTAATATTAAACAGCAATAACATTTCACAGAGTGCTCATATATAGCACAGATGTTCTACAAACTTGATTTTAGGCCTCAGTCCGCTGGCCTGTTACTTCCATCTAAGTGGTCATTTCTGGTCCTTTTATATGTTAGTCCTTCTGGACTCTTCTCATGTTTCCTGAGTCAGATGCACTGTTTCCTGGACCCTGCATCTTATTCTTCTTGGCTTGTTCCCTCATTTGACTGAATCATCTCCTCCAGTACTCCTCTCCCTAGAAGAGAACATATGAGGAAGCCATCACTATTGAGACCTTTTATATATAAAACAACCCCTAGTCTACAAACAGAGATAGTTCAGAACTCTTGAATGGACACAGATTCCCTAAGAATGTTGAAGGCCTTGCTCCACTGTTCTCTGGTGCCTGACACCACAAATAAGAGGGCTATCTGTCTCATGTCTCATCACTTGTATATATACTGCTATTTCTTTTAGGAACTTTCAGAATCTTCTTTTTTTTAAAAAAATATTTTTTTTTGAGAGAGAGAGAGAGACAGACAGAGACAGAGACAGAGAGACAGAGGGGGACAAATAGAGAATAGGTGCACCAGGCCTCCAGCCGCTATAAATGAACTCCAGATGCATGCACCACTTTGTGCATCTGGCTATGTGGGTCCTGGGGAATCAAAACTAGGTCCTTTGGCTTTTCAGGCAAGCACCTTAACCACTAAGCCATCTCCCCAGCCCAGAATCTTCTTTTTGTCTCTTGTTTTTGATGAGGTCTTATTGATTCTATTGGTCTCAGAGAACCGGTAGTTCCCATCAATATAGAGATTAATTTCATTTCATTCTAGGAAATGTCTTTTCTAGGGAATTTTCTTTCCTGCTTGCCTATTCTGTTGTTCTCTCTGAAACTTTTTGCAATCAGATAATAGACAATTACAATGGATTACTATGATTAATTGGGGATAGTGAACTAATAGCAATCCTCCTCACTCTGCCTCCTAAGCGCTGGGATTATAGATGAGTGCCACTTACCTGGCCAGCATTCCTATAGCAAACTTCACTTGAGTATTATGTAATGCCTTTTTAAATATATTGCTAAATTCAATTTATTAATATTTTTACATGTGTTCATTTCTGTAGTGTGCACAAATATGTTTTGGGGTTTATATATGCATGTGGAGGCCAGAAGTCAACATCAGGTATCTCCTCAATTCCTGTCCACCTTATAAGTTGAGATATAGCCTCTCACTGAACCCAGAGCTCACAGATTTGGCTAGTCTAGCTAGCCAGCTTTCCCTAGGGGTCCACCCTTTGAATGCACTGACACCCTTGGCATTTATGTGGTCCTGAGTATCTGAACTCAGGTCATCTCACTTGCATAGCAAGTACTTTACTTACAGAATAATCTCCCCAGCACCAATATGCTAAATTTTGTTAAGGATTTACATCTTTGTTTATGAATAATTTTGGCCCATAACTTTTTTCTTATAATGATTTTCTTTTTTATATTTTATTTTTTAAAATTTATTTACTTGAGATTGAGAGAAAGAAGCAGAGAGAGAGGGAATGAGTATACCAGGGCCTCCAGCCACTGCAAATGAACCCAGACACATGTGCCACCTTGTGCATCTGGCTTACATGGGTCCTGGGAAATTGAACCTAGGTCCTTTGGCTTTGTAGGCAAGTGCTTTATCTGCTAAGCCATCTCTCCAGAACTTATAATGATTTTCTATCAGGATAACTCTTGTCTTATAGAATGTTCTTTTCTTTTCTATTTTATGGAAGAGTATCTGTAAAATTAGCATAGTTTATTCCTTAAATGTCTGATAAACCTCTCCCCATTGGGCCTGTCAGTGATTGAAGTTTTCTTTGTTGGGAGGTTTAAAAAAATTATATATATATATTTTTATGAGAGAGAAAGAGAGGAGAGAAACACAGAGCGAGAAGGAATGGGCACACCAGGGCCTCTAGCCACTGCAAATGAACTCCAGATGCATGTGCCACCATGTGCATCTGACTTACATAGGTTCTGGGGAATCTAACCTGGGTCCTTTGGCTTTGCAGGCAAGCACTTTAACCACTAAGCCATCTCTCCAGCCCTAAACTTTAATATTTTTAATGAACAGTTTATTCTCCTTTAGTATGAAGAAAATAGTAATGGTTCAATTTATTTAATACAAGACTATTCAGGTTATACCTTTTTACTTGAGTGAATTTTGATCCCTTGTGTCTTTCAAGGAATTTTTTTCCCATTTTAAGTTCATGAATCTACATCTCTATCATTTTGTTCTTTCTGGAATATTTTTTCAAATTTGTCTTTAATTTTTTCTATTGCATTCTTTATGGTTGCACAGTTTTGATTGCTAGGGATTTCTCTGTCCCTCTGCTTTCCTGTGGCATCCACTCTTGTCTTCCAGATAGAATACCTGCATACCCATTAGCAACAGTCTTCCTGCCCTGTTCTGTTGCCACCATCTGTCCCTCTGCTCTAGATCTCTTGTCTTTCCTTGGGTTCTTTCTGCCCCATTCCTTTGTGCTAGAGACATTTTCTAGATGCTTACATCTGTGTTTAAAAAGGACTGAGCAGAAACCTGGCTCTCCTTGTTACCAGTTCATGCAATCCAACAGTCTTAGGTAAGGATCAGAATTTCTGTCTTCTAGAAAGGGTATAAGCTTAATCTAGAATTCTTTCCTGGAGGGTATAATATCCAGGTTTCTGAAAACTTAGTGACATTTCCTGCTTTTAGTCAAGAAATAAAAAAATCATTGACTTTTGGGGTTCTGTTGCCCTGACTGCCCAGCCAATTTCTGTCTTTTATCACTAGGAGTATGCAGGCTAGTCCTGCTTGATATCCCGGAGCAGTGGGAGCAAGAATGTCCTTCCATGACCACAGGTCCAAGTGTATGAAGCTTTAACTGAGTCTTCCAAGTGGGAGCCATGTTTGGCTCCTGTTCCCTCCACAGACTGTTGGATTGCATGAACTGGTAACAAGGAGAGCCATTGATTGAGTGAGACTAGGAACTGGATGCCAGGCTGAGCATTTTACATGTACCCTTCTGAGTCCTCCTAATAGCCTGTACTACTGACCCTGTTATCCCATTTCACTGACAGTGAGAGTGAGGTTCACAGAAGCCAAATACCATGACCAAAGTGACAGAAGGAGCAGGCAGAGATGGCAGTGAAGTCAGGAGTCTTACCACATGTGCATGGCACCAAATGCCCACATGGCCCACTTGGTACTTGGTGGCTGCACCAGCTCTTTAAGTGGCAGTGTATGGCTGAGTCTTGGGACAGGAGAGTGACTCAGTGAGAAACCTCCCCGGCCAGGGGTTGCACTCCACCTCTGGGTCCACAGGCAGAAGAGGTCAGGGAGTATTACGAAGACTGTACAACTGGAACTTGCCCTTTCCTCAGCTTCTCAGATGGGCACTGTTGGTAGGAACCAGAATCCCTAAGGACACCATTGATGCCAACTTGATCCCCTAAGGGCACCATCAATACCAACCTGAACTCCTAACAGAATAGTTGATACAAACCTGAACCCCTAGGGGTACCATCTATCCCAACCTGAGCCCTTAAAGAAGGACTTAGGCTTTCAGACTCTGAATTATGCCAAAGAACATGTGAATCCCAGACACATGGTCATAGAAGACGTATGTCACTAGTATGTGCTTCTGAGATTTTTGTAGAGTCTTATCACACATAAATCACAGTGTATTAGAGCTACTAGATATATGGGTTATAGAATCCTTTTGTAGAAAGTGACCTGCCCTTTCTGGAGTACAGACATTGCCTCTAAAATATCCAGCATGGTGATAAGCAGACACAGGGGGATGCCCTACACGCGAGGCATCCTTGGTGCTGAACTTTACACATGAGCAGATGAAGAGAGAGAGGAAGGAAGTGGTGTGAGTGACTGAGCTGGGGCTCAGGACCCCCGCGGGCTCTGGGATTCTTTGGCAGCAGCAATCTTGTGAGTAGAGCCTTGGGCTCAGCCTCCATCCTCTGACAAGGCTGCTCCTGCTATTTTGGTCACTGCTCTAATTAAACAACTGTTGGTACACACACTAAGTCAGTCTATTGTAAATGTCTTGTCTCCTTGTGACAACTTCACTTTCCAAGTTTTAAATTAATTCTATGCCAAACTTTTATGCTTCTTCTTTCTAGTGGGAAAAATGAGAAACATTCACAAAATTTGATGTCTCATACCTCAGCTTATTCTTCTAGAAAGAAGCCTGTTTCTTTTAGAAAGGACAGTTATCAAAAAGCCCAAATCCCCCATGACTGTTAATTAAAACAAACTTTGCTAACCCATAATTACATTTGGCTTTGAGCCATCCAATCCCTACGTGTGGGACTTAGCTTGCTTTCTCTTGATAAGATGTGTGTTTTTAGACTGATAAAGGATGCTCCTGCTTAAAAAAAATAGAAGGAAAAGAAATGGAGTCAAGTTTCTTACTCAAAAATGATTTCAAGAGCAAAACCAATGTCCTCAAAGTTTCATCAAACGGCATTTGAGACAACCAAGATGAGGAAATTGATTGGCTATGATGCAAGGAGTGGCTGTACTTTTTCAAAATCAATTAGATCTGTTGCCAGTTCATTATCACATTACCCAAAGGTGACAGAGGGAAGCAAGAGGCAGTAGTCACAGTTCACTCTGTGGCTGTTCTGGTGAGAGCCTTGGAGGGGAACTGAAGGGACAGCAGTGTCGGAGGACAACATGTGGGGAAACTAAGGAGCTCTGGGAGGTTAGCCCTCCAAATTGACTGGCTTCCTCTCCTTCTCACTCTCCCAGAGAACCCCATAAGAAAAGTATTTTTACCCAGTCTCCAGAATAGTCCATAATTCAAACATCTCCTATACATATATGTAATTTGCAATGAGAGAGAGAGAGAATGGGCACACCAGCTTTGTCACTGTAAACAGACTCCACATGCATGTGCCACTTTCTGAATCTGGCTTTAAATGCATCCTGGGGAATTGAACCCAGGCTGGCAGGCTTTGCAAGTAAGTGCCTTTAACTACTGAGACATCTCTCCAGCCCCCATCTACCATTTTAACAACAGAAAACAAAAGAGTTTATTCTGAAATTTCTATGAGGATTCACGGATGAGCCTAATAATGGTACCAAACTGACTGTATTTGCTGAATACAGAACTGACTAATAAAAATAAAAATAAAAAAAAAAAAGGTCTGAAATAGCCAAAGCATTCTGAAAGGGAAGAATAGAGTGAGAGGCTTGCACCATCTGAATTAAAACTAGCAGTGTAGTGTGTTGTAAAACAGAAGGACCCATGGACAGTACAGAGATAGAGGGAGGGAGGGATGAAGGGACGGAGGGAGGGAGGGAGAGAGAGAGAGAGAGACAGAGGGAGAGAGAGAGAGAGAGAGAGAGAGAGAGAGAGAGAGAGATTGAGAGAGAATGGGCACACCGGGGCCTCTAGCCACTGCAAATGAACTCCAGACACATGCCCCCGCCCCCTCCCACCCCCCGTGCATATGACTTTCATGGATCCTGGGAAGTTGAACCATGGTCCTTTGCCTTTGCAGGAAAGCACCTTAACTGCTAAGCCATTTCTCTAGCCCTAAAGGAATCTTTTCAATAAATGATGCTTAGGCCATTGGGTATCATGTGGACAAAGTGAAATGAGGAGCTGGTGTTGGGCTGTCTAGTCAGAACAGAAGCCAGGAATTGCCTGGGCTCTCTGCTCCCCACTCCTCTTCTAAGATACCCCACCCTTGATCAACAGGAGCTATCTGCAGTGTTCCTCTGGGAATGCACACTATCCTAAAAGCTACTTGTTCTCCTCGGAGCCCACCATGAAGAACACGCCTTACCTCAAGAAAACACTGTTTCAATTTGAAGAGCTCAGCTTTGAGAGATGCTGAAATTATCCAAACTCCAGTTCTCATTCCCGCTCATTGTAGTAAAAGGCAGAGAATCTAGGGCTTCATGGTGTCACTCCAAATACTTACATATGATAGGTCTATCTAGAAAGAACAGAAGAGCCGGGCGTGGTGGCGCATGCCTTTAATCCCAGCACTGGGGAGGCAAAGGTAGGAGGATCGCCGTGAGTTTGAGGCCATCCTGAGACTCCATAGTGAATTCCAGGTCAGCCTGGGCTAGAGTGAGACCCTACCTCGAAAAACCAAAAAAAAAAAAAAAAAAAAAAAAAGAAAGAAAGAAAGAACAGAAGAGCCACCTAGCCCAAGCTCCTCATTTTCTTCTAGAAACTGAGGCCAAAGGGAAGTGACTTGTTCAAAGGCATACCACAGTAAGCAGCAATAATGATGTGGACAAGAATCATATCAAGCTCTTGCATGCCACTCACTGTGCCAAGCACATTCCTAGCACTTTACAGATATTGGTCCATTTAGTCACAATGGCTCTATCAAATATGTCCTGGCTTTCTGTTACTGTAACAAAATACCTAAGCCAGTCATTTTTAAAAGAAAAGTTTACTTTGCTCCTGGTTTTGGAAAGGTCAGTCCATGGTCCATTGTCCTCACTGTTTTTGGTGACGAAGTGTATCGTGGTAGGAGTGCATGGTGAAGAAGACTATCAATACGAAAGAAACAAGAAGGGGTTGGGAAGATGACTGAGTGGTTCAAGGTATTTGCATGCAAGCCTACTAACCAGAGTTCAGTACTCCTCAGCACCCATATAAAGCTGAATGGAAAGTGATGCACACATTTTACTCCCAACACACCTACTACAATGGGAGGCAGAGCCTGGGGAATCCAGAAGCTCGCAAGCAGCAATGGAGGCAAAGAGCCGGTGAGACCCTGTCTCAAAAGGATGGAAGAGAAGGAAAACCCCCAAGGTTGTTCTCTGACCTCCACTTGTGTATTGTGACAACCACACACCCATGCACACCATGCATATATACCATACACACAAATAATAGTTTAAAAAACAAAGAGAGGAGACTATGTCCCACCATCCACTTCAAGGACACCTCATTAATAGCCTAAAACTTTCTTTCAGGCCCCACCTCTACATGTTTTCACCACTGCCCAATGATGCCAAACTAGGGACCAAAATTTTAACACACGATCCCTCAGGAATATTCCAGATGCAAATCATAACACTGTAAGTGAAATTACTTGTGATTCTATCCAATTTATGAGATGAAGAAACCACGACGCAGGGAACTTGACAGTGAGCACCAGAGTGAGGTTGGAGAGAAGGAGGCCTGGCTACAGGGGCTGTGCTCTGTCAACACACCTACTGCCTTCACAGAAGATTCAGGATCTTTGGCTCAGAGAAGCCAGACCCTCAGCTTGAAGTCCCCTCAGCAGGGCCCCTGCCCCAGCTCTGCATACAACCACTTCCTGGCCAGGTTGGACCCCCTGTATGAAGCAGGTACAAAGAAAGGAAACATTATCTATGCTATACACAAAGGTCTCAAGAGATGCACGTGCCCAGAGAGCATTGGGCAGGGACCTTCCTCCACCATGCCCTTCAAGAGACCCTCAGTTTTCCCACTGAAACTGTATCTGTGGTGTCAGGGGGAGCCTGAGTGAGGAGGTGCTATTACAGGAGTTTGACAAGCAGGCAAGTGAAGTCAAAGGTCTTCTGAGCACAGCACATACCATGACCCGGACGCATCAGAATGCGGGAGTTTTGCAGTGAGCTGAAAATGGGATGGGAAGGAGTGCAAAGGTAGGAGCTGAAGCCACATGGTGACTGTATACAGTGCCTCAAACGTCAAAAAGTAGGAGCTTTCTGGTGGCTTCTCTCCATGATGAGGTGTGCTCTCTGCTTTGCAGACCTCTGAACACAGGTCTCCCGAGGCATCCTGGAAGCCTTTTCTCTCGGGTATGCCCCATGGTCACTCCACATACTTGATCAATAGGTCTGTGCGGCTTGGAGAAAAGGATGATCAGGGAGGGTAAGGCACAAAGCCTCACCACTACAGGGTCTCACTTTGCAATTGCCAGGCTTACTTGACATCAGTGTCCTCTTGACAACTGAGAGTATTTTAAAGGTGAGGATAACAACACTCAGGGAAGCCTCTGCTCATCAGAATCCAGCCAGGGGTCCTCCAGGATGGGACATGCTGGACTCAGCTCTGTGGCAAGGGAGCCAATGGACACCAGAAAGCCAACGGCCAAGATTCCATGGGAGATGCTGCAAGGTTAACGCCTATGCCAGAACACCCACCTGGTGCCCAGCTGGTCCATCACTGTTCTCTGTCCCTCCTAGTCTTCCTGGGAGAGTTCATTGATTGAATGAATGATGGTGTGAATGAGTTGAGAGATTTGAGTGTTTGTGTCAATGTGAAAATCATATTGCGCACCTATAAGAGTGTCCACAGAGTGAGGGTACCAGAAGCAGAGAGGGTGTGAAATGGTCCCCTGGGCAGAAGGACACTGTACCCACTCACTAGGAGTTTTGAGGAAGGCCATGGGTGAAGGGTACAGCTAAGAGGCCACAGGAGAGGCCACTCACAGGCCGCACTGGACCCCAGCAAGGATGACCAGCACTGGGTGATAGGTACCTGGACTCTGGCACTATGTAAATGTACAGGGGGACTGGTTGGGCAGAGCACAAGCCTGGGGGAGTCAAAGGTAAGATAGTAGCAGCTGTCGTCAGAGCCATCTGGTTTCACAGGGAAACTGAGGCAGGGGTCTTGTGCTGCTGAATGCTATGAGGGCTGAAGCACGGGAAACACACAAGGGGAAGGCGAGGCAGGGTTCTTACACTGGGGTGCTACCCTGTGGCAAAGGGCTTCAAAGCCAGGACACCTGTACAGATAGCCGCTGGACAGGAGCCCCAAGGTGGGGAGAGATCACCAAGGAGGAGGAGCAACACCCCTGAGTGGGTGTGTCTTTTCTCCAACTCCAAGGTGGTGCCCAGGCCTGAGATGTGGTTCCATACACTCAACCCAGCATCATAGTCCTTGTCTTGAAGCCAACAGCTGTGACCATGGACTTACTCTTGGGTTAGAGTTAGAGTAGATAGAACAGGTTAGCTTAGGATGCCAGAAAAGGTAGGGGCGGCGGGGGGGGGAGAAGAACTGAACTGTATGGACTCCTCATTGTGCCCTAAGCCCATGCTAGCAATCACCTCCCTCACCTTACCTCACCTCTCTCAGCTCCCCTCCCCTCACCTCACCTCCCTCACCTCACCTCACCTTACCTCCCTCACTTCACCTCACCTCACCTCCCTCACTTCACATCACCTCACCTCCCTCACCTCACCTCACCTCACCTCACCTCCCTCACCTCACCTCACCTTACCTCTCTCACCTCACCTCACCTCCCTCACTTCACCTCACCTCACCTCCCTCACTTCACATCACCTCACCTCCCTCACCTCACCTCACCTCCCTCACCTCACCTCACCTCCCTCACTTCACCTCACCTTACCTCTCTCACCTCACCTCACCTCCCTCACTTCACCTCACCTCACCTCCCTCACTTCACCTCACCTCACCTCCCTCACCTCACCTCACCTCCCTCACTTCACCTCACCTCACCTCCCTCACCTCACCTCACCTCACCTCCCTCACCTCTCTCACCTCCCCTCCCCTCACCTCACCTCCCTCACCTCACCTTACCTTACTTCCCTCACCTCACTTCACCTCACCTCACCTCCCTCACCTCACCTCACCTCTCTCACCTCACCTCACCTCCCTCACCTCCTTTGCCTCACCTCACAGCTCCTGCAGCACCAGTGTTCCTGGCTCTACTGAGAAAGAATAAGCTCAACACCCCATCCTAGTAGCAGAAGAATCAAGATGTGAACTCGAAGCTAGCTCCAAAGTTGACATCTTTTCTCTGACATTGGGCTCCAGTGTCCCCAGCTGACATCCAAGGTCCCAGCTCATTGATAATTAGGTCCAGTTCTGGCCATTGACAATCAAACCTCACACATTATGCGTCCCTGGAATCAAGGTCACAAAAGTGAAGTTCCTGTGCTTTTGCAAGCGTGAGAACCATCTGCCTTCTTTGTTTCCCTTTCCTGCGTTGTTCTCTGTGGAAGCTGCCCATCTCACCACAGGTGAACCACAGTGAGGATAAAGAAGCCTAGGGTACACAAAGAAATCCATGTGAATGGTCTGAACAATGCAACTCAGAAACCAGGACATTCCCTCGCAAAATAGAAGGCAGGCAAAGAGATTAATCATGGTCTTCAGCTCCAGGGAGAGTAATTTAGAGAAGAATGGTGGGTAGCTAATCCCCTGGGGAGATGAAGCAGGGAGAGCTCTATAAATATGTTCAGGGAATTTGGCCTTAGTAATGTGCACTTATGCAGTGACCTGTTTAAACTTGAAGGCAGCAGAGGCTTAGGGCAGAGAGTTAGTGACCACACTACCTGGGGTCAGTCCCAGGTCAACCATTTATAAGAAGTGTGATTGTCAATGGGATAAATGCTTAACTTGATGCCTCTTTGTCCTCATCTGTGAGGTGGGAACAATAGCAGGAGTACTGTGAGGATGAAATGGAATTTCAATATGCCAAAAACTCGGCAAATTTGCATAACTTCAGCAGTGTCTCCTACTATAGACTAACCAGAGCAGCCACTCTGTAGAGTTCAAGCATTGTTTTAGGGGTCTCAGTCTCTAGCTGCAGCACTGGTGATCTTTGCCACCACTTACCTCACCAATCACACATTGACAAGCATGGGCCGCAGGCACTGGGCAGGTACAAAGAAGCAAGGCCAAGAGTGGCTCTCACAAAGACTAGTTTACAGAAGAGACATGCCCAGGAAGAAAGACATTGTGGAGCAGGTTAATGCATGCTTTCCTGGAGTTTTGTACCATGTAGAGATGCATCCACCTACAGGGTGGGTAGACAGACGTCCTGCTAAGGGAAGTCTTCCTGGTGGAGGGTATAGCATGTGCAGAGGCTTGACATCATGGAGAACCATAGTAGATTCAGAAGCTCACAGACTGGCACAACAAGAGCACAGTGCTTAGCACTCTCAGCTGATCAAAGACTAAGCTGCCAGGAAATGAGGAGTTAGTGCTTAGACCAAGTCTTCAACCTGTCCTGAGGACAGTGTGGACTTTCACAAAGACTAAGCAGAGAAGTAACTTTAAACTCACTTTGCTGAAGGACCATTCTGAGGCTGTGAGGGAAATGGAAAGGGTGGAGAAGGGTATAGGCACCGCTCAGATGCTATTGCAAGAACTAAGCAAAACACAGTAAGAGCTTTCACTAAGGAGGTGCTAGTGGGTGAGGGAGATGCATATGAGGAAGCTGAGAAATGGAGCCCCAGGGACTGTATGTGTCTCATTAGTGCAGATTGATGGCAGAAGGAAGAGTGTGAATGAAAAGCAGGGCTGGAGGGAACTTGAGTCTCTGCAATGCTGTCTCAGTGTTGATGACCCAACTGGCGTCATGAAATAGACAATGTGGACCAGAGACGTGGCTCAGTGGATAAAGTGCTTGCCACACAAGCATGAGTACCTGAGTTTGTATCCCCAGAACCTACTCAAAAAACTGGGTGCTATAGCAGGCATCTGTAATCCTGGAATGCCTGTGGTGAGATGGGAGGCAGACAGTAGAGTCTCATGGAAGCTTGCTGGGCAACTAGCTTGGTGAGCTCAACAGTGAATGAGATTCCCTGCCTCAAGTAAGGTGGAAAGTGGGGATCAACATCTAAGGTTGTCCTCTGACTGCCACATACACCCTGTGGCATGTGTGCATCCCCTCAAAACATACACAGGGGGCAGGGAAGGTAGGGGGGAGGGAGAGAAATAGGCAATGTGTGCACAAAGTTGAGATTACAAAACCCATGAGTTGGCTGTCTACCATGTGCTTGGGAATTGAGTTGAAAGCCTCACAAGAGGTGTTAAACTCTCTCATACTAGTTAAGCCAGGTCAGAAAGATTGCATTCAGACCATTGAGAAAGGGGCAGGGATCCAGCAATGTGATTTCACAGTCTGGGAGAGATTAGGATCAGCTTGAGTATAGCATAAATAAGTGGTATTTTATAGACAACCAGCAAGTCAGTCAAAGATTACTACAAAGAAACATGAGGAGTGAGGGGCTTAAACCAACCTAAAAGGATTCTTGCTGAATATAGGGCACAGTGACCAGACAGACATTGCTTGTGGGATGGTGGAGGATGCTGGAACCTGATAAGATACTGAGGGTGAGGGATCTTCCTGGAAAAAAAAGCCACTGAGCAGGGCTCTTTGCTGGAATTGAATTTTATTAAGAAGTGCACAAGACATGGGGATTTGGGTGTCACAGACCCTTGGAGGTGTCTTAGTTAGGGCTCCCCAGGAAAGGGGCCCTGAGATGGAGATGTGTGGGCAGGAAGCTGACTGGGGAGTATTCTCATATTAACACTTTCAGAGGAGGAAAGAGACAGAACTCAGAGGAGGGGGAAGGTGAGCAGTGGCCTCAGTGGGGCCCTAGGGCGCTCTGGTGCTAGGGTGGCCCACCAGAGTGTCCATGTTGTGGTAGTGGGGCTGGATCTTTATGTCCCCATATCAGTCAGCTACTGAATGCAGTTTGCTCCTAGGGAGGGATGGGGAGCCTCTATGGAAAAAGAATTCTTCCAGAACAGTTCTAGGGAGGAACCAGCTGAGGCCTATAGTCAACAAGTTTTTCAGTATCTATAGGAGGAGTCAGTCAGTCCTTGTCCAATCATTATTATCCACTGAAGGTGATAAGAGATGAGGTAGGGCCTGTCAACTAGAGAGCTCGAGCAGCACATGAGCCACCTGACCCCAGTGAAATAAAGTAAGTGGGGGCAACATAGACTCTGATTGGTTGTTTTATTATGGCAGGTGTGATGTTGAGGGAATCATTGACTACCTCTAGAAATTAGCTATCTCTGAGAGGGACTGTCTTCCCAGGATCAACAGTTCTAGGCATAATATAATGCACATCATAATTAATGCACCAGCCCCACAGCATCCAGCTTGGGGATTAGTGTACACTAGATTTCAGCCCCAACTCCATAGGGAACTGAGCACTGGGCTCAACTTTCACAAATCCTCAAAGGAACCTTGACCCCTCCAGAGAAAGAAAGAGTTGCAAACCCCTACACGAGGGTAGCTATAAGGAATATTTGGGGGCTCCGGGAGCGATATTCCCCAGAGCTCATGGAACTGGGTCTTGGGGAGAAACACTGGTGTCAGCATTAAGCCCATCACCCCAGAGACCTCACCTAGCTCATCGCCATGCTTCTATCACAAGCTTGGTCCTGGAGGAGTAAGGCCCTGGCAAGCAAGCTGGGCAAAGGAGGGAAGGAAGGAGAACAGACATGGAGAAGTCAGCCACCCACTTCCCAGCCCAGCTCTTTGAACTGTAGGATCCTAGCCCCAAGCATGCTTGGAGGGAGAGGGACAGAGGTATGGAAGATTTCACACTGGGTGTTCTGTCATTAATTTGAATTTGCCAGTTGTATGCCTAAGTTGAAACTGTAACCCAGTTTGTAGGAATGAGAAGAAAATGGCTGAACCCTCATAATGGTGCAGGTGAACAGAAATCCCACAGGTTCATCTCTGAAGGAATGTAGAAAACAACAGTCATAGTGCATTTTGAGGACATCACGAACTGTGCTCATTTACGGCCTAGGTACATTGTGAAACACACAGCCCAGAGCTCCACACACTGCCTATCAACACTCCTCGCCCGCCGCTGGCTCCCCCTGGCCCTTTACAGACCTGTCTGATTTCTATCTGTTTGCATGGTCTTCTAGCCACAGCTCTTCCCAAACTGAAAATCCAGCCTTGGCTGGTCTGTCCCACAACAGGTGATGGAAGAGTTGTGCTGAGCCCCAGAGCCAGGGAGTTTGGGGATAGAAGTGGTCACTAGGATCAGAAGGGAGAAAGGATTTGGGAAGGTGCCATGGGGATCAAGACTGGGCTTATGCTGCCCAGAGCCCCTGGCAGGATCCTTTTGACTCACTCTGTGCTTTAGGGGTCCCTGCTGCTACCTCCCATGGGTATCTATCACTCACATGGGGTCGCTGCCATCAGAGCTCCATAGAGAATAGGTCTCAGCAGAGCTGCCTTCTGAGAACCACCGTAAGATGGGCAGCTATGGGCTGAGGTGACACAGGTTGGAGGACTGTGCACACTGGCTTGAAGTGACAGACTTTTGCCCATTGTCTCATATTTTTAGGTCTCAGTGTGTCTTGTTTTCCCCTTAGCTATCGCCTTCTCCCATCCTAGGAAAGTCAGCTTGGAACCCAGAGCTTTTGTCTGCTTCCAGCCAGAGCTGCGTGGGACAGACACAGTAACAGTATATTTGTAAAGCCAAGTGACAAAGAAAAGGCCAGGAATGCTGTCACCTTGATGGGCAAATGACACAGGCAGGCCCTGCTCTGCATTTAGGTCACAGTAGGTGAATGTCACCATTCACCGTGAGTCAAGTTTCTGATGCACATTGCAAGCACTGCTCACTTTTCAAGAGAGAAGTGGACGTCTTCCACACCTCAGGGTTCTGTGTCCCTAGGGAAAGGCTGTAGAGTCTCTGTGCTGGGAGAGATGGTGGACCAGTGCTTTGCAGGCGTCTTGGAATCAGCATTATCCCTGTGCATCTTCTGTGTACAGGTCTCACCCATCCCCAGGTGTAGTCTGACTCCATGCCTACCACATCCTGGGAGGAGTCATGTGAGAGGAGAGAAAAAGATCCAAGGAGGCCCTCAGGTTGGCCGTTGTGCCTCAAGGTGAGGGAGCAGTCAGCTGTACTCCCAACCCAGAGCAGCCTGACTTCCAGAAGCCACCTAGAGCTATCCCAGGTCACTGTCTCAGGGGCCTCTGAGGAGTCACCAACTGTGATGGAAAACACCATGTGTACGAGGCTGCTCCCGTGCCTGGTCTGTTCCCTCCCTTGGCCATTGTCAGGGAGATCATGTTGAGGAGGGACGCCTTCTGCAAAGTCAAGGCTGCGTGGCCCAGTGGCCCCAGCAGGACAGCCAATGGTCTTTGGAGTCATCAGCATCCTCTCCCTGCAGGAGAACACCTGGCCGCACCTGTTTGGAGTGATTGTTGTCCCTGCCTTGGTCCAGCTGGTGAGCCTGCCCTTCCTCCCTGAGAGCCCACGCTACCTGCTCCTTGAGAAGCATGATGAGGTGGGAGCTGTGAAAGGTAAGCCCTTTTCCTTTGCCAAGCAGCACTAGCCTGTCACCAGGGCGTGGGCTGCAAGGCACCGTGCTGAGGCCAGCACCACTGGACATGGGAAGTGGCCTTCTCTGCAGGCACTGCGAGAGGTGCCTGTGTGCAGGTGCTATGTGCAGGCATACTTGCTAGGCTCACCTCCCTAGCAGCCCTGCTATGGGCAGAGAGGGGACGTCTGTACACTCAGGGAATCTGAAAGGCCAGTGCAGATCCAAGACTCCTCACATCTGTAAGGTCTCCATTGTGCTGAGATGAGGTGAGCTTGACTTCCCAGAGGCTTGGGTGTGTGGCAGCTGTCTTTAATCCCTCTCCACCAGCTTCCCCTATCTTCACATTGGTACACACAGGAAGGAAGAGGTATAAACACTCACCCAGGCCTGAGACTGAGTGCCCTGGGCATTCCCCATGGCCTTAGGGAGGATGGGTGTGCCTCTTTTACAGGAGGACAAGGCTCAGCATGGGCTTCCCCTCGACATCCAGTGTTGGCTGGCTATATCCAATTCAGAGCACAGTGTTCTGAAGTCAGAGGCATCACACAGCCCCAAGGAGCAGAGTCGTCTTGTCTACAGGTGGACCATGTGCAATGAATGATCCAAATCTTCTTTCAGTTGTATAAAAGAGACCCTGTTGGAAGCATGAGGGCTTGGGATGCCCAGCACTGCCAACCCAGCCCAGCTCGGCCATGTGAATGTAAATAGTTCTATTAACTTACCTAAGGCCAGGGTCTCTGGTCTATAGACAGAGAATGATGCCCACCTCCTCTCTGGGCTGTTGTGAGGGTTGAATTACATGTATATGTAAGGCTCAGGGCATTATCTGCCATCTTCATTACTGAGCACTCTGATCAGTGTCTTGCCTATATTTTGTCCTCTAATATAAATTTCACTAATGCCCACTCCCAGGGAAAAACTGAGTATTTTGTCTGTAACCTTACCACCTCTTTCAGAATCCAGCCACCTTAGTACTTTCTGAACTAACAAAGGCTTAATGAAGTGTTCATGATCGCCTGTAATATTCCACTCATGTGGCAGTGTGTCGTTGAGCTCAACCTTGTCATTTCCAGCATTTATGAAAGTTAAGTCAGAAACACTGACAGTACTTTGCTTTTGCTGATGAGGCAACAGAGGCTAGGAGGGCCTCATCTGCTCAGGGCAATTACTTTGGCGTATAAAGTAGAGAGGCTTTTGAGAACACAATGGAAATGATAGTCCTTTCTCAGTTTAGTGCTTGTATGCAAAGGATCTTGCTGCAGCTTGGGCATGGAAATGGAAGTTGAACCCCAACTCTCTCAAAAGCTATAGGGGACCCTGCCCTCTGCCTCACAGACAGGAAGTCAGAGATGAAGAACCCAACCTTCCTCCCACCCCATCATGCACAGTGGGATATGAGGGGAGTGAGAAATAGTGGGTGCTCCCAGTGGCAGACAGACAGGCCAGAGTCAGGCTTCCGACAGTGGTCAGATGGTAGAGGCTCCAGAGTGAAAAAGGGTGGCTAGAAATAGCCTAGGTAGTCTTATTCCAGGAAGCAGTGAGGCTTGTTGGAAAACAGGTTCCTCTTATAGAATTGCAGTGCCTCCTGCCTGCGTGGAGGCCTTTCCACATCTGAGGCTTCACTCAGAAGGACTCTTAGGAATTGGTTGTGGTCAGAAAGGACAGTGTCTAAATGCCAGAGTGAACAACAGGCTACATTTTTATTTCAATGCACAACAGGAAGTGAAGAAGAAGTAGATCTATCTTAACCCGTGACACATGACAAATATGATACATGAATTTGACAAAAAGAGCAAAGATATTGGCCTCAAGTTGAAGTAGAACATGGAAATTTACACTTCTACCAATAAAGTAGGAATTTAACTCTAGACATTTGGCAAACAGTAGGTGTTAACCATGCTGGACATTCTGCCAGGCAATGGGGAAAGACCAGGGTGGGGCATGCAACAGCATTCCTTCCCTCCAGGGGGTGACTGGTGGGATCTGTTAAGATGTAAAGATACATCCAGGAATGTAGCTCAGTGGTAGAGTGCCTAGCATGTACAAAGCCCTGGGGTCAAGCCCTAGTAACAAAAGCAAAACAAAACCCAAGACATGCAGGTGTGTTAGCACATGCCTGTAATCCCATGAGAGAGAGAGAGAGAGAGAGAGAGAAGTTGAGAGAGAGAGAAACCCTTGTCTTAGGAAGAAAAAGAAGGAACAAAAAAGATGATGAGACAGGCACATTAATGGTTTCACTGTGCTGGGAACTTCACTGTAAACATCTCTCCTCTATTAGCTTACCAAATTCTCACAACAGCCATACAAAGCAGACCTAGACACCCAAGGGATCTGGGCTCACCCGGAGGGCAAAGCTGCCGTATCTGCAGGGCTCCCCGGGCAGGTAGTGCTGAGGAAGGACCAGGCCCGCTGGTTCCTCCCAAGGGGTTGAGGAAGAGGGTGAATGTTGGATGACTCAGAACCTCTCCTAGTCACCGGAGAAAAACCACACTGAGTCGGGAGTCTTGTCGAAGGAGGAACTCGCTTTATTGTTACAGGCAGTTGCCTATATAATGTTGAGAACGAAGGAGGGGATTCTAGGATGGGGGGAGAGGTAAGGGCCAATAGTAAACTGTGACTATTGAAATGATAATTCCAACTCCATGCGGAAGTAGCAGGCAAGAAGCCATTAGGTGTCTTGCTGAGTCCTAGCTGGCCAGAGACAGGTCGCCAAACTTTAGCTAGGCTCAGGAAGTTCCACTAGGCCTCGCGTCCGGGCCTCTCAAGGCCCAACTGTATAGTCAAGCCAAAGCCTGTATTGTCAGCTCACCTGTGGCATAAATTCACTAGGATATACTTTCTTCCTGTCTCCATAAAAAGCACATGCCGTGTAACCAAGGAACTACCATGCCTGGCCTAATACAATATTTTTAAGTAACTAGTTAGAAAAGATTTTGAATGTTCACAACACAAAGCAATGATAAAGGTCTGATCATTACACATTGTGTACATGTCACACTACCCCACAATTATCAATGAAAATAACATTTGAAAAAGAAATGCACAGGCTGGAGAGATAGCTCAGTAAGGAAAGTGCTTGTCACACATGCATAAAGACCAGAGTTTAGATCCCAGCACTAGCATAAAAATGCCAAGCATGGTGGTCTGCCTGTACTGCCATGCTGGGGTGTAGGGAGAGATAGGAGGGTTCCTAGGGTCTACGGCTACTGAGTATAGCCAAACTGGTGAGCTCTAAGTTCAGTAAGAGACCCTGTTTCAAAAAAGTAAGATTGGGGCTGGAGAGATGGCTTAGCAGTTAAGGTGTTTGCCTGCAAAGGATCCCAGTTCAACTCTCCAGAACCCACATAAGCCAGATGCACAAGGGGATGCATGTGTCTGGAGTTTGTTTGCAGTGGCTGGAGGCCCTAGTGTGCCCATTCTCTCTCTCTCTCTGTTTCTTTCTCTCTCTCTCTCTCCCTCCCTCTTTCTCTCTCTCAAATAAATGAATGAAACATAAAGTAAGATGGGCTGGGCATGGTGGTGCACCCCTTTAATGCCAGCACTTGGGAGTTGGAGGTAGGAGGAGCTTCATGAATTTAAGGCCACCTGAGACTACATAGTGATTTCTAGGTCAGCCTAGGCTAGAGCAAGACCCTGCGTTTAAAAACCAAAAAAATAATAATAATAAATAAATAAAGAATGGGGGAGAGTTACTGAGGAAGGCACCAGAAGTTAATTTATGGCATCTACACATGTGTGTACAAATGAGTATATAACCCACCCCACAGGTGCATCTGCACACATGTGTACATGCATGCACAAACACACAGCTGTGGGTAGTGGGGGCAGGTGTTTCCAAGGTGTGTGAGGACTGAGCAGGAGTGGCAGAGCCCTGGGCACTGAGCCTGGCTCTTCTGCTTGCTGCCTTCTCCAGTGTGTTAGTTCTTTCCTCACTGCTGTGGTCAAATGTCTGGCACAGTCTTAAGGGAGGAAGAATGTATTCTGGCTCACAGTCTGAGGGGCCACAGGAAAGTGTGGTGGGGAAGGCCGGGAACTAGACCCCTAGGGCTTTGTTTATGACGGTGGTGCTTGTGGTGTGGCTCTTCACATCTCAGAGGACCAGGAAGCAGAGCTTAGGCCAGAAGAAAGGCTGGACAATAACTCTCAAGGCTGTCCCCACTGACCTGTCTCTGCCAGCTGTGCCTCCTCCCCAAAGCTCCACAGCCTCCCAAACAGTGCCAGCATCTGAGAACCAAGTGTTCAAACCTGCACCTGTGGGACATTTCCCACCCACACCACACCACTGCACACAGATCTGACCTGGGAAAGGTCAGAGCCACAGCCTGACTGTGAGGTGAGGTGAGGAGAGGTGGTACCATGAGAGGGGCTCATCTACTGCATGGCAGGAGAAGGTTCTATGGCTGAAGTGAGTGTGGAGTCTTTGAGACCAGAAGTTCTGTAATGCTGGCTGGAGAGACTCACTAATACAGCTCTGACAAGTCAGTTGTGGTCCCTCATCCCTGGACTACCTTATGCAGAAGCAGCTGTATGGGTCTGTCTACAGGGATACTCTGGTCCAGCCTTCCCCATCATCCTTATGTGCTAAGCATGCTTTCCTACTACTGTATTTCTAGTATTCACGTGCGTGTGTGTGTGTGTGTGTGTGTGTGTGTGTGTGTGTGTACACGTGAAAGTGTGGGTGCATATGCCATGGCCCGCATGTGGAGTCAGAGGACAAGTTTGGGGTTGGCCTTCACCTTTCCATCTCTTTTGAAGCAGGGTTTCTCTCCCTTTTCTCTCTGGATTTCACTCTGCTGTTACTCTTTGCAGAAGGGATTTCACATCACAATATGACTAGGGTAAGCAAGCACCTGGAGATGAGAACATGCTCTTGGCTTATCTGGATAAGATGACTGAAATCACAAAGGTTTTGAAAGTGAAAGATGAAAAGAGAATTAGAGGGCTGGAGAGATGGCTTAGCAGTTAAGCGCTTGCCTGTGAAGCCTAAGGACCCCGGTTCGAGGCTCCATTCCCCAGGACCCACGTTAGCCAGATGCACAAGGGGGTGCACGCATCTGGAGTTCGTTTGCAGTGGCTAGAGGCACTGGCGCACCCATTCTCTCTATCTGTCTATTTCTGTCTCTGTCTGTCACTCTCAAATAAAAATTAAAATAAACAAAATTAAAATTACTTATTAAAAAAAGAAAAGAGAATTCAAGAAATAGGTAGGATGATGGGAGCAGAAATGGGAGTGGGGTGCTATGTTTTTGGATTTAAAAGTAGAGGAGGGGCCATGAGCCATGGAGAGCAGGAAGCCTTCTCAGATTCCTTGCTTTAGGCCTGCAGAATAATTCAGCCCTGTTGACTCCTTGATTTTTATTTCTGTAAACCCTGCTTCAGACCCCACCTTCCAGAATTCTCAAGTAATAAACACATGTTGTGTTAAACCACTAAATCCATGATTACTTTTATCATAGAAATAGAAAACTCTTACATCATGTTAAGTGGGAAAAGTTAGTTCATGCTAGACTATGATTTTAACTTAGTTTTAAATACCATTAAAATATTCCTTACCTAAATTGTCAAAATTAGTGCTAAAGTCATTTCTTACTTTTCCCTAGTATAAACAACTGAGCTAAAGACATACGTGTTTTGAAACATTTTCTTGGCAGTATAGCATCTCACTACACTTTATTAAGTGTCTTCTCCACATGAGGGCTTTGCACCATACTCAATAGCACTTGTGACCCTTCAGATCTTTGGAGACTGGGAAATGGCCAGGCAGAGGGTGAGTACTTAGCCTGAGCTTCAGGCTAGTTAGTGACAAGTGAGATCCTAGTTGTTTCACTGCAAACCCGACTTTGTTAAAGTACAATGTACCACAAGTACATGTGTAAGCGCATCTGTGTTGTACGACAGCACAGACACATGTGTTAACTCCACTGTCACCTTGGCTAGATTTGGAATCACCTAGGCGGCACCCCTCTGGGCATGTCTGTGAAGTGCATCCATAGAGGTTGGTCTGAGGACAGAAGACCCACCCTAGATGAGGGTGGCAGCATCCCATGGTCTGAGGCCTCAGGCTGAACAAAAAGGAGAAAGGGAGCTGAGGTCCATGTCCATCTCTCTCGGCTTCCTGCCAGCCTAAACGTGAGTGAGCTTTCCCATCACAGCTGCAAACCATACCCTCACCACTATGGGCTGCAAACCAACCTTCCTTAAGTATTTAGCCCAGTGCTGCAGTTGCTTTATTGTTGCTGGGACAAAACACTCAACCAAAGGAGGCTGATGGGAAGAAAGGGTTTATTTCCATTTACATCTCAAGGGGAAGTTTCATCATGGCAGAGCAGAGGCTGGGCATCACATCTATTACATCAGCTGGGAGGGGGTAGCAAGAGGGAGTTAGCTGTGAACACCCTGTGGTCTGGACTAATAAGTCTCAAGGTCCACCTCCCACTGACACGCCTCTTCCAGTAAGGCTGCACCTCCCAAAAACTCCACCAGCTGGGGATTGAGCATGAGGCTTAATCACAAACACATGAGACTGTGGGGGACATTTCACATTCAAAGCACCACACACAGCAACAGAACAGTAACTGATATGATGGGTGGCCTCTAAGTACCACCACCTTGTTTTTCCCTGGAGCAGTGGCACCCCAAGGCCTCTTTTGCCTGAACTCGAGAACTGACTGGTAGGATGTACCAAGCAAAAGAACAGAAGCCTATGGAGTTTGTTTCCTTCCTACGGAATGCCAAGGGCCTAAAGATAATGGAAAACAATCTTTCAGTATTGTCTTAGCTTTCCACCTTGTTTGAGACAGGGTCTCTTCCTTATTTGTTGCATACTCCAGCTCATATTGGGTACTCCACGCTCATTAGCTCACAAATTTCTGAGGATTCTCCTGTCTGCCCCTCCATCTCTCCATAGCGGTGCTGGAATTATAGATGCTTGCTACTGCACCTGTCTTTACATGGGTGCTGTGGATCAAAGCTCAGATTCTCATATTTTTACCTCAAGCATTTTATCCAGGCCTCTATTCAGAATTAAAATTTATCAGTGGATGAAAGCATCTTGATCTACTCCTATATGGAAATGCTTCAACAGACACACCAGACGCATATTTTACCAACCTCCTAGGTGTCTCTCTATCTGGTCAAGTTGGAAAGATAATGGTCTCACTTGATAAAGGAACCAAGGTCACAGATGGAAATTGCCCTTCTGTAATGCCAAATCCTAGGTTTTAGCAAGTAGGACTCAGAGAAAGCTGTCTTTTGGTGATGCATACTCAATAAATGAGTGCTGAAGGAACAAAGAAGCAAAAGTGGCATCTCAAGACAAAGATGAAGGCTCTTGGAACTGTGAAGTGACCTGAGAGGCAGGGTAGAGTCAGTGGAGTGTGTTGAGAGAGGTAGGAGCCAAGGCTGTAGCATGTGTGAAAAATCCACAGCTCATGGGCACCTTCTACTGACTGACTTTATTAGTTAACTTTCTGTCACTGTGACCAAAACGTCTGACAGAACCAACTTAAGAGAGGATTTGGTTTGTCTCCTGGTTCCAGCCAACAGGACAGAAAAGTCTTGGCAGAGCAACACAGTTCACATCATGGCATCCAGGAAGCAGAGAAAAGTAAATGTCACTACTTGTCAGCCTTCTCCTTTTCTTCTCCTCTTTTATTCTATCCAGACCTCAAGTTCGGGGAATGAGGCCATCACACTTAGGGTGTATCTTCCTCCTTCAATTTGCCCTCTCAGGAAACACTGTCAAGTATTTCCCTGGGATCAGCCACCCAGGCACTCAGAGGCCATGGGAGCTATGGTACAAAGAGCTACTGCTCAGGCTGGTGGTGGACTTTGGTGTCAATCATGTAGTGCTGGTTTTCCAGGTAGGCAGAATATGAGAGCAATAGAGTGATGGAGGCTTCTGCCACGACAATGGCCTGTAATGTTTTGGGGGCATCATGGTGAATCAGTTTTGATTTGACCAGACCCTGGGATAAAACACAGATAAAAGCCAGGCAGTGCCCTCATCCCTGCGGCTTGCAGTTAGAGAGTGAGCCAGTCAGGAGCCAGTTCCTGACAGATGAGCATGGTGCTGCCTCATGCCAGGGGCTACAAAAGAAAAGACCTGGGTGCCACAGAGATTGTCGTGGGGAGAACTGGAGGAGGTGGCAGCTGGAGGGGGTAGTTGGATGTGTTGACTTGAACTAGGTGAAGATAACCATGAAACATATCCATAGTTATAAGGTCAATCCTAAACCCGTGTATATGTGCAGCTGGATAGGGCACACATGAACCAGGAAAGATGCCTATGTTTGTTGTTTGTTTCTAGCAAGCGCTCCGCCTGGCGGTAGATTCTTGTAAGCGCTGCATAGAGATGCCCTCCACAGAGAGATTCTTGGTTGTGATTGTGTTCACTGTAATACCTTCATTAAGAGGACTGTGCTTCCAGCTGTCACATGACTGGCTGGGTCACACAGGAACAGTGGAGGAGCTGCAGTTGTGAGCATGGGGCCATTGCTCTATTTTGCCCATTTAAAGCAGCAGCTGTGGGGATGGATATTAATGCAACTAGTGGTAACCGCGTTAATTAATAGTTGCCAATTCTATAACATGCAAAACAAACATCATGAAGATAGATCAGCCAAAGGCTTAGGGAAGTAGGGCTTTCCTTTATCTTGAGGTGGCAGCTGAACTCTTGCACAGGAGACATAATGGTGAAGGAATCCTTTGCGATCACCTTCTGTCAATGTTACATTCTGACCCAGGCTTCTAGCACCCACATGGACACAGCAATGTAAGGATGGAAATGACACCTCTCCTTTGGAACTTGATCTCTCTGTTCTTCAGTTTCCCTCAGTCATATATGGAATTAAGAGAACCGAGGTGTGGCTCCTCCTGACCCCCATCTAGCACTGTCCACCTAAAGGGGCAGTGAGCTGTCCTCTGTCTCTTCTGCTACTGCCCCCTTAGCACAGTAGGCCTTTGTGACCTGCTCTGGGCACACAGTAAGTCCTCAAGGCTACAACCTGTCCCCATCACACAGGAAGTCCTCAAAGCTGCAACTTAATGGAAATGCACTGTCAGCTGGAATTTTTTCCGTCATTGTTTTGAGGTGTGAGAAAGGAGAGAGCAGAGAGCTCACTCTCCCCAGGTGATGGGGATAACCCACCCCTAGTCCCTGGAAGGCATGTTCAGAGTCATTAGGTAGAGGCCTGTGAGACACATAGTGTGCAGCCTGGCATACAGTAGGCGCACAGTAAATGCCAGGCTCCTGACCCCAATGGTTCCTTTGTCTCCTGATCAAAGCCCCCTTGATCGATAAGTAGTGCTAGACCCGATTCCCTCACAGCTCTCTCTTCTAGGTTGGGAGCTCACCATGCTATCATGGGGCTTCTTTTCAGCTGGAAAATGCAAACGTTTGCTCCTTTTTCTAGTTCTTCTAATAAGTGGTGGGTGTATGGCTAGGAATATGAATGAGGTGTGAGTCATGGGACACTCCTTGCTTTGAAGTTGAAAAGATGGTGGGAGCATGCGCTGGAGAAGTGCCTGGCATGACCTACTATGAAACGACTGGGATGCACATGGGCAGTGACTCACTGAGGCCCATTCTCCATAAGCCAATATTTTCCTGAGTCAACTACAAGTGTCTGAGGTGCTTCTCCCAGCACACCATGTGTTCTCCATGGGCTAGCAGAAGCCTAGGTTGACCTCTTGTTAAATGACTCAGAGAACCTCGAGAATGGACTCACAGAGGTCTGTTCCCCATGGACCTCCTAGCGCATGTGCAGTGCAGTGTGGAGGTGCCAGGAGTTAATGTCCTTGGGGTCATGGAGTGGAAGACAAGCACCCAGCCTGTCCCGTGGGGCCATTCTGAGAGGTATTCCTTCAGGTACTGCTCAGAAGTCCAGTGGGAATGACCCCTCTACCCCACATGCCCCCCATGTCATGTCACGCCTTGTGCTGCCAGTGAAAATTCTCAATCCTTGTTCCAGGCTCTGCTGTTCTCCTGAAGAAAGACAAGCCTGAGAAGTAATTGTGTCCTTTTGGTGACTGGTCATGGGAAAACTAAGTAAGGCATTGGAGCCTGCAGAATGCACCAGCATAGCGTGGGCAAGTTTTAGTGAAGGTTGATTCAATACTGGACTTGGAGTGAGATCTTGAGAGGAACAGCAGAGGCAGCCAGGCTGCAGGTCAAATGCATCTGCTGCTCAACCTGCAGCTCCATGCTCTGGAAGGAAATATTTGAGAGAATAAAAACAGTAAAATTTCTGCCTACCTATTATAAACCAGTTGTTATGATAAAGTAATCAAAAAAACATTAACTTTTGCTATTTTGATAACTATAGTTTTGCAAAAGTCATGAAAAATTTTCATTTGCATTGTTTTAGAGTAGGAAAACTTTAAAAAATTATTTATTTTTATTTGAGACAGAGAGAGGAGAGAGAGAATGCGTTCACTAGGGCCTTCAGCCAATGCAAATGAACTCCAGATACATGCACCACCTTGTGCATCTGGGTTATGTGGGATGTGGAGAATCGAACGTGGGTCCTTAGGCTTTGCAGGCAAGTACCTTGACAGCAAAACCAGCTCTCCAGCCCTAAAAAGGAATACTTTTTAAGCTCTCTGCAAGATGCTGTTGTGTAAATGTGAAATGCAGGTACAAACGTTTTCATTGGTGATCTAAATGCATCCTACCAAACCACACACAGTGATAGAAACATCTCCAAATGTCTCTTTTCATGGCGTGATTTCTTTTGAAACAGTTGCTACTTTTGCATTCCTGTGGTAATGTCACTTTTACTCTGAGGAAATTGATTAATTCTGAGTTAAATTTTACAGCCTCCACTAGGTAGTATAGGTGATTGGCACTTGAGATTCACAAAGTACCTGCAGTAAAGGTAGCACTTTCCTCTGTGTTACCTCTTGGTTTGCGCCGCTGCTTTTAGTTTTGTCTTCGATCTGTTTCTTTTAAATATATTTTTATTTATTTGCAGGGAAAGAAAGAGAAGGAGGGAAAGAAAATGGGTACGCCAGGGCTTCCAACCATGGCAAATGAAATCCAGATGCATGCACCACTTTGTGCATCCAGTTTTACATGGGTACTGGGGAATAGAACCTGAGCTGTTAGGCTTTGGAAGCAAGTGCCTCTAACCACTGAGCAATCTCTCCAGCCTCTCAATTTGTTTCTTTGAGAGACCCTCACTCCCTACCCCAAGACAATGGCACATATATCCCAGGCTGGCCTCAAACTTACTTTGTGGCCTAAGATGACATTGAACTCCTGGTTGTCCTGCCTCTGCCTCTGCCTCTTGAGTGCTGTGATTATAAGTATGTGCCACCACACCTGGCATCTTTGGGAAATTCTTTATAAAACACCTGCTCATCAAGTTTAATTCAATTAAAAGCTAAAACTGCCATTTGCAGCTTTTTGCAGAAATAAAATATAGCATGTCATTTTATGCTAAAAGCAGTAAAAACAGAAGGGTGTCCTATTTGCTACACCTCTGTTTTTAACATGCTCTCTGTGCCCTGTTGTGGGAGTTGCATGTTCATTCTTTCTTTCAAAACATGCCAGTCTCCGCAGAAAAGAAATTGTAATAGTGTTTATTGCTTGTTGAACACCAATGGTATGTCAACACTCTGCATGAAGTGATTTTAATTCCCAAATAACCTGATGGGTGGACTTTATTTGCTGTTGCAGTTATTTTCTTGTTGCTGGAACAAACACCTGATCTGAAGCAGCTTGTGGGAGGAAAAGGTTTACTTCAGGCTTACAATACCCAGGGGAACACCAGCAATGGCCAAAGAAGCTGGCTCATTTTCATAGCAAAGGGACATCACACCAGCCAGCAAACACAAACAGCCAGAGCTCCCACTGGCTCTGAACACACCTAAGGGCTGGACTACAAGATCCACCTCCAGTGACATCTTAAGTAGGATTTAAAACTTAAGTAGGAAGCTTAACTTTAATCAAAAATCCCTGAGGCTCTGGGAGACATATATTCACATTCAAGCCACCTCAGTTGCTGATTCCTCGAAAAGCAAGCCTGGCACAGAGAGGCCAGGTAGTGAGTTTGAAGTCACACAGGAGAGGCAATGCAGGGTGTGAAGTCCAGGCCAGCCTGGCCCTGAGGTCCACATTCTTCATACTGTGACAGATGTGCAGTCAAGACATCCCCACCAAGAACAAAGTCCCTAGAGAGGCAGATATATAGGTGCAGAGGGACATAGGCTAACCAGGATGGTGGCAAGGAACTATCCTGAAAGGGAACCCTGCTCCATGCATCCTTAGAAAAGAATGTCATTGGGCAGGCAGCAAGGGGCAGGGTGTGGTGAGCAGAAGGGACAGCATTTCCTGGCACAGGAATAAATGTGAGGGTGGGGGCAGCCCTTCTCCCATGTGGCAACCAGGGTAGCAGGGAGGAAGGAGGTCAGGACAGCACTGAGCAGGGACCTCTTCCAGATCCTTCCCCCACCCTTGACTCCATTTCAGCTTATCAGTTTGTCATTCTCAGGAGAATATTTTTGATTCCAGTGCCTCCAAAACTAATCATACCAATCCCACAGTAGCACCAAAATTATTTGGAGCCGTCATAAATAGAATGTGGGAAACGCAATTCAAACTTACCTGGCAACTGGGAAGCAAAAAGGTGGCCTCATGGACCAAGGTGCTGAGGTGCTGCCCTGCAGTAGAAGAGAGGAGGGGAGGAGCTGGAGTGTGTAGCAAGTGTGTCCTTAGAGGTGTTGTCTGGGGAAGGGCTAGGAACCTTCTTCTTTGCCCCACCCAGGAGGTATTTGACAATACCTAGAGGACTTGTAGGTCATCATAATTGAGGGCGATGATTGCTGTCTTCTGTGGACAGAGTTGGGGGACACTGCCAAACATGCTGCAATGCATGGCTACCTGCAGTGATTACTAGTCTGATGTCCTTAGAACTCGGGAGGAGATCCCTGCTGAAAGGGAACGTGGCACCTTGGCACTGTTGTCTGCCATTAGAGATGAAGTTCCAAGTTCCTGTAATAGTACTGGGCGGAGGTGCTGGGGTTGAAAAGTATGGGAGTAGGTGAGCCAGCCGTAGCCTGGAGCTCTCCTTGCCCCAGAGGTGTTGGGAGAGAGGACAGGCTGTGCAAGGAGAGCCTAGAGAACAGAATAGAGTCAGCGTCTAGCAGAGGGTAGGAAAAGGTCGGAAAAGCAATCCCGACCAAAGGAACCCCATGGTCAAGTGCAGAGAGCCTAGTCCCGCACCGGTGCAGGGAAGTGGGGCAGTTTGTAAGCCGGAGACAGCAGATGCAGGCAAAGGTGGATCCTGCAAGAGCTGAAGCCGCTGGAGAGCCAAGGGCCAGGCAGGAGCCTGTGCTTCATTCCGCAGCAGCAGACAGCCCAGTGGTGCTCACCTAGAAAAAGGAAGCGATAAGATGTGTGGCAGGCACAGCAGGGCAGGGGCCGCTTAGGAGCTCTGCAGGGTGTAAGGAAGTGACCCAGGTGAGGCCTGTGGGCTTGTGCAGTAGGAAGGACAGGACCCAAACATCTCAGCATGCCACAAGCTGAAGACAGAGCCAAGATGGCTGATGGTGTTGTCGGGTGGAATAATGACTTGTTGCCAGCTGGTTTCTCCAGCACGAAGACCTGAGAATGGTGGAGAGTACATGAATTTTTCTGGGAGCAGAGGGAGCCATTCTGCAGTTGGAAGCTACCTGAAGCTCCAGTGGGGAGCCCTGATGCAAGGACTGGGTGTTGCACAAGGTCTACATTGGGCAGACATAGCTAGGCCTGTACCATCCTGTTACTCGGTCACGGGCTCTGCATCAAAGTCCAGGTAGCTACTCACAAAACTAACAGCTAGAGGCTGTTCTCCACACTCTGAAGTCAGCTTCCAGAAAGGTATGTGAGTGGTATGCCCCTATACCCACATCATGTCATCTGCCATACTAAGCCAAAAAATTTCCTTCTCCAATGACAGGCTTTATATAAAAGACTATGGGGCAAATGGAAATGATTATTTTTATAAGGATGTAGATGCACCCACAAATCACACACACACACATTTATAAATTATATTGGTAGTCTAAATAAAGTCAGAACTTATTAAGAGGAAGAAAGTTTTTTCTAGGAAATTCAGTTAAGGGCTGGGCATTTTTCCTGGTGATTAAGGTGAAAATGGGGGACTAAAATTTTCCTTGTTAATAATGGAAAAAATATTTATAAATATGTAATATAACAAAATAAAATACATATTATAAGTATTATATATCAGGGAGAAGAGAGAAATATTTTTCTGTCTTAGAACTCTAGAACTATTTTATGATATGCATAATGTATTTTGAACTTGAAATATTAGAAATAGAATGGTTTAGTGCATGATGCAAAAACACTACAAATTCAGCCACTTCTCACCTGTATATTTAATTAGTGCTAGGAAAAGCATTGAGTCAGAGATTACAAGACCAACTTTGAAGCAGTTTATAGTACTGTGCTGGAAAGAGCACCCTGAAGCTTCCTGAGCTTGCTTCTTGAAAAATCTGGAGCAAACTTAACCACTTTTTTTTCCTGCTGAAGGAGAGTAATTGCCCATGCAAGTGGTGCTGAGCAGTGTCATTAAGCAGATTGCCCACTGCGTCTGGAAGGGACTGTCTGCAGGAGTCTGTAGGTGCCATCCTCACCTTTCCCTGTAGAAGGAAGACTGTCAGTACACCGAATATCCAAACCTGCTCTGAAAGCACTCAGCATGATGGATAATTATCAGCTAAGGGGTCCGCTGAACGGCCCACCTTGGAGCTTCTCCCGTGGAAATTTATACAAGGGCAGGCTCAGGAAAAGATAGTGTCCCTGAGGCTTGAGGTTTGCAACACTCAGTCTGAAGTGATTTCAATCACAATGACCAGGGTGAATTTGGGTCCTGGGAGGACATGCTGCTTGAAACTCCTGCTCAGTTCATCTACATTCCAGAGGGCCACATGGAAAGAGCCTTGATAAGGGCTAATGGGTTCTGTCCTTTTTCCACTGAGCGAGCCAATTTTGTGGCATTCTGGCCAGGTGGCAATAAACTTCCTCCCACACACTCCTAGTGTAGATAAGCAAACAGAGCCAGGCCAACAGGAGACACTCAATGAGTGCTCACTGGAAGAGTACTTCTGGAAGGGGACGCTCCAAGCCAGGTTTGATGTGCTCAGGGCACAGCTGCCTCAGCAGAGACAGATTGGAAGCCTGGACATGCTCTGCCCCTCGGTGGGGTCGTCATGGGCCGCAGGTCCTCTCCCAGCCAACTCTGTCACTTCAGGCTAGTCAGTGCATGGCTCTGGGCTTCTGTTTCCATATGTACATACATACATGTGGGACATGCACTTGTGCATGCTCACGTGTGTAACCCGAGCACATGCATGTGTCCATGTGGGACATGCACTTGTGTGTGCTCATGTGTGTAACCCGAGTGTACACCTGTGGAGGCCAGAGAGATCAGCACAGCAGGTGTCCTCTAGCACTGCTGCCTTATTTCTGACACAGAGTCTCTGACCAAACCTGGAGCTTCCCATTTTCCAGTGAGACTGGCTGGCCAGGGAACCACAGGCCTCATGGCCCCACCTCTTCCCCACACTGGGGTTGCAGGCATGTGCTTCGCTGTGCCTAGCTTCTTACACAGGTAGTAGGGATTGGACTCAAGTACTCATGCTTACACAGCAAGTGCTCTTATATCCCTCTTATCCACTGAGCATTTTTAGCCCATTTCTCCATTTTTGAACACAAGCTTTGAACTCCATGGGTGTAGAGGGTCCCTGATTAGGAGTGTATCTGGGTGGTGGCCCCACCTACTTGGGCCTAACCTCAGACAGCACAAACGTCTTGATTATTCTAAAAGCCATACTTGTCCTGACCCCAGCCTTCCAGACATTCCTGGGCAAAGCAGATGTCTCCCGAGAGATGGAGGCAGCCCTGGCTGAGAGCCGTGTGCAGAGGAGTCTCCGCCTGGCATCCGTCCTGGAGCTGCTCAGGGCACCCTTCGTCCGCTGGCAGGTCATCACCATGGTCATCACCATGGCCTGCTACCAGTTGTGTGGCCTCAATGCGGTGAGTGTGCATGCAGGCAAATGGAGGAACTGCGGGGAGGCCAGATGCCTGGGTTCAAAGCTCTGCTCTGCCAAACTCCTCCAAGGCCATACCATTGAGCAGCCATGAAACATGACTGGTGCTTGGTCTCCTTCTCTGTCCAGTGGGACCAGGACATGGAGTCGGCTCATCCCCAAGTGTCCAGCCCAAAAGCTGGCAGAGCTGTGTCTTGTAGTGCTGCCCATGCCCCACCCCGCCTTGTATTCCTCGAAATACTGAAGGGTCACAGTTCTCAGTCAGCAGGCACTTAGGAAGTCCTAAGAGTGGGAGAGTCATGGCTGGGTTGCTTCAGCCTGAGAAAACTTCACAGCTTTCAATCAAATCCCTTGGGGTCTGAGCAGAGGTCTCCCAAGGATGTTCCAAGCCTGCTCTGCTTTCTCTGAGGTGCTGAAAGGTAGAATTTCTGAATCTGAGAGGCAGGGGAACTAAATAAAGTAAAATAAACTAAATAAATAAACTAAAAGCATTATTCCTGCTTCTTGGGAGCAGAGTGGATGCTTAAAGGTCCCATCCATGAAGGGTCCAGATAGGCCGTCAGCCACTTGGCACTGAGCAGCCAACACTGCCCTGCCCAGCGGAGGCCCTGTGTGTGCACTGCAGGAGGAGCTCGGTCAGCCCGGAGGGACAGTCAGCGGAAGCCTGGTACCCACCTGTGACAAGGTGGTGCTTGGGGATGTGGGAGGAAAGCAGGGAACAGTTTCTGTCCAGAGAGAGAGAGAGAGAAATGGCTTCCCAGCAAGTTACAAGCCACACATTCTCCCGATTTCAACAACTCCAGATTTTATTTTCAGAAACACTGGGATGAAATGAGGTCATATTGTTCCTTATGTGCTTTTTGCCTTATTCTTTGGCCTGGCTAAGTCAACAAAACTGTGTGGAGTATGGAGGTCAAGAGTTCTGCCTAAGCCCATAGTGACTATATGTAGGTTCTTCCAGACAAGACCAAGGTCAGGTGGACCAGATGGTCTCCCAGCCAAGCTCTTTATCCTGAGGGGAGGGAGGGTTCCTCACTTGAAGTGAAAACTTGGACTCTTAAAGAATGTATATGGAATCTGTAGTTAACCAAACACAGACTGAGAACCATGACATTTCTAAACAGAACCCTCTCCTCCACTGGGACCTAACTTTCGCTTATGCGTACCCTGTCATTGATGAGCTCTGGGGTTTCTCCAAGCTTCACTGCAGAAGTGTGCTAGAAAAGCTCCTCTCCTCAGCCTTCTGCCCACCTCATGACTATTTCCAGCCTTTCAGTTTGGTGCACGTTGCCTAATGCAGAACAAAGAGTTCTGGACCTTGCCAGAGCTTCCACGTCCATGCAACTGTGGACGTGGGAGGACTTAAACTTAAAGGTGAAAACATGCTATCTTTTTTTCCATGTTTGTTGTGTATAGTGTGTATGCACGTTCATGTATGTGGGCAAATCTGTGTGGGTACTTAAGCACATATATGCATGTGCACATGTGTGGGGGGAGCCATGCACACAGTCCTTGTGACTGCCCTGAAACTGCTCACGGTGACTCAGTGCAGTACAGAGTGTTCACTTGTGGGACTTTGGACAATTTGCTAAAGCTTTTCTGTACCTCAGTTTCTCACCCTGTGAAGTGCCTGTGAAGACATGAAACAAATGATTATAGACATGTAGGTGAAGCTAGGCCCTTCTCACTTTTCTTTTCCAAATGAAATCACATTGCTGTGGGAGCACCTTGCCTTGAGGTGAACATGGTGTCTGCATTCTCACATCTCTGACTTCTCGGCTGTGCTGCCCTGGGTGACAGCCTTATGTCTCTGAGCCTCAGTCACTCATAGGTCAGAGTCAAAGGAAACCAAACTAGAAAGATACTATATCATCTGGTGAAGGAAAGGCCAGACCAGTGACGCTGTTTTTAAAAATTAATTAATTAATTCATTTATTTATTTTTGGCTTTTCGAGGTAGGGTCTCACTCTAGCCCAGGCTGATCTGGAATATACTATGTAGTCTCAGGGTGGCCTCGAACTTACAACAATCCTCCTACCTCTGCCTCTTGAGTGCACCACCATACCCCAGTAACATCAACTCTTTTTTGTTATTTTTAATATATAAGATGAGGTAAAACATTGATCCAGTACTCTTAGAAAAGCTTTTAAAAGACTGCATCTTTTAAAGGGGAGATGGCTCTGGGAATACAACGTTTTCTGCACAACCATGAGTCCAGACCCTCAGAACCCACATAAAAGGCAGATGCTGTAGGACTAGGATGGACCAGCTAGTCTGGAGAACATGGCATTAGCAATAAGCTCTTGCCTCAAAGCCAGTGGAAGGTGAGGACGACACCCAAAGCTGTCCTCTGACTTTGACACTCACATGGTTGCATGTGAGCAGCTGCATCACACACATAAACATCTGTACATGCACACATGCATCACACATATAGACACCACACATATACACATCACACATATACATCACACACATACACATCACACATATATACATCACACATACCCATCACACACGTACACATCACACATACACATCACATGCATACACATCACACATACATATCACACATATACATCAAACATATACATCACACACATACACATCACACGCATACACATCACATGCATACACATCACACATACACATCACACATATACACATCATACACATCACACATATACATCACACAAATACACATCACACATATACATCAAACATATACATCACACACATACACATCACACACATACACATCACACACATACACATCACATGCATACACATCACATGCATACACATCACACATATTCATCACACACATACACATCACACACGTACACATCACACACATACACATCACACGCATACACATCACATGCATACACATCACACACATACATATCACATGCATACATCACACATACACATCACACACAACACACATATACATCACACAAATACACATCACACATATACATCACACACATACACATCACACATACACACATCACACATACACACATCACACATACACATCACACACATACACATCACACATACACATCACATGCATACACATCACACGCATACACATCACATGCATGCACATCACACATATACATCACACATACACATCACACAAATACACATCACACATATACATGACACATACACATCACACACATACACATCACACATACACACATCACACATACACACATCACACATACACATCACACATATACACATCACACATATACATCACACATACACATCACACACATACACACATCACACATACACATCACATGCATACACATCACACATATACATCACACATATACATCACACACATACACATCACATGCATACCATCACACACACATATCACACACGTACACATCACAGTCATACACATCACACATATACACATCACACCTACACAGAAAAATTTCAAGATAGCATGTTATAGGCTGAGCAGAGAGCTCAGGCAGTGAAGTGCTTGCCTTGCAAGCATGAGGGCCTGCATGCATTTCATCCCCTGCACCCATACAAATGCCAGATGTGATCTTAGTGCTGGGGAGGTAGAGACAGAAGGACCCTGGGGCTTACTGGCCAGTTGCTCTATCCTAATAGGTGAACTCCAGGCCAATGAGAGACCTTCAAAGGAAAGTGATGGTATACCTGCAGGTGATACCTGAGGTTTGTTCCCTGGCCTACACACACACACACACACACACACACACACACACACACATACATTGCATAAGTACCCACACATACACATGTGTCCACACACATGAACACACATACACATACTATTTATACATAAACATGCAAAAAGATAGCATTTTCTACCCACCCTTACTATTTGAGTCTTTCCTTTGTATTTTTTCCATAATTTCATGATGGGAAAGAAGGGGAGGAGAAAGGAACCAACTGAGTAGGGGAATCTAGATCCGCACAATTTCATTCTCACATAGCTATCAAATAAGGATAAGATGTTGAAACCCAAGTCCAAGTTCTCCCTGCACTAGCAATTCCTGAGAGTGATGCCTTCTCCATCTAACTACCACTTCCTCTGCTTCCAAACAAGGCAGTTCACAAAGGCAGGCTTCAGATTTGTATCCCCCTGACTTGGGGGTCTAGCACTAGAGGCTGAAATTCCAGCCCTGGGAATGGGGATGAGAGGCCAGCATGAGGAATGCACCAGTGGCAAACCACAGCTAGTCCCACCCATAGCAGAGAAGCCCAGAGGCTTGCTCCCTCCTCCACCTCAATGGAGGGGTTGGAGGAGGCCTGATGATAGCGAGGGCAGCCTCCTCCTAGGGCTTTGGTAGCAGCTTTGCAGAAGGCAGAGCTGGACTTACAGCATAGTCATGAAGTCCTCCTATGGTGAGGAAGGTTTTGGCTTGCTTCAGTCATTTTATTACTCCTCCCCATCATGCAGTTCTTCTGATTTTACCCACCATACCCTACAGGATAGCACCTCTCATACCATTCCAGAAGAGAATCCAGTGGCTTTCACCCAGGGGCATCCAATGGAAGCTAGGTTTGTAATGGTCTGGGCTCAAATTACACCTTTGTCATCAGTGAACCTTATGCTACCACCTGGCCAAGCCTCAGTTTCCCCATCTGTTAAACAAGGGCAATGACCTCTCTCACCAGATTGTGGTGAGGACGCAATTGGGTTGTGTTGGTGTTCAGTTTTAAGGGCACATTGTACAGCTCCTTTCTCCTTCAAAATTCAGAAAAGTATACAGAGAGAAGGATAGAGGTCAAGTGTCCCACAGCCCCAAACCAAGCTGGACCAGTGAATGTGACCCCATATGCTGCAGCTAACTCTACAGAGAGATGTAAGGCATGGACCCAGTCCCCAGCAGAAGAAAACAGCTCCAGGCTTTCCCACTGGCAGGTCCCTCCCTCCCTACCCAGGTCTAGCAGACAATAGCCAGATTCCTGCCCAAGGCTGATGCAGAAGGAGGCTACAGGGGCACAAGTAAGCATCTTCCTCTGGCTCCTGTCCCTTGATGGCCCCCGTCAATGGATGTTCCCCCTCCAGAGTGATACTAGATTGTAGAATCTTTCAGCACAGAACAGTAGACACAAAACTGAGTCAAGGGACTTCCGGTTAAGATGGTGGCGTGGGTACCACACCAAAGCAGCCTAGGGGAAAAAATCCAAAAAAGAAAAAAAAAAAACCAGCAAAATACACACTTTTACTAAAAAGTAAGGTGTATAAGAAATTGAAACAGAAACAGAGAAGTAGGAGAGATCCAGAGCATCCAGAGCCTGCTTGGCCGGCAGAAGCTGCTCTGGTGGGGCGCGTGCCTCAGCAGTGGCACGCCAGCCAGCCGCCAGACTCAGCTTGAGCCACAGGAAAAGCCAGGCGAGGGGATTTTCCACTCACACCAGAGCTCTCCGCAAACTCAAGAAACGTGAAGGGAGAACAGCAGTGAACAACGGAGGAGCAGATCATAAGGTAGAAGAACACATGGAACAGCAGGCGAACTAGAGCAGCATCGGCTCCCTCCACCTCCCCCATCGCCAGTGCCCAGACCTCGGGAACATAGCAGCAGTCCAGGGACCCAGCCACACCTGATTGAACTGACCGAGCACCAAAGAGGGACCCAAATAAGAGCGCAGCTGAGACCAAAATCATCCCAAAATGTAACTGGGATTACACTAGGTCAGTACCCGCCTAATAAACCTGCTATATATGCCTGAACCAGAAGTGCTAATTGCACCTTCCATATCAGGATAAATTATGTTAAATCGGATGGATGGTCAAATTTGCCATTCTTAAAAAAGCTGTATTTTGGGCTTGTTATTTGTTGCTTCTTGATTTATAGTGGCTTTGTTTCCTCGTTTGTTATACATTAGGGAAGGGTCTCACCTGGTCACAAGCTGACTTGGAACCCTCTACAGACCAGAAATCTGAACCTCCTTGTTGTCAGGATTAAGGGAGTGGGTGAGACACCACAAAGCCTAAGGGACAGACAGAGGATCTGGTTGTCATAATACCTACTCTTGGATAAATACTCTGCTGTTTTTCACTGAAAGTGTACATTGTTCAGTTAAAGTTTAGAATCTGCCTGCATTTTGTTCCACTGAGCCTACTTGAATACTCTCATAGAAGGCACACCCAACACCTAGGGTCACTTTTGTAGATACTCGGAGAGTCTTCAGAGCCACACCTAGCGCCTTAAGCTCCTACCCTGAAGATATATAACAACAGATTGATTGATACATCTCTTAATATCCAGCTAACTGGAAAATCCAATCATTAAAGAATCCAAGATGCAAAAATATATACATTACAACACAAGAAACACCAAAATTCAAGACAATATAAATCCACCAAAAAGTATTAATGAATCAGAAATGACCTCCAGTGAGAACGAGTTAGAGGAAATGGCTGAGAAAGATTTCAAAAGAATGATTATAAATATGTTCAAAGAACTCAAAGAAGAAATCAAAGAAGCAAAGAAGACACAGGATGCCAATTTAATGAAATAAAGAGGTCAATACTAGACATAAATAAGGAAATAGAAATAATAAAGAAAAACCAGTTAGAATTACTAGCAATAAAGAACACAGTTAATGAAATAAAAAACTCTGTAGAAAATCTCATCAGTAGAATGGATGAAGGAGAAGACAGAATATCTAAGCTAGAAGACCAGGTGGCAGATGTAATACAGTCCAACAAAGAGAAAGACAAACTAATAGAAAAGTATGAGTGGGAATTTCAAGATGTTCGAAACACTATGAAAAGATCAAACATAAGAATTCAAGGTATAGGAAAAGAAGAAGAATTTCACTCCAAAGGCATAGTTGGCATCTTCAACAAAATCATAGAAGAAAACTTCCCCCAAATTGTGAAAGAAGTGCCAATGCAGATACAGGAATCCTTTAGAATACCAGCCAGGCAAAACATGGAAAGAACCTCTCCTTGCCATATTATAATCAAACTAACAAACATACAAACCAAAAAATATTGAAAGCAGTCAGAGAGAAAAATCAAGTTACCTACAAAGGCAAGCCTATCAGGATTACAGCAGATTACTCAACACAAACTTTAAAAGCCAGAAGGGCATGGAGTGATGTATTCCAAGTTCTGAAAGATAACAACTGTCAACCAAGGTTACTTTATCCTGCAAAGCTATCCATTCAAATAGACGGAGAAATAAGGACATTCCATGACAAAAGCAGGCTAAGGGAGTATTTGAAGATAAAACCAGCACTACAGAAAATACTTGAAAGAATCCTCGATGCTGAAGAAAAAGAAAAGCACACATATAAGGAGCCGGGAGGAAACAAACAATACTCAAATGCTAGTTAACACAAGAGAGCAAAGGTAAAACCAGAAGAACTACAAAAAAAATGGCAAAAATGAATACACACCTTTCAATAATATCTCTTAATATCAATGGCCTCAATGCCCCAAACAAAAGACATAGGTTTGCAGACTGGGTTAAAAAGCAGGATCCTTCAATTTGTTGCCTCCAAGAAACCCACCTTTCTACAAAGGATGGACACTATCTTAGGGTGAAAGGTTGGAAAACGGTGTTTCAAGCAAATGGAACTAGAAAACAAGCAGGAGTTGCTATCCTAATATCTGACAAGGTAGACTTCAGTCCAACATTAGTTAAGAAAGATAAGGGGGGGGGCACTTTATATTGATTAAGGGCACCCTCCAACAGGAGGACATTACAATCCTAAACATATATGCACCTAACATGGGGGCCCCCAAATTCATCAAACAAACGCTATTAGAACTAAGGTCACAGACAACACCAAACACAGTTGTGGTGGGTGACTTCAACACCCCACTCTCATCAATTGACAGGTCATCGCGGGAAAAAATAAACAAAGAGGCATCTGGACTAAATGAGGTCATAGACGGAATGGACCTAACAGATATATACAGGACATTTCATCCAAATGCTGCAGAATATACATTCTTTTCAGCAGCACATGGAACATTCTCTAAAATAGACCATATATTAGGACACAAAGCAAATCTTAACAAATACAGGAAAATTGAAATAATTCATGATAATGAGAACACAACATACCAAAATCTCTGGGACACAATGAAGGCAGTCCTAAGAGGTAAATTTATAGCTTAAAGTGCCTATATTAAGAAATTAGAAAGGTTGCAAGTAAATGACCTAATGCTTCACCTTAAAGCCTTGGAAAAAGAAGAACAAGGCAAACCCAAAATCAGCAGATGGGAAGAAATAATAAAGATTAGGGCAGAAATTAATGAAATAGAAACTTTAAAAAAATACAAAGAATCAATGAAATAAAGAGCTGGTTCTTTGAAAGGATAAACAAGATTGATAAACCCTTAGCAAACCTGACCAAAAGAAAGAGAGAAGAGATACAAATTAATAAAATTAGAGATGAAAAAGGTAACATCACAACAGATGCCAGAGAAATTCAAAAAATCATGGGGACATACTATAAAAGCTTATACTCCACAAAGTATGAAAATCTGAAAGAAATGGATGGTTTCCTTGATTTATATGACCTACCTAAATTAAATCAAGATGAGATTAATCACTTAAATAGACCTATAACAAGCATGGAGATCCAAACAGTTATCAAAAATCTCCCAACTAAAAAAAGCCCAGGCCCAGATGGATTCACTGCTGAATTTTACCAGACCTTCAGGGAAGAGCTAACACCGTTGCTTCTTAAGCTTTTCCATAAAATAGAAAAAGAAGGAATTCTACCAAACTCCTTCTATAAGCCAGCATCAGCCAAAACCAGGCAAAGATAGAACAAAAAAAGAAAATTACAGACCAATCTCCCTCATGAACACAGATGCAAAAATTCTCAACAAAATATTGGCAAGCAGAATACAAGAATATATCAGAAAGATCATTCACCGTGACCAAGTAGGCTTTATCCCAGAGATGCAGGGATGGTTCAATATATGCAAGTCGATAAATGTAATACATTATGTAAATGGATTGGACAGAAATCACATGATCATCTCATTAGATGCAGAGAAAGTGTTTGACAAAATCCAACATCCCTTCAGTCCTACAGAGACTGGGAGTAGAAGGAACATATCTCAATATAATAAAGGCTATTTATGACAAGCCTACAGCCAACATATTACTAAGTGGGGAAAACCTGGAAGCTTTTCCACTAAAATCAGGAACAAGACAAGGGTGTCCACTGTCACCACTTTTATTTAATATAGTACTGGAAGTCTTAGCCATAGCAATAAGGCGAGAGACACACATAAAAGGGATACAAATTGGAAAGGAAGAGATCAAGTTATCATTACTTGCAGATGACATGATTCTATACATAACGGGCCCTAAAGACTCTACCATAAAACTGTTAGAGCTGATAAAAACCTACAACCATGTAGCAGGATAGGAAATAAATACACAGAAATCAGTAGCCTTCATATACGCTAACAACAAACACACAGAGGATGAAATCAGAGAATCATTCCCATTCACAATTGCATCAAAGAAAATAAAGTACCTTGGAATAAACCTAACCAAGGAAGTAAAGGATCTGTACAATGAAAACTTAAAACACTCAAGCAAGAAATTGCAGAAGACACTAGGAAGTGGAAAAACATCCCTTGTTCCTGGATTGGAAGAATCAATGTTGTGAAAATGACAATCTTACCAAAAGCAATCTACACAGTTAATGTAATCCCCATCAAAATTCCAAAGGCATTCTTCATGGAAATAGAAAGAACAATCCAAAAACTCATTCGGAATCACAAGAAACCTCGAATATCTAAAATAATACTGAGCAACAAAAATAAGGCAGGTGGTATCACCATACCTAATTTTAACCTATACTAAAGAGCCATAGTAACAAAAACAGCATGATACTGGCACAAAAGCAGACATGTAGATCAATGGAACAGAATAGAGGACCCAGATGTAAGTCCAGGTAGCTATAGCCACCTGATATTCGATAAAAATGCCAAAAATACTCATTGAAGAAAAGACAGCCTCTTCAGCAAATGGTGTTGGGAAAACTGGATATGTATCTGTAGAAGGATGAAAATAGATTCTTCTCTCCATGCACAAGAATTAAGTCCAAATGGATTAAAAACCTTAACATCTGACCGGAAACTCTAAAACTGCTAAAGGAAAAAGTAGGGGAAACCCTTCAATATATTGGTCTTGGCAAAGACTTTCTGAATACAACCCCAATTGCTCAGGCAATAAAACCACAGATTAACCACTGGGACCTCATGAAATTACAAAGATTTTGTACTACAAAGGACACTGTGAATAAAGCAAAGAGGCAACCTACAGAATGGGAAAAAAAATCTTTGCCAGCTATATATCTGATAGAGGATTAATATCTAGGATATACAAAGAACTCAAAAAGTTAAATAATAAGAATCAAACAAGCCAATTAAAAAATGGGCTATGGAGCTAAATAGAGAGTTCTCAAAAGAAGAAATACGGATGGCGCATAAGCATCTAAAAAAATGTTCTATGTCCCTAGTCATCAGGGAAATGCAGATTAAAACTACATTGAGATTCCATCTCACTCCTGTCAGATTGCTACCATCATGAACACAAATGATCATAAATGCTGGTGGGGATGTGGAAAAAGAGGAACCCTTCTACACTGCTAGTGGGAATGCAATCTGGTCCAGCCATTGTGGAAATCAGTGTGGAGGTTCCTAAAACAGCTAAAGATTGATCTACCATATGACCTAGCTATAGCACTCCTAGGCATATATCCTAAGGACTCATCTCATTTCCTTAGAAGTACATGCTCAACCATGTTTATTGTTGCTCAATTCATAATAGCTGGGAAATGGAACCAGCCTAGATGTCCCTCAACTGATGAGTAGATAATGAAGACATGGCACATTTATACAAGGGAGTTCTACTCAGTGGTAAAGAAAAATGAAGTTATGAAATTTGCAGAAAAATGGATGGATCTGGAAAGGATTATACTAAGTGAGGTAACCCAGGCCCAGAAAGCCAAGTGTTGCATGTTCTCTCTCATATGTGGATCCTAGCTACAGATGATTGGGCTTCTGTGTGAGAAGAAAAAACTCAGTAGCAGAGGCCAGTAAGCAAAAAAAAAAAAAAAAAAAAAAAAAAGAGAGATACCAAGGGAAGAGAAGGGAAGGGAGGAGGGTACTTAATAGGTTGGTATTGTGTATATGTAAGTAGAAGAATAGATTAATGGGGGTGAAAAGGCCCAAAGTGAGGTCAGGGGTGGAGTAGAGGAAAGGTGGAGGGATGGTTAATCAAAATCTAAGAGATATAAATAAATCATATGGAATCCTCTGGTTTGGGACAATGGAACACTTAGGAGCCATAGATTGTTGCCTGAAAATTTTCAGTGCTAGGGATGGGATACCTTCCAGTGAGTTTTTGGCCAGGGAGGTCCCTGATGCCCCCAAAACATTATAGGCCATTGCCGAGGTCCTTGGTTTCCCACCAGGAATCGATGGTAAGACCCTATTTCTGAAGGCTCCACATATATGGGCTGCAAGGCCACTGAGAAATCCTGCTGGAACTGAGCTGATAACCTCCTCCATGTAGACCAGCTGACAGAAAGCTGGAAGAAGCCATTCTATATGCAGTTCAATGGGAGAAAGAGATACCACCAGTAAAGACACTCAACAGTGGACACTGCAAGCCTTATAATTGGCCAGCCAGGCCAAATGAGCCAATGGGTGCAATAGTGGCACGTCTGTCATGGTGGAAACCAACTGCCCTCCAATTGGACTGGAGGCCCGTTCCATGGGAGGGAATACATCCTTGATACTGAAAACTTAAAACAGGGGTAGTCATGAGAGCTACGGGTGGAACATCTGCTGATGTCTGGATAAGTGTATATACTATGCTTATCAAACTTCCCAGTAAGCACTTCTCTTAATATTCATACCCTTATATTAATGCTACTCTCACTTTGGGTAGAGAGTCTTCTCTTTTCAGATGGCAGTGACCTTGGGACGACTCAGAAGGTATCATGGTGCTGTAAAGAAGTGACTAGAATACCAAGTAACACCTCGATCACACCTTCCAAGGCTCAGGGTCTAATGCGGAAGAGGTGGTGGAAAGAATGTGAGAGCCAAAGGAGGGTTAGGACTCCTTACAACGTGCTCCCTCCAGACATAAAATGGCCTCAATATCCATGACCTCATAGTGCCTGACACTACCTACACAAGACCATCATAAGAGGAGGGAAAGATCATGACATCAAAATGGAAGAGAGACTGATTGAGATGGGGAGGGGTTATGATGGAGAATGGAATTTCAAAGGGGGAGGGGGGGGGAGGGAGGGTATTACCATGGGATATTTTTTATAATCATGGGAAAATGTTTTAAAAAATTGAGAAAAAATAAAATAAAATAAAATAAAAAAAACTGAGCCAAAGCTTGTTTGTTCAGTAGCCTAAGCTGGAGCCAAAGGGAGCAAGAGACAGAAACAGAGAGGGTCAGGCTTGGCTGGGCAGCAGCAGTGATTGACTGGATAGGCTAACCTTGGAACTTTCTGTTGGTCACAGGATTTTAAAGGATGTTTTCTTTATTGTGTTCAAACCTCTAGCCTTGACATTTGCAGGCTCAGTGGAGTTGATACAACTCAGGAAATACTGAATGACTCAGACATCTGACATCACTGTCTTGCATAAATACCCTGGCTTAATGATGTGGCCTGGGCCTGATGTAAAGGCTGGGGGCATTACAGGTACTTGCATTTCTGAGAAAGCATGGGGAGGGGGCAGAAGTACCCACCAGCTCTAAAGGGCAGTGGGCCAAGTTCACCCTGTATTATGATCATCTAGGATAAAACATTTCATATGACCACCATGTCCACTCAGAGAGCGGAGTAGAATCTTACCCAAGAGTTATGACAGTGGAGACAGACACAGCAGGAAGATAGGAGTGACAGGTGAAATGTCAACGCCTCCTAAAGCTCCTCATGAGAATCTTCAGGCTCAAGTGAAGAAACAGTGTTTTTAGTAACAGTGAGTTCAAGTTTCTGCAAAGTAGAGATGACCTGGAAGTGCAGGCTGCATTAGTTATTGAGGTGATTTGGATCAGAAGTCCCCCATAAACTCATGTTCTGAATGCTTGATCCCCAGTTGATGGTAATTTGGGAGGTAGAGCCTTGCTGGAGGAGGTGTGTTACTGGAGGTGGACCTTGAGGTGTATTAGTTCTAGCCTGCCAGTGTTAGTTTGTCTCACTCTCACTGCTGCTTTCCAGAGGTGATGTCCAGTCTCTGCTCATGCCATGTTTTTCTCTGCCATCATGGAGCTTCCCCTTAAGACTGTAAGCCAAAATGAAAACTTTTCCTCCTATCAGCTGGTTTTGATAGGTCCTAGACGTTACAGCCCAGCCCCAGTTCTGTCTGCTATCTTCTGTCTGTGTCCTAGTCTGCTGAGATTGTGAGGACTCCCAGCTACACATTCCCTCACACCTCCATGAACTTCACTATGTCTTCCCTCCACCATGATGGAATGTTCCCTCTCAAACTATGAGCCAGAGTAATAGGATGACAGCCCCACTTCCTAACCACCTTGCAGTGAGCATGGAATTTGATACATAGTAACTGTTGACTGACCCTGAATCTGCTGAGGATGTCCATGACATTGTCACTTTAGGGACAACTGAAACCAAGGAAGAAATGAGTCATAGAGGTGAGAGGAGCCAGCTGGGAGGTGATGAGCTGATGTGGAGACCAAGAGTAGCTTCCAAAGGAGGATCTACACTGGCTGGGGTCAGGGCAGGCAGCCTCAGGACACAAGAACAGGCCAGGCCCTGGGCTTCAGAACTGAGTTCCAAGATCCATCTCCACCTGGGCGGCAGCATGTGCCAGAGGCGGGACACAGAGAGCTGTGGCACCGAAAACCAGTTTGGGTGGCCACAAAGACTCTGCAAGCCAACCACGACCATGTCCTTGGGACTACGATGTCGTTCTAAAGGGAAAGTTTATGAACAAATCCCAGGGACACTGAGGGGTTGGAATAATGCCAGCTGCACCTCTGCAGGAACTGACCAGTCTGCGAGGACCCTCCTCTATACCCTGCAGAGGTGACGGTGCAGGTCCCTGAAAAGATGGATCTTACTTGCCCATCAGTCAAATGGGAGGCAGTTGATTCAGGGTAGCCAGACCTTGCCTTCCACGAATGTTAAAACCCATCCCTGCTGCTGGGCGTGGTAGCGCATGCCTTTAATCCCAGCACTCGGGAGGCAGAGGTAGGAGGATCACTGAGAGTTCGAGGCCACCCTGAGACTACAGAGTGAATTCCAGGTTAGCCTGAGCTACCTTGAAAAACAAAAACAAAAGCAAAAACAAAAACAAAATCCCTTCGAAGCAATGCACTGGTGCCTGTGAGCACCAGGAAATCTGGAATCTGGGCAGTAGATTGCAATGTGTCCATATGTGTGTCCAAAAACTATGGGAAGAAGTGCCTCTGTCACTACAAACCTGATCTTGCCCAGCGGTGGATACATAGGGGCCTTAAGTCTCTCTCCCCTGACATGTGAATAGCTTCCAAAACAAAATAAGTGTCATTTATACAAAGCAGACAGTGGGCCACAAAGCAGGTGTAGCCCACACCAAGCTTGATGTAGGAGTATAGGCAGTGAGGGCTTTGTTGAGTAAGGGCCACTGTTACATTGCCCCCAAGGCCCTTTAAGGCAGTGGGTTCACCACCTAAGTGTAGACACTCCACTTGAGAAGGAAGCTTCTTGCCATGCTGCAGACTATGGACTTGAGTTAATGGCTGGGGTGGGAGGGAGCACAGAAATCATGTGTCCAGCTGGCTGTCCCCAAATATCAAGGTCAGTAATGAATAGTCTTAAGTTCTGACCACACAGTATAGAACAGGCTCAATGGGTTCTTTTGTCCTGTGTAGGGGAATTGCCTGAAACAATACCAGTAGTTGAAGAGGGAGAAAATTCTGAAAGTACCTATTCAGTGGTGGTGTCTGTTAGGAGGTCTGCAAGCACTATTTAGTAGAATGTCCATTAGGAGGTCTGCCATCATCTATTCAGTAGGGATGCCCATCAGGAGGTCTAGCCTCTGTGATATAAACCTAATGTTACCTACCCAGTATCAAGGGTTTGCTCTCACCATGAAAGAAGGTAGGAAGACTGGTACAACTCAAGTTTTTCCAGAATGACCTCAATTTATGCCTGTGGGCAGAAGATAATCTTTAGTACTCTCAAAGGTACCCAAGGCCTGGGGAGATGGTTCAGTCAGTAAAGTGCTTGCGCAAGCATTAAGACATAAGTTCAATACCCAGAACCCATGTAAAATGGCCAGGCATGGCAGCACACACCTGTAATCCAAGCACTGGGGAGGTAGAAAAAAGAGGATCCCTGGGACTTGAAGGTCAGCCAGTCTGGTCTAATTGATGAGCTCTAGGCAAATGAGAGATGCCGTCTCAAAAAAAGTGGACAGTGTTTTCCTCTGGCCTCTACATGTGCATGCATCCCTCTTCCCACAGGAACTCCAGTGTAGGTAATAATTTATAGAGTCCCCTTAGCCACTGAGGACATAGGCTGACCTCCCATTCTTGCTCCAGCGTCTGAGTAACAGCTCCCATTTCTAGGTAGCTCTATGGATCACAGAAATCTGAGGCTTACTATCTCTGTCAATCCAGTGTAGTTATCATGACAGTTTTTCAGTGGTGACAGTACAGTGTTTTGTGGATCAGGGACCTTTTCTGAGTCTCACAAAGTGTGCTGATCCAGGGTTATATACTGATCCAAAAGAGCTACCAAAACTCCAGTCATCACATCCACCTTTTGACAGCAGAGAGGGAAAAGGAAAGGAGAAAGCACAGGAGCACACCTCCTTGCTAAAAAAGTTCTTTTTAAAAAAACGTGTTGGGGAAATAGCTCAGAGGGTTATTGTGCTTGTTACGAGAGCTTGAGAGGGCCTGTGAGAGCCTGAATTCAATCCCCAGCACCCACATAAAAAAGCTGGGCATGGCCATGCATGCATGCAACCCCAGTTTGGTGGTAGACAGGGACAGGAAAATTACTGAGTCTCACTGGTCAGCTAGTCTGACCAAAGAAACAGCAACTCCTGGTTCAATGAGAGACTTCATCTCAAGAAACCATGCAGAAGAGTAGTAGAGGACACCTAGCATTTTCCTCTGGTCTCCACATAGGTGTGCACAGGGGATACACATTGACACACATACATGTATACACCACACAACCATATGCATACACACATGTGTATATACCACACACACACATACATATATATACCATATACACCACACCACACACGTACATGTAAACACCACATCCATACATGTATAGACTGTACACACATGTATACACCACACATACCACACCACACACACATGTATACACACACCACATCACACACACATGTACATACCACACCCACCACACGACACCATACACACCACATCACACACACATGTATATACCACACCCACCACACACTATACACACCACATCACACACACATGTTTACACCACATACCATATACACCACATCACACATATATGCACACACACACATGTATGCACGCACAGGCTCCCATGAAAGCATGAGAAACAGGAGCTGGAAGCCCCATCAGCATTGCTGTTTCTATCCCTTGCCATTCTTAACTTCCGGGAAGGCTGAGAAGCAGTCTCTTGGGCCTCCACACATCACACTCAGGAATGTAGGGGATGAAGGGTCACCAGTGAGTGGACACGTCACACAGATCTACCTTGATCTGGACTCATCAACAAGGCTCAGAGAGAACTTATGCCTGAGCTTATTTAAGAACTAGACCAGGGCTACTTCCTGACCTGCCTTCCTTCTTTCCATATTACAGATTTGGTTCTACACCAACAGCATCTTCGGGAAAGCCGGGATCCCTCAGGACAAGATTCCATACATCACTCTGAGCACGGGTGGCATTGAGACTCTGGCTGCCATAGTCTCTGTAAGTTACTGAGGGCTCCTGAGACCTCCACATGGGCTGGGGAGTGCACAGGGGCCCAGGGGAACAAGCAGGGATGTTCTCAAGGGAGCCTATTTTTTGTCACAAGAAGCTGGCTTTGGATTTGGGGAGAACATCATGCAGTTAGTCTCCAAGGACCTTTTACCCCTCAATGATTCTCTGTGACATACTTCCTTATTTTCCTACTAACACACAGCCCTTCCTTCAAGTTCTGGAATCAGACAAAGTGGATCTGAACCCTGGGTTTGAAACTCCTTGGCTGTGTGGTGTTCAACAGTGCACTCAGCCTCTCTGAGCCTCAGTTTCCCTCCTTAGGAGATGCTTGTATCTCTGATTCCTTGTTGGAGTATGGTCTGTGCCTTACATGTTAGGCAGGGGAGTTTTCTCCACTACAGGAGAGGAGGGAGGGCTGACATCACAGAGCAGTGCACTGTGACCCTGGGCGTCCTGGTTCTCAGCCCTCCTCACCAGTCTGGGCCCATATGGTTGATATCAATGCACACAACAAGGCTTCACATCCTTTTGCTGATTTGCTTTCAACAAGACTACTTTATTTTTCTCTGTGCTTTTCCTTGGTCATTCTAACAGGATACTTTTTTTAAATGGAAAATATTGAAATTGTAGAAGAGTGACCCTTTCACTCTTTGTTAGAAGGAAATATTTCAATGCTTTACCATCTGCAGGTTTCACAACATTCATGGTTCCAGCTGTATACTGCCCCCAGTTTTTTATACCATATACCATATACACCACACCACACATGTACATGTAAACACCACAGAGATGTGGTATTTATGGTCATTAATACTTTCTTTGATCAGCTAAGGAAAACAGTCAGCCTCGTATAAAAATGATGGGAAAAGTACCAGGGTTTTGATTCTTTGATTTGCTTTGTTATAGGAAGTAAATGCCAGTAATAAAATAAATGATGGAAATTAGTTTTAAAAAAAACAATAGAAAAACAGAGAGGAATGATCTCCAATCAGACTATCCTAAGGACACTTGGGAAAGGCTGCCTGTCTGCTCTGCGCATAGATGTGTGTGTCTTCCCTATAAGGCAACAAGCCTAGTTTATGTCCTAACCTTGAACCTGCTTTGGTTTAGGGCATCTCGTGTGAAAATGAGTTCCAGTTTACTCTTACCAGGTTGGTTTCATTGGCATGCCATAGAGACAGAAAAAAAGGTTCATGTCTGAGTTAGCTGTAGTGATAAAGGAAGTCCCGTCTGCTGAAAACCCACTCTTTGTTCATTTCCTTAACCACTGCCCATAGGTGGGGTTGTTAGGGACTTCTCTGCAGAATGAATACTGGTTGGGTTCCCATTCCAGCCTTGTTCCTACTGAGCTGCATGACTTCAATTATTCAACTTCTCTGTGACTCAGTTTCTCTACCTTTATAAGGATTTATCCCTGCCTCATAGACACGGGCTGAGTACTCATCAAATGAATGGACATTTGGTGACTCCAGAGCCTGATGCGCACTCAGCAAGTGCCCACCATCCTTGCAGCATGTGGGCAGCTGGCCACAGTGCTTCGTCTGAGAAAGGTTGTGGTTTGTGTACTTGATAGAGAGGAAAACTTCACAGTCTCTGGTGATCTGTGTGTGTGTGTGTGTGTGTGTGTGTGTGTGTGTTGTCTTATGTGTATATACATGCATGCACAGATGCTGGCACCCGATGAGTGTGTGTGCAGAGACCACAGGAGAATGTCAAGTGTCCTATATCACTCATACACGTATGTCCTTGAGCCAGGGTCACTTCCTCTACTGAAACCACTATCAGTAAGTCCTAGTGATTCTCCAGCCTGGGGTTACAAATGTGTGTGTGGCCATGCCTAGTGTTTTACATGGGTTCTAGGGAGTTGAACTTGGAAGCCTCTTGGCCTGAGACACTCTCAGGCTTAAACAACAAGTCCTCTTAACTGCTAACCCATCTCCTCAGTCCTCTGGCAATCTTTAGATGGGTGAGGAAGTCAAGGTCAGGGTCACACAGTTAGTGGGCTCAGAATATGAATAAGAGCTCCTGCTGTCCCCAGGACTCTGATGTATGTGCCATCTCATGCATGCTTATGTTACTCCTGGAAGCTGGGTGATGACCTCACTTGAAAGAGGAGCAAGCCAAGGGCAGGTGTTGATCCAGTCCTGGTGTTGTCCCAAATACCAGGAGACATTTCCTCTGGTCCCCACTCTGGTTAGCAGATCATCTTCATTAAAAACTGAAGACATTTGATGAGGTCTTTCTTGGAAGTCACAGAAAGAAGGGGATGACACCTCACCCTTCTAGTAAAGAGGGAGGGGTCTTCCCTAATTCATATGCCTCTGAAGAGGGCTCTGAACCCCCTTCAAGTATGGACAGACCATGGAAGCCTGGGAATGGCTCCTGTCATTTCTCCCTGGGGGCCAACTGCTGAGCCCACCCTGGGCTTACACCGGCCACTGTGAGACCTGCCTTCAGGAGCTGACCATGGCTCAAGGCGAAAGAAGGTCGTGTTTCTAGGGATGCAGGGACCTCTATACAACCCTGATCAGACAGTGCTGGCTGTGTGGCCCGATGTCTCGTAATTAATTCATCATGGCCTGATGGTGGAATCTTGTAATTCATGCACTGTCCATTTCATAAGCAGCAGGGAGCACCACACATTACTGTGATCATGTGGTGCAGTGGTGATTTAGAGACAAAGACAGACTCAAAAACGCATGATATACAGCACTGACATAAGCTGTCCTGGGGTTAGTCCAGGAGGGCTATGAAGGAGATCAGGAAGCCAAGGGCAGAAGGAGCAGCTGGATTTGGAGAAGGAAGCCTGGCCCCTCTTGTGCTGTAGAGAAGCTGGGACCAGGTGCAGAAGAGTCCACCAGAAGCCATCCTTAGAAGGGGGTCACTCATCCCAAGCCACAAAACCACGAGATCCAATGCAGCGTGGTGCAGGTGTCAGGGACAGAAGGAAGGGTGTGTGGGCTTTAGGACTGGACCTCTCTGCACTCAGATTCCCAGTACCCTCTTAGTAATTAGGGAGGCTTGTGAAAATTGTGTGACATCTCTAAGTTGATTTGAGCATTGGTAAAATAGACATAACTCTGGCCATTTGTGACAGGCATCAGTAATGGCTCCCGAAGATGTCCACATATGAAGTTATGGGAGTTGTGAACATGTCACAAAGGGTACGTTACAGACGGTACTAAAGATCTTGAGCTGCTGGCTTATCTAGATAGGCAGTGAGGTCACCGGGTCCTTTAAAGCGTGCGGGGAAGAGGACTGGGAAGAAGACTGTCAAAGAGCAGAAGGTGTGATCAGGAAGCAGAGGTGGGAGGGACTGGGCCACCAGAGCTGCCTGGAAGGGGCGTGGGGCCTCCAGCAAGTACCTGGAAGTCCAGGAGAGGCCCTTCCCTGGAGTTTCCTTGCCAACACTCTCATTTTTGCCCTGTGAGACTTTTAGACTTCGGACCTCCCAAACCACAAGACACCACATCCATGTTGTCTTAAGCCATTCAATTTGTGCTAATTTCTTACAGTGGCTACTGGAAACAATACATTGCCTTCCAGAGTTGACATGGAGACAAAATTCAAAGCCTGGGGCAGTGGCTCCCTCCTTCCTGACAAAGTTACTATTCAGTAACTCCTCCACTATTTCCAGAGTTTGGATGACCTTGTGTCCAGATATACTTAGACTATTTCATCCAACTCTTCAGGGTATTGCCTATCCAAAAGTACTTCTTGTTTTGTTTTTCCATTCCTGAGATTTTTTTGTTTGTTTGTTTGTTTGTTTTTTGAGGTAGGGACTCACTGTAGCCCAGGCTGACCTGGAATTAACTATGTAGTCTTAGGGTGGCCTCGAACTCATGGCAATCCTCCTACCTATGCCTCCCAAATGATGGGATTAAAGACATGTGTCACCACACCCAGCCTTTCTGAGATTTTAACAGTATGTTAAACAGGTCTGAGGCCTATTAAGATTGAAAAGAGAAGACCCTTTGGTTCTTTCATCTGCGATTAATTTCGGCAGGGATCATCAGTCAGCAGCTTACAGGCTGTAAATAACCGCCACCTTGCTGAACAGTTTCCAAATTGATTTTCCTGCTGCAGTGTAGCTGCTTGGAGTGACTTCCAGTGAGTATCATTTGAATCACAGAAGCTTAGCAGTTGCTGCAGTGTGGACAGAGGCTGGGGGCTGGGGAGCCAGGGGCTGGCTTGTCTCTGGTGGGAGGCACCCACTGCTTTTCCAAATCTGGGACAGAATTCACAGAAGGTCAGCTTTATTCACTGGAAGCTTGGTTTTGTATTGACAGGATAGGATTGTGCTCTGGACTGAGGTAAAGACAAACCTTTGGGAGTTCTCCCTACAGTCCCCGGGCTTCCAGATAATTCTACAACTTCAGCATCACAATCTTTAGAGTTTGTTCTGAGGCTTGAGACACGAGTCTCAGCATGGGCAGAGAAGAAAGTAGGTAGATGTGACAAAGGAAAATGAGTGTGCTTGGGCTCAGAGGTCTCTTGGCCCTCTCACTGGTCACTAGCTGAGTAACTGTGGCTAGCTACTTAAATACCCTGATCCCCATTTTCCTCTCAGGGAAGTGGAGTGATACCTCAGTATGTGCTGTGATGAGACCATGCAGTGATTCCTTGTACTTAAAGTTCAATGGAGACACAATCCATGTGACTCAGTATTCCAGTCCCCAGGACTCCCTAAAATTCACGTTCTGAGGGCTGGGGAGACGGCTCCGTGGAAAAAGCACTTGCCACATGAGCATGACAGTTAAGACCCTCAGCATCCATGCAAAGCCTGATGCTGCAGCACTAGCATCTATGGTTCCAGCCACCTAAGGTGAGAAGGGAGGCAGACAATCAGGCTGAAATGTACCCTCAATCAACTTCAAGGGGCTGAATTCATTTAATCCCCCCTTTTTCTTTGACTAGTAACAGTTCCATGGCATCTCCATGGGCCACAAGTTGACAGGGAAAGCTAGACCTGCACACATCCCTACCCACTGTTTACTGTACAAAACTGACAGGAACTCAGCAAAGCAGAGCTGGCCCTCTGTTCTGGTCCCCACCCCAAGCTCTCTGCAGGCAGGAGTGGCTACTGTTGGCTGGTTCCCTCTGAGCTGGGCAGCACCCACCAGATCTGAGAAATTACAACCACAGCTAAGCAGCTCTTCACACTCGCAGCTTCCTTCATCATTCCAGGTGCGCTAATGGAATGCATGGCTGAAGGAAGTGTGCACACAGGCAGGGTTCCCGTCCAGGTCAGAAGCTCTACCTTCCAGCATGGGCTGGGAAGGAGTGAGGAGGTACTGACAGGCCCCAGCATCTCCAGGCAGGAGGCTGACAGTTCTGTCCTAGAAGCCCATTTCCTGCTTTCCCATGGCCTATCAACTTGTTACTCTCAATAATGCCTTGTGAGCAAGTGGCCAAGAACAGAAGAGCAAGACTAGTCCCTACAACCTGCTTTCTGCATCCTGAGATAGGCTCTCGACTTTATATTTCCCACCAAATTTCTCCTGGTTTCAAACCTTCCCACTCTGGATCACACAAGGCGCATGCCCCTTGCACTTAAGATGATCCCATCAAAAGAAAGTGAGGGCAGGGCTATGGCTAGGGTAAAGGTGACAGGCGCTCTAAATGCCAGCTATTCACACTGCACAGTCCCCTCAGCTGACCTGTTCTGCTCTCTGTGGCTATATGAAAGCATTTCTAGGTCACCTGGACACCAGGGCCCCTTTCTCTGCTCCTTTGCTCTAAAAGCTAAATTTTTACACCAAGGTGTGGCTCAGTGGTTGAACCATGGTCCAATCCCTAGTACCAGTAAATAAATAAACAAAATAATAAAAAAAATATAAGAGCTAATCATTTTTCTTCTTGTTCAAATTGAATTGTTCCTCTGCCTTGGCTCCTGGAGGCACAGTCTGTCGCTGCAGCTTCGCCTGCCACAGCACTGGGTCGCAGACACGTGTGGCCACTTCCGCTCCTTATGTGGGTACTGGGGATCAGACTCCAGTCTCACCCGCTCCTTATGTGGGTACTGGGGATCAGACTCCAGTCTCACCCGCTTCTTATGTGGGTACTGGGGATCAGACTCCAGTCTCGCCAGCTTCTTATGTGGGTACTGGGGATCAGATTCTGGTCTTTAAAGGCCTGCATGCTTGCACAGCAAGTGCTCATACCTGCTAAACCGACCTTCCCAGCCTCTGTTTCACTGATATTTTTAAACTTCTAGTTAGAAAGAGTTCATCCCAGGGAGAGGATCATTCCTGCTGTGCCGTCTTCTGGACATGGATCTGGAAGTCCCACTTCTATGCAGGTAGCCTGGACGCTACCTTTCTTCCTTGCCTTCTGCCTTGGCCTGCTTTCCTCAGCACAGAGCTCAGCCAAACTGTCCATTCCCTACTCCCAGCCTTCAAGAGCTAAAACTTGCTTCTACCAAGAGAGTCAGAGGTGGCTAGGGCAGGGATGGAGAAGTCCAAAAAGTCAGGATCCAGGTGGCCATTGGCAATGCTTAGGTGCTGGCCCTAACCTGGGATATGTCTCCACACAGCATTTAAATGTCTTGTATGAATTCCCACCACCCCTCACCATACTGGTCAGGGCTTCTGAGGGAACCTTCCAAAACTGCTAAAACATGTAGATTTAACATGCATGTATGTGCATGTATGCACATGTCTGCTGTGTGTGCATGTGTGTATGTGGTGTGTGTTGAATATGTGCTATATTTGTGGTATGTGTTTATTGTGTGTGCTGTGTGTGCTTGTATGAAATGTGCAATGGTGTGTGATGTTTGTGCATGTGTATGTTTATATGGAATGTATGTATGGTATGTGGTGTGCATGTATCTGTGTATGTGAGTGTTTGTATGGAGTGTGTGTATGGTATGTCGTGTGTGTGATTATACGGAACGTGTGTATGCTGTGTGGTATGGTTTGTGCATGTGTTTGTGTGGTCTCTCTGTGTGTGTTATCATACGCTTAGAAAGCAGGAAAGCAGTTGCTGGGCTGTGTCTGTGCAGACCTCAGTCTCTACCCGTTTCTCTCCATCAGACCAAGTGCTTCCCTTATAAACACTCCAGCACACTGCTGCTGCTTGGAGTGAGGCTTGTGTGAGGCCACTGGAGAAGGTCATCACACTCCCTAGAGAACAGCTTTGTCTTTGGCTGGGATCCCAGCTGCAACCAGGCAGACAAGACCCATACAAGGTTCCCTTTCTGAAGCTTCTGGGGCCTACATGTGACATCCTGGGGCATCCAGTCAGCCAAGCAGGGACTGGGCAAGCCCCAAGCCTGAGTGCAGAGAACAGAATACCTTCGGAGATCAAAATTCCATCCCATCCTCTTGTGGCAATGAACTCTCATGAGAAAAGTCCCTGAGAAATCAGATCTTCTGGAAGTTTAGAGATGGATGGAAAGCATAAAATGTGGTACAGATGGGATGGCTATATGTACTGCGTACAAAGTCAGATACACACAAGAATACAAAAATGCATTAGATCACATTTAGAAGCTTTGACTGAGCCAAATTTGAAAGCAGGGAGGTGTCAGACCCTATTTCCCTTCTCTCTATCCTCTTCCCTTATGCTTCACACCCATCACCAGGAGCCCTGTGTGCTTCACACAGTGCCCTATGGCTTCACCAACAGATACGTGTCCTCATGGTTCTGGGAGCAGAGCCCTGGCTTAGAGTGTAGCAGGGTGGCTTCCTTCTGAGGCTGGGGCGAGGCGGGTGTTTCTGTCCCTATCTTCTGAAGTCTGCAGCAGTAGCTGGCCATCCTTGCTGCTCCTTCCTTTGTAGATGCCTCATGCAGCCTGCGCTCCATCTTCACCTGGCATTTTGTCTGTGTACATGTCTGTCTTCTCCTCCCAAATTCGGCCTTACATAGAATCATCAGTCATGATGGATTGAGAACACCTTAATGTCAGTTTAAATGCCTCTATAAAACCCTATTTTTAAATATGGTCCCATTCTTAAGTAATGAGAGTTAGAGTTTCACTGTTTCTCTTTATGGGAAAATACAATTCAACCCACAAACCTCCCCAAGGTACGGACTCCTGCCTCTGTCCTCTTTGTGCCCAGTGCCAGGGCTTGGCCATGAGAACTCCCAGTGACCACAGGCAGCTCAATAGATGAAAGAAATATTTGGGGATGTATCATATTCTTTAGATATGCATAAGTCAGTTGATCTTGAGAGTGATGGGGAGAGGCAGTAGAGCACCAGCTTAAGGGAAGGATGCTGAAACAGACTAGGTAGGCCAGAACCCAGACTCTTCACTATGTGGTTCAGCCAGACTGCTAAGCCTCTCTTAATTTCCAGTTCTGGACTTCAGCCTTTGCCCCATAGGGATGTTATAAGGATCTAATTATTAATATATGCAAATCACCTGGAACCATACCAAGTACACGGCAGGTGCTCCGGCAGTGCTCAGGGCATGGTAATCCAGATGGCAGGATATGGGTCTAAGGACAGCCAGCTAGGTGAGGGAAACAGAGTAGAGTCCAGGAGACAAACTGCCAGCGTTACCCAATGGGGAAAGGACAATCTTGCCTGCAAATGGTGCCATAAAAAGATATTCATGATGGAGAGGTTGCTTAGTGGTTAAGGTGCTTGCCTGCAAAGCCTAAGGACCCAAGTTCAATTCCCCAGGACCCCTGTAAACCAGATGCACATGGTGGCACATGCATCTGGAGTTCAGTGGCTAGAGGCCCTGTCACATGCTCTTTCTCTCAAATAAATACAAAATATTTAAAAATAAGATATTCATTTGGAAAAATGAATGGTAACTCTCATCACGCTATATACAAAACCTTTCCTTGAACTGGACCATGCATCCAACATTGAAACTTTGAAACCTAGGCTGGAGAGATGGCTTAGTGGCTAAGGCCATTGCCTGCAAAACCAAAAGACCCAGGTTTGATTCCCCAGGACCCACATAAGCCAGATGCACAAGGTGGCACATACGTCTGGAGTTGGTTTGCAGTGGCTAGAGGCTCTAGAGTGCCCATCCTCCCTCTCTCTCTCTCCCCCTCTGCCTTTATCTCTAATAAATAAATAAAAACTATAAAACCTGCTGAAGAGAATATAGGAGAAGTTTTGCAAAACTGGTATATCAAAAACTTAAGTTTTTATCAGAATTTTAAAGCATGACTATTTAAAAGACATGGTTAACAAGATGAAAAGGCAGAGCACAGTCTGGCTTGATGGGGGCTCCACCTGAGTACCTAGAAGAGCTCTTAGAACCCAGCAATGAGAAGCCCAGCTGCACGCTGGAAAATCACCAAAATATGTCAACAGATGCTTTAACAAAGAAGATACCCAGAAGATAAAAAGTACCCAAGAGGAAAATGAAATGAATTTCAGGGAAATGAAAATTTAAATGCCATCACACTGATCCCAGGTACCACATAAAGCCAGCTGCACAAAGTGGCTTATGTGTCTGGAGTTCTGCAGCAGCAAGGTACCCTGGTGCACCCCTACTTTCTCTCTCTCCCTCTCCCCCTCTCTCTCAAATAAATAAATAAATAGTAACATTAAAAGTAAAATGTCATCACTTATCACGAGGATGTACAAAATGTAAATAGCTGATAATTCCAGTTTTTGCCAAGGGCGCCAGAGCAGCAGGAGCTCCCACTGCTGGGAGTTTACGGTGGGGCATCCACTTTAGAGAGCATTCCTGCCATTTCTTACAGAGCTTCTGCCCACCTACCCGGCCATCCCACTCATGACTATTGACCCAGAGAAATCAAAGCCCATGTTTATATAGAGAAGCACAATGGTGTTCATAATAGCTGTGTGTCACTGAGCTCAGACCTGAAAGCAACCTCATGTCCCTCACAGGGGAAGGGAGAAGCAAAGTGAGGTACACCCACACAATGGAATACTGTTCAACAATGAAAAGGCCCATTCATGCGTGTCACAACCGGGAGGGATCTCAAAACTGTCATAAAGAATCACATGACATTCTAGAAGTGGCAAACGCAAGCCAGTGCTGGGGCGTGGATCTGTGGCTGCCAAGCACAGAGGGAAGAGACGCAGGGCATTCTTTGGTGATGGGAATGAGCTGTCTGTCAACCTTAGCTGCAGTGACAGAGGATGTCAGTCTGTACAACTATACAACTGTACAACTGAGGATCCTTAATTGTTAGAAACTCTGTCCAGAGAGAAGTTGCCATTATTATCCCTCTCAGAAGTCCCAGTGTATGGCAAAGTCTGGTTGTGGAGAGGATGAATGACCTTGTGACTCCAGAGCCCCCAGAGGGGTGTCTTGGAGCGTCTGGAATCTGACAGTTGGTCCCCAGCTGACATCTGTAACCTTCACGAGCAGCTGTTCATCCTGAGTTAACATCTTCCTAGGGGCTTCACTGTTGACTAGGACAACAGGCTCATTCTAGTCCATTTGGACAGGATGCTCTTTAACAGGATTTCAAGGAGGGAAGAAAGGATCTGGGTACAGTGTGCTGTTTCAACCACCATCACAGAGGGCTCTTCATCCATCTGTTCTTTGTCTGCAAAAGCTGTCTCCTCAGGGTCTTCCTAGACCATCTTTACAGCTCTGTGGCTTCTGAATCAGGGAGCTCTACCTGCTCCTAGATGACTTCAGGAAGATTAAAGAAAAGGCAGGTCCTCCTTCCCCAACAAAGCCGTTGACTATTGGCATTGTATATAAAATTAATGACTAAGTGGCTTGTGTTTAAGACACACTTTCAAACACTGAAATTGTGGGATGCTCTCTTGAAAAAAATTTCCCTCTCACATGCTCAGCAAGTGCCCTACTCCCCCAGTTGAAGAAACATTTTTTAAAACCCCCAAAACATTGCTAACCAGTATTTGTTAATTTCTGTGTAGAATGGAACACAAGGTTACACCGCAGTGTAAAACATTTTAGCCTTGTCATGAGAAGGTTAATCTCACTGTAACCAAACAGTATAAACTCTTACTCTCCATGTAATGGGTGACACGTTAATCTCTCTAAGTGTGACACATTAATTTCAGCACAATTGTTATACAAGTCATTATAGATGCCATAATGTAATATGTGTTGATCTCAATATAACAATGTCCCCCAGGACCCGTGAAGCTTGTCTTTGCCAATCTCCACACTGAGTTCATTACTGTGTCACTGAGGAGTCTGTCCCAGCCCTTCTGAGATGCTCATGCACAAAGGTCCCCACCTTCCGTCCATAACCACCCTTCCACTGGAGTCTCTATTTTTGCCTTCCACTCTGTTAGCCGCAGGACTGGACACAACAACCTTAGATTGTAGCAAAGATACGCGTTACATGGTTGTGGACATTCACTGATAGGAGTATTAGAAACCACTAGTATTGTGGCTTGAATCTAAAGTGTCCCCTACAGACTTATATGTTTACACACTTGCTCCCCACTGTTTGTGAAGGTGGTGGAATCTTTAGAAGGTTCTAGAGGAAGTGGATTACTGCCCAACTCCACTTCCTGTTTGCTCTTGGAGTCCTGACAGGGTCTTGCCATCATGCCTTCCCCACCATGACAGACCATCTGCTCAGCAGGGAATAACCCTTCCCTTTCTTAAGTTGCTTTGGTCACAGCAACAAGAATGTAACTAATACAATTAATGATTGGGGAAAAGTAAAGATATGGGACTTGAGGGTCATTCCCACACACCATCCCTATTTTCTAGTTTTTTTTGTTTTTTTAGTTTTTCCAGGTGGGAGTCTCACTCTATCTCTCGCTGACCTGGAATTTACTAGGTAGTCTCAGGGTGGCCTTGAACTCATGGTGATCCTGCTACCAAGTGCTGGGATTAAAGGCATGTGCCACCACGCCTGGCTTCTTTTTTGTCTATTTTTAAGTTAGAGAAAACACTCAACTTGAACAACTGAGAAATAAACCAGTGAAATAATAGTTGTGTACCCCACCACAGCTAGCCACCCCAAAGTAGTGCCACACATAAACAAGTGAAATTGTACCCCCGCCACACGCCTAGTCATCCCAAAGCCATTCTGCACATAAGTAGAATAATAATTGTATACCCTCTGCCCCAGGTAACCACCCCAAAGTCGTGCTGCACATAAACAAGTGAAATAATTGTACACTCACCACAGCTAACCACCCCAGTAGTGCTACACATAAATAAACAAGTGAAATAATAGTTGCATATCCCCAGCCACAGCTAACCATCCCAAAGTAGTGCTGCACATATTTTTCCACCATGTATTAGCTCAACTGAGAGCAGACCCACAGGCCTCTCCTGAGTCTCTCATGCCTCTGACTGGATGGAAGCCCCTGTTGTTCTTGACCCAGGTCGGGTCATTGCACTCTTTTCCTCTCATCTCACAGCTGCCCTGCAAAGATACTACCATTCCTCTTTTCCAGGTGGGGAAACTGAGGCTCAGAGATGTTCAGTAACCCATCCTTCATACAAAAGAAAACTAAGGGTCAGAGCCAGGACTTAAACCCAGTTCTGTCTGTCTTCAGGCCTATTTGTCCCTGGATATCATCTATGGGTCAGGTTCCCTGGGGGCTACTTTCAGAGCTCTGGGTCTGCCCTTCCCTGAGTCAGCAGGAGAAAACCTTTCCAATAAGAAGTTCTGGATGCAAGCCAGATGCTGAGGGTGGTGCATGTGTCTGGGGTTCATTTGCAGTGGCTAGAAGCCCTGGTACACCCATTCTCTCCACCCCAATAAATAAAAATAAAATACTGGGCTGGAGAGATGGCTTTGCGGTTGGGGCACTTGCCTGCGAAATCTAAGGACCTAAGTTCAATTCCCCAGTACCAATGTAAGCCAGATGCACAAGGTGGCACATGCATCTGGAGTTTGTTTGAGGTGGATGGAAGCCCTGGCATGCCCATTCTCTCTATCTGCCTCTTCCTCTCCCTCTATCTCTCAAATTAGTTAATTAATTAATTAAAAGAAATCCTGGATGCTTTTGGGCATGCATCTATCAGCTGGACAAGCTCTCTTCCAGAGCCTGACTCTGTAGCAAAGACCCTCCCACTCCTCAGTGCCATGCCCAGAAGGCTCCTCCCCATGACTTAGTGGTCTGGCCTCTCAGCTGGCCTACAGGGCTGTGTCCTTTTGATGGCAGCTCCCACTCCTGCCCCAGTGCCTGCTCAACTGAGCAAGCAGCCTACCCATCTCCCAGACAGCCTGTCACTACTCAGCTTCAATGGGGCAGAGCAGCGAGAAGAAGTAATGTAACTGGAGGCCTTGCAGCAAGTCTCCTCTGTAGAGGCCTTAGGCTTTGAGGCAAAGCTGCCACGGTTCCTCTGTCACCTGAAGCTGCCAGGAAGGAGGCTCACATGCTCCAGCTTTGTGACCCTCCGCAATATCACTAGTTCTCCTTGCTCAAAGCAAATGGTGTTTTGCATGGGGCCTTCATGCTTCCAAACCTTTGCTCTACCTGTTACTGCCTCCTTCAGGAAGTTTGGTCCGATGGCTCCATTTCCATCTACCAGCACTGTAGATAGTCTCTTACTTACCCCACTACTCCTGTCTGTGGAAGGGTATGTTCATTCTCCTGTCAGAGACAAAGGTTCTGAGACTTGGGGGCATGAAGCCACATGTGGAAGTCTACACATCTGCCCAGTGGTAGAACACATAAACAAGTGAAATAATCATTGCACACCCCCACCACAGCTAACTACCCTAGAGCAGCACAACCCAAGTTTGCCTGTCTCTGACACAACTGCTATTGTTTAGCATCATTACCTTCACCATGTGAGGCACAGGCCAGGGGCTAGTGAATGGTCACTGGCAGCCCTAGACCGTTGTGCTGCTGGGTGGAGGAGAGAACTTCAGGGGCAGTGAAAGCTGGCCTTCCCAGGTCACTCTCCCCAGCAGGGAATGAACCTGCAGACACGTCAAGAGGAAGGCCAGTGGCCCTTCACTATTCCCACTGTGTGCCCAGCCTTGCCCTCTGCCCCATGTGTCCTTACTATAGAAGCCCACAGGACAGCCTTGTTGCCAGACTGGCTCCAATCAAGGGTGGCAGTCTGTGGTGTCTGTGTCCTCCCAAGTCCTTCTTCCCCACTCAGCAGAGGGACACGCCTTCACCAGGAGGACTAGAGAGCAGTTATGACACCACCCAGCGAGTGCTCAGAATTGTTCCTTTTGTTCTCCCTTTACTCTTTCTCAGTGACCATGAAGGAAGTAAGCAGTCACCAGATGTCACAACATCAAAGCCAGCCTTGAACGGTGCCCCCTTGCCAATTCTCAGGGCATATGTTTCCCATGCCTGCTGCTTAATGTGGAATAATAGTGTGGTCTTTCTCTCTACCCTGGACTAGGGCTTGGTCATTGAGCGTTTGGGACGGAGGCCACTCCTCATTGGTGGCTTTGGGCTGATGGCTATCTTCTTTGGGACCCTCACTGTCACACTGACACTACAGGTAAGAGCACGTACCTGCCACACCTTGGGATGGGGGAGGTCAGAGTGGAGCCGACTTCTGGTGTCATGATTTCAGGGCTTTGCTTTGTGAGTTCATTGTCTTTGCAGACACCTCCTAGGAGGTAGTGCTTCTAGTGAATTTCAGCTCCTGCGCAACCAGGTGGCATTGGGGATAGTTCTTGGATTTGGGCACAGCCCTGTAACAGACTGTGTGATTGTGAGCAAGGCCTCAGTTTACCTATCTACAGAGATTATATTAGATGGTCCCTAAGATGCCCCATCCAGCAGGTGGCACTCTCTGCACAGGGTCTCAGAGATCTCTCAACTCCTATGTGTAGTACTGCACTCCTGCCCGATGAGCAACAGCCCCCCCCCCAACACATTTCATGAGTGAGTTAGTTCACCCAGGCTTTGTAGGATGGTAAGGGCTCAAACATGGATCTTCACCCAGCAAGAGTGATAACTGAGAAGAATAATAAGTGAAACTTTTCATTTGCATATTGCTTCAAACAAAGCAGTAACTCTGAGCTGTGTGTTTACTTACCACTGCCTGGGTGCCAGAGATTGTATAACTCTCTGTAGACCTTTTCTCATTGCCTCCTCATATCTGTGAAATCGGTGGGTGGAATGACTAAGTGATTGCCATTTTTCTAATGTTATGGATGCTGAAACTGGGGCCTAGGGATAATAAGGGGACCTGTCAGAGGTCACACAAATGCAGCATGAAGAGCCTGGGGGAACCCGGGTCCCTGGCCACATGGCCACCTCCTCACCTGCCCACATTGTTGTTCTCTCATAGGATCATGCGCCCTGGATCCCTTACCTGAGCATCGTGTGTATCCTGGCGATCATTGCCTCCTTTTGCAGTGGCCCAGGTAAGCCTGGCGTGGGGACTTATGGCACCAAGTGAGGTACATTCCTTGGTCAGATGGGAGCTCAAAGCTCAGAAAGAAGCAAAACCTGATGGGAGGAAGAATTCATCCCTGCCGCTCCCCTGGCCCTATGGGAGTGTCTTCACGGAGTCCACAGCCCAGGTCTGATGCTAACCCAAGATGAGTGGGTGGAAATGTACAGTAACAAGGAACCTGGCAGTGAGGTGTTGGGCTTGGGTCAGATTTGGGATGAATCAGGGATCATCAAGGCAGTCTGTGTCACAGAGCAGTATGAGTTAGGGTAGAAGATGTAATGATGATGAGGGGTGGGATGAATGACTCGCTGGTGGTGTGTTATGCGCTGAGATCTTGAGTGTCAGCTTATTCAACGTTCCTTGCAGATCTAGAGAAGGCAAAGGGGAAGGCCACTGTCAGTGAGCTGGAGAGGGCTTCCTGACTACAGGCCCAGCCCCTAGGCACCACCTTTCCTGCTGAGTGTGGAGTCCGAGTGGATTGAGCCTAAGTTTACTCAGGACTCACTGCTAACCCAGCTCTAACCTGTTCTAGCCCTGGGTCATTGGGAAAGTCTACTCCTCTTCTTTTGCCATAGCTTTCCCACCTGCTGTTAGATGACTGCTGGAATGCTACTGGGAGCCTTACCATACCCTGGCCCTGCATCTCTATCCAGCCAGGGGCCTCCGTAGAGACCAAGTTGGGGCTGAGAGGTGGGTTCAAGGCAGCGTCTGACATGGTGTGTACTCTCTTTCCTGAGAGGATGTGTGCTTCATGGAAACGGTAAATTTCTACCAAAACAAAGGGAGTGGAACTTGTCTTTTCCTGTGTATTACTCAGTTTCAAGGGCTGTCATATTCTAGGTTCTGTCTGGTTCGTGATGGATGAAAAGCATTTCTTTCCATCTTGGACACCAGACTGTTGTGATGAGATGGCAGAGGGGGTCATGCAGTGATTTAGGAGTCAACACACACACACACACTGCACACACCCCACAGGCGTGCACTCTGAATGGCTGGAGGAAGAAGGCATCTAACTGGAAGGACAGAAACCTGGGAGAAGGATCAACATGAATGTGTATGAGGTATAGACAGCCACACAGAGCACTTGCTATATGCCAGGCTCTATTTTAAATGCTTTAATTCTCACAAAAATACTGTGTGAAATGCTAGAGAGATAGTCCATTTAGTAAAATTTGGCATTACAAGCATGAGGTCCTGAGTTTGATGCCATGTTGCCCAGAATCCATGTAAGAAGAAAAGCCACATGTGGTGGCACATGCTTGTAATGCCAGCACTGATGAGGTGGAGACAGGCGGAACCTTGGGGCTCCCTGGCCAGCCAGTCTAGTGTAATAAGTGAGCTCCAGGCCAATGAAAGACCTTATCTCAAAAAGGTAGATAGCACCTGAGAAACTATATCTGAGGTTGTACACCACACAAGCACACACACACACCCACGCACGCACGCACACATAATATGTTTTACTAGAAGGTTGATCACATAGGCCCCCTTTCCTAAGCCCCACTTCTGCTGAGGGTCTTTGTTGGGGTTACTGGTATCATTGTGGGGACCAAGAGGCCCCAGTCAGTCTCTGTAGGGATAGAGGAAACGTGGTGCCTCAGGCTGTTCCCACCAACCTTGAGTCTCCTACAGTGTTTACACCCCCTCTTCCACAATGCTTCTGAGCCTTGGTGGGCAAGATAGAGATCTGATTTAGTGTTGCTTTATCTGTAGACTCTGGATCTCTGTTTTGATGAGGTTTGAGTGACCACAGTGTCTGTTGCCATTTCACTGGAACTGGTTTTTCATGCTGGCTGTGAGAACAGCATTCATGTCACCACTTCCCCTATAATGACTTCTGGTCCTGGGAAGATGACATGGAGGTGACCCATCTACTGGTAGGCAGTTGGCTCTCTTCTTGATGTATCCTTGTTCTCCCCCATATTCTTCTCCATCTATAAAACAGAATAGATTATCCAACCAAAAGTAAGAACAGTTTGAATAAAAAGGGATAACCTTAGTAATTAGACAGGTATATTGATGTGCATACTCATTCTTCTTAGTTAGAGAGCAGTGGAGGTTCTCTCTGGAGCCTATTGGTTTCCTGTTTTCCCAGAGCCAGATAAGGGTTCACCCCCACTGAGTGGGTCTCGTGTCCAATCCGTGGGCAGTTGGTTACCTACATTGGCTGTGTGCCACTGTTGCACAAGTGTGTACTTCTTGCTTAGCTGGTTGCTTTTGTGACTGTCAGGATCTCCTGCTTAATCGATCAGTTGGCAACTGTTATTCTCCAGCCACTCTCATAGCCCTTTCCAGCACTGTGAGCACTAGCTGGGAGGGAACTGAGTTTCAGCATGATCATTTGATGTCCTGTGTCTGCAGGCTGTGCTGTCTTCACAACAGGACCTTACCTTTCAGCTCATTCAGGTAACCAGCCAGTGTCCATGATTTTAGGGTAATGCTTTTTTCACCTTTCATGTTTTTCACCTTTCTGTTTGGGTCCCCCTCCTCCTTATTAGGGTAATAACTTGTAGAGTAGTATCCCGGAAGGTTTCTGTGGGACTCATTTGTGTTGCCATTAGTTTTGCATATTCCCCCCTATGACCCCCTTCCTTTATCCCCTAGGCTTTCCCATACCTTTCTTTCTTTCTTTTTGCTGATCATTGAATTGTTGTCCAGTAGCCTTTGTTCTTTTCCATCACTATTTCCCCCTTTTCCCATCTTCATTCTAATGCCATGTTCATCTTGTAGATATTTATTATGGCTTAAAATTAACTGATGCTGGATCAGATTAGGAACTGCATATGAGAGAGGTCATGTGACATTTGTCTTTCTGAGACTGTGTGACCTCACTCAGCATGATTTTTTCCAAGTCTCTCCATTTTCCTGCAAATTTGATTGTCTCATTTTCCTTACTGCTGAGTAGCATTCCATCATGTCTATGTACCACATCTTCTTCATTAACCATTCATTTGTTGATAGGCATTTATCTGGGCTGCTTCCAGTTCCTGGCTATTGTGAATAAAGCAGCAATAAAAATGGTTGAGCAGATGTCTCTGTGGTATATTGCAGAGAATTTAGGGCATATGCCCAAAAGAGGTGCAGCTGGATCTAATGGTAGTGCTATTTTCAGCCTTTGAGGAGCCTCCACACTGGTTTCCATAGTGGCTGTGCAAGTGTGCACCAACACCTGCAGTGGACAGGATTCCTCTTTCTCCACACCCCCATCGGGACATGCTGTCATTTGATTTTTTGATGGTTGCTATTCCCTAAGTAGAGATGTTGTATATTTCTTTAGATACTTAGTACCCATTTGCATATCTTCCTTTGAGAACTCTCTATTCAATTTCATGTCCCATTGTTTGAGTGGGGCGCTTGATTTTTTGTTGTTTAGGTTTTTTTTAGGTTTCTGAGTTCTTTGTAGATTCTAGATATTATATCTTTGTCAGAGGTATTGCTGGTGAAGATTTTCTCCCATTCAGTAGGTTGTCTATTGACTCTGTTGATGGTTTGTTTACCTGTACAGTAGCTTTTAATTTTCACGAGATCTCAGTTGCTGACTGCTTGCCTCATTCCCTGCGCCACTGGAGTCTTGTTCATAAAGTCTTTCCCCGTGCCTACATCTTGGAGTGTTTTCCCTACCTTCTCTTCTAGTCAATTTAGAGTTTCAGATCTTATATTGAGGTTCTTAATCCATTTGGAGTTGATTTTAGTTCAAGGTGAGAGGCATAGGTCCAATTTCAGTCTTCTACATCTGGCTATCCAGTTTCTCCAGCACCTTTTGCTGAAGAGGCTGTCTTTGCTCCAGTGAGCACTTTTGGCTGCTTTGTCAAAGATCAGGTAGCTATAGTTACTTGAACTCATACCTGGATCTTCAATTCCATACCATTGATTGATGTGTCTCTTTTTCATATTTGTTTAATATTGTGTGAATATGTTAGCATGGAATAAGACCCCCCCAAGCTGCTATCCAGAATTCAATTTTATGCATAGTCACAAGACACAGGCGAGGGAGAAGCCATGGAGACAGCTTCCCAGCTCTCCTGTGAAACCTGAGGTACATTGTGGCCCAGGTTGAACATGTGAAGCTTCTAGAAGAGGGAGACAGGTGTCACTGTGTCACACTGATCACTGCCTTCCTGACTCTGGCCTTTCCCTCAGGTGATCCCATAGTGCTCCACTCCAAAAACAGACAGGTGCCACTCACCAGGGGCAACACACACAGAGCACTCTCTGATCTCACTGTTCATAAGTGCCATGAGGCAGGATTGGCATGTAAAACAGAGAATGGACCATGTTGTTTGTTAATTTTGTTCCCTTTTGGTTTGCTGAAGTTTGAGTAAAATTAAACCCATTTTGAGATTGACCTACAAAGGTAAAAACTGCTGAGCAAAAATGGCCTACACAGAGAATTCTGGATAAAAGGAGGAAGCTTCTTTTCTTATCTTCACAGGATGGGCCTGTATCAGTTATTTTGATGTTGCTGTGAATAAATACCCAGCCAGAAGCAGTTTATGGAAGGAAAGGGGTTTAATTTGGCTTATAGTTTTGAGGGAAAGTTTCATCATGGCATGGAAGACATGTTAGGCCAGAAGGAGAAGCCTGTATCGCATCCTAACCAGAGCCAGGAAACAGAAAGGGAACTGTATTTGGAGCCAGCTGTGGCAACTGAAGGCCCATCCCCACTGACACACTTCCGCCACCAAAGCTCCATCTCCTAAAGGTTCCACAGTCTTCTTAAGCAGTATCACCAGCTGGGAACCAAGTGTTCAAACGCATGAGCCTATGGGAGACATTTTACCTGCAAACCACACAGAGTTGATCTCCATCACCACAAATCTGTCTTGCTCATGTGTGTGTGGAGAGATACAATTTTGCCATTTGAATATAGCTGTCAGATGTCTGGCTCAAGGTGCCTTTAATGCATGTCATTTCCATCCCTCCCTGCTTCAGGCATCCTCTCCACTCAGAATTCAGGGCTTGTCTTTGTCTCTTAAATTCACAGGCACCTAAATCAATATTTGGCATTGGTAGAGCTGCATTTGTAAGGCAGAAGGTTCTCAGATCCCCACCAACATGTAGGGGCGACCTCCAGGGAAGTCACCTACACCCCACAACTGTAAGCAATTTGTGCCTTCTGTAACACAGGCAAAAGAGCAGGAATTGAACCTTTAGGCTGTGCTTTCAGCCATCTGAAAGACAGTGGTGAGCAGCCCGTGGTCGCTTCTCATTGGCATGGTACAAGGAACCAGAACAAAGGCAATATGCAAAGTTCAGTCTTATCCTTTCAATCAGACAGCTTGGGGACACATCATGTGCCTCAAGATCTTGTCTCTTTGTAGCAGAGGAAGATCGCGTATAGTCTCCCTGTAGAGCAAGCAGGAAGGATTCGCCACTGAGTCTTACTTTTCTCCCAGCTTCCATTTGCATGACATCTAAATTAAAGATAGACTTAGAACAGCAACCATCAGCTGAGCTGCTTCCAACTTGTTCGTTCAGTTCCCTCCATGTGGAGTGAGGTACAGATGTGCACTTACCATATGTAAGTGCCTAGAATTTAACATGCCCCAGTCACCATCATCAACCAGCTGTAAGTTCTGACCCATCATTCCTCATGTCCCCTGTATTCATCCAGCAGCTGGGCCTCTCAGCTGGTCATGACTTTAGCCACAAGTTTAACCAAGGCTTAGGACAATCACATAAACTCAAATGGACAGCACACAGCTTTAAAACCCCAGGGAAATCCCTGTCCAAGGGAAGTACCACTTGGCTTGCGAGAGTTGCTGTGTGAGTAAGCAGGGAAGAGCACATCACAGGAGGGAAGTGGGGCAAAGGTGCCGAGGGATGAGGAGTGAGACTCCCACATACCCTCTCCACAAGAAAATGCAGTGAACAGAGGAACCGTCCTCCCATGAGAGAACCCAAGAGTTTGCCCCAGGCAGCTTTTCTCCTGAGAAGTCAGTTAAAGGAGATTTGACAGAGAGTTGAAATTAGACAGAGGGGAAAAAAAGAAAACAGGGAAGGCTATTCCCTGCTACATATTTTATGTGTGAATAACCCCAAGGTGGCAGCAGAGAATCGCACGGAGACCCAGGGCCAGAGCTTTAGCTTTGAAGGCCAGGAGTCCCCATCCACAGTATCAGTTCCAGTTTCAAGGCGCGGAGCTCAGCATTTTAAGGATAGATGGATGGATGGATGGACGGACAGCTGATAGATAGAGAGGTAATAGACAGATAGATAATAGATAGCACATTCTTGCAGTCCCAGCACTCAGTAGACAGACATAAAAGGATCATGAGTTTTAGGCCAGCTTGGGATACATAGAGAGTGCTGAGCCAATCTGGAATTCTGAAGATCTTGTCTCAAGATTAGTTAATTTTATTTAAATTTAATGTAAACTAAATTTTAACTACGTTACTTAAGACAACAGATAAATTGATAGATTGGGAAGTTATTTTTATTTTAATTAAAATATTTTCCCCATGAAGACATGCTGAGACAAAAGCCCTTCTCAGGTACAGAGCTGAGCTCTGAAGCTTCATGAGCTCCTGTGGTATTTTAGCTTTCTTGTCACTCCCCTCAAGCCATGTTCACCCCATGGAAAATGTACAGCATTGGGAAAGATATAGATTTATTTCTGTTTTTATCAAAACCTATCCTGAGATCCTGAAAACTCCACAAGCTGACTTAGCCACATCACCTTCTCCCCCTGTGTCCATGTGAGGAGCAGGTAGTCAGGCCTCACACTGGGTGTCATTTCTCAAGCCAGTCCCAGTAGCAATGCAGCTTCATTAACAATGCATTTGGGCCTTCAGCCCCGGGAGCATGAAGAAGAGGAAGGTCTGGCCAAAATTCTGGAGTCTGGTGAAGAAAAGGAAGAGGTAGTTGTTGCAGTCAGGTTCATATTGCTGGCAGAAAACACTCAACCAAGAGCAGCTTGTGGGAAAAAGGGTTTATTTTGGCTTACAGACTCGAAGGGAAGCTCCATGATGACAGGGGGAAATGATGGCATGAGCAGAGGGTGGACATCACCTCCTGGCCAACATCAGGTGGACAACAGCAACAGGAAATTACCAACAATTAGATTCATCAAAGGTCAAGGCCCTGACTGGTCAAGTTGCTGAAAGCTAAATCAAAGAGAGAAAAACAGCTTTGGGAATTGGCCTTATAGCTTAAAGTATTTATCACGAACACACAGGACTGCATAGAAGAGAATGGCTGTAAGGGCGTTGATAGATTTTTGTGGAGCTCTTCATTTTATCTGCCTTTTTTCTCTGCTTCGTTTCCCTGTTGTAGCTGAAGGTTACTTGGGAGAGAGATGGCACTGATGTGTGGGTTTGGTTCATCCACAGAACAATGGATTGTGCCTTCTCTGCAGCACCGTGTGGTTCCTCAGAATCTAGGTTATAATTGGGATTTGACAACAAGATTGTGTTGACCCAATTTATTTGATTTCTATGGTTGGAAAACATACATTTAACATACATTTACAGGAATTCCCTATCCATTCACATACTGGAGCTGGGGGCATGTTTTCTTGGGTAATGTGCTTGCCATACAAACATGAGGACATGAGTTTGGATCTCAAGTACCCACATAGAAGCCAAGCATGGACTTTAACCCTAGTGCTGGGAAACAGAGACAAGATCCCTGGGACTTACTGAATTACTGAGCTCTAGGATTGGTGAGACAGTCTCAAAAAATAAGATGGAGAGCAGCTGAGGAAGACACCCAGCACTGCCCTCTGCCCTCTGCCCAGGCACACATGTGTATTTGCATACATATGAACACTCATACAACTTCCATAAATACCACACACACATCCACATGCAAAACTGCATTTACCACCTGTGGCTTTGGTGCCTTGACACCCTCCACACTGATCTTTGTGTCACACAGAGAGGTTGTAGGCTTCTGAGAGATGGGATGTGTACACTCTTGGACCCTTGCTGCACCTTCACTAAATCCCACAGGGAATAAAGAAAACACGAGACCTCCTAGGTCTCAGTTGTCACAACCAGTGAGAGGAAGGGAACACCAGGCCATGTACACTCTAGCCAGATAATCACACTTCAGACTCCCTTCCATGGTTCACTTCATTGTTTCTGGGCCTATGGTGAAGCAAAGTACCATAGTGGGAAGACTGGTGGGGCACAGCTGCTCATTCCAAGGCAGCCAGGGAGCAGAGAGAAAAGAGTTCAGCAGCAAGGTATATCTTTTCATGTTATGTCCCCCATGCCCTACTTCAATTCCCATGACCACCCACATTCATTCACAGTAAGAATCAATCAAGGATCCCATTTATTAGATCAGAACCCTAGTGATCCAGTCATCTCTCATGACTGCATCCACCAACTGGGTTCCAAGCCTTCAACCCATGAGCCTTTGGGGTGATTTCATATCAAAACCATAACAGCATCCTAATTTGAGGAAACTATCTAAACAACCTTGGAGGAGAATATACCCCTATCCATGTGGAATGAGTTTGGGTTCAAGTCACTTACAGAGTCACAGAGCAGAGAAAACAGAAGTCAGGCCCCCAGAAAGGACTGCTGGCAGCCCAGCTGAATCTGCTACCCACCGCAGCTCCTGCTGCCCCTCAGGTTGGAGAAAATACTGAAGGGCAGTACTTGCTCTTCATACAGTGCTTGGGAAGGAAACAAGCAGGTGAAGAGAAGAAGAGGCATTAAGATGGTGGCCTCCAATCTACCATGGATTAACTCATGCATGGAAATGGCATGGATTCAGCAACAATTGGAATTTGAATTTTTTATTTTTTTTGAGGCAAGTCCAACAGACTGGCCTTTTTAATGAGAGAGGGAGGGAAAGAGAGAGAGAAAGGGAGAGAGAGAATTGGCATGCCAGAACTTCTAGCCACTATAATCAAACTCTAGACACACGTGCCATCTTGTGCGTTTGTGTGACTTCGCACATGCGTCATCTTGTGTGTCTGGTTTATGTGAGATCTGAGGAGTTAACATAAGTCCTTAGGCTTCACAGGCAAGCTCCTTAACCACTAAGCAATCTCCTCACTTTTTTATATTCTTTATTTGTGTGTTCATGTTTGTGTAAGAGTGTGCATATGTGTGCATATGCATGTGGAGGCCAAGGGATAACCTTAGGAGTTATGCTCAAAAACACTGCCCACTGTCTTACTTCGAGACAGAATCACTCAATAGCCTGGAGCTCACCAATTAGGCTAAACTGGCCAGCCAGCAAGCTCAGGGATATGCTTTCTCCTGCTCTCCAGTGCTTGGAATACAAGTGTGCACAACCACACCTAGCTTTTTACATGAGTTCTGGGGGGTTGAACTCAGGTCCTCACACCTGGGAGACAAGCATGTTACTGACTGAGCTGTCTCCAGTCCCTAAAATTGGAATTTGATAATTTCTCAGGCAATATGATACTCTGCAACTGTTTTGTTGGTGGGGCTGAGTGATGAGCTGAGCAGATTATAGGTATTTAATGCCTTTTAACCTATGATGGATTTATCAGAACATAGCCCCATTGTAAGTAGAGCTACATCTGTAGGTTGTTGATGCCTATTGCCTTAGGCTTCACATATATCCATGCTGCACTGAGTTCATACTGCAATGCAGCCTGACCTCACATCTCCTTGGGATGGGCTGGGTCAGGTAAATGTTTGTTCCCTCTGGGGTCCAGGGGCTGAGGGCTCCCCAAACTCTCCCTTGTACATGGGAGGCTGCTTGCTCCTGCCAAGACAGCATTCCCTGCCTCCTAGTGGAGCAGTGGCCTGGCTGTGGAGGCAGTGTGAGTGGCATGACTTGCTCAGGGGGCTGATTCCTATTCTGACTCTCCCCTTGCAGGTGGGATTCCATTCATCCTGACAGGAGAGTTTTTCCAGCAGTCATATCGGCCGGCAGCCTTCCTTGTCGCGGGCACTGTCAACTGGCTCTCCAACTTCGCTGTAGGGCTCCTCTTCCCCTTCATTCAGGTATGACTGGCCGGGACCCTCTGGCCACCTCATTGCTGGAGACTTTGTGATTCATAGGGCAGAGCAGAGTCTCTCCTCCTCTCTCTCCTTCCTTCTCTCTTTTTCTCTCTCTCCTCATGCTATTGTCCCATGAAATGAAGAATCTAGGCTTTTTAAATCCCTTATTAATACATGTGCTTAGTTTTGGTTAATCCTTCCCTCCTCTCCCCCATCTTTCTGCCCCTATTTCTGCTTTCACCTTTCTATCCCCATATTCTCTGTTTGACTTTCATATCACTTCTCTCTTCCCCCATCTCTGGGACCCCTATCTTATTTCTTGGCATCTATACACACACACACATATAAAAATTATAAGCCAGGATACACATAGAGAGAGACCATGTGGTGTATGTCTTTCTGTACCTCAGTTACCTAGTATATTAATAATATTTCCAGTTCTACCCATTTCAAGCAAATTTCATAATTTAATTGTTATTTCCAGCTGAATAGAATTTTATTTCAATATGTGCCACATCTTCATTATCCATGCTGTTGAGGGGCATCTCAGCTCTTTCCACTTCCTGGCTGTTGTGAAGAGCACAGCCACAAGCACTGGTAAACATGATTCTCTGAGGTAGGTGGAGTGGGAAATGCTGTGACTAAAATTCTCCTTCTCCCTGCCATTGCTTCCTGGAGTTGGCCCTAAATGCTATGAGGAATGGGGCTACTCATTGCTGAGTGTGTGCAGGGAAACCTAGGCCGAGCCTCAAGCCTACAACTTACAGGTCACTTTTGCAATGTGCTCACATCTGTGTTTGACAAATTTCATAGGATTCTTACACACTGCAAACCTATCACATTTAACATCCTCCTTGTCATCATCATAAACATGGCCAGTAGCATCATTGTCCCCAAGGTGATAATTAGTGGTAGGAAAATTCCACACATTTGGAAACTAAATGTTAAGTTCACTGGCCTGCTCATTAATTCAATGTGGATTTATTATGCCCCTGCTGTGGGCCAGGCATTGTCGTGGGCAACAAGGATAGTTAGAAACTCAATTCATTGTTCCTGAGGCAGATGCTACTTAATATGAGGTGGGTCCCTAAAGGAAGTGACATCGGAGCAGAGATGTGAGTGAAGTAAGGAACAGCTCAGTCTGGGAATTACAAAGTCTAGGCTAGAGAACTAGTGAAACAGTTGTGCAAAGGTTCTGAGACAGGGACATGTAACACATGACATAGAGGCCAATATTGCTAAAACAGGGAGAGGGAGGAAGAAATAATATATTTTCACACATGCAAAGTCATCAATCAGTATCTCCCACAGAGCCCCTTGCTGATAGCAAATACCTTTACTTTATAATGATCAGGCTCAGCACATCGTTTCTGTATGCAGCTTCCCTAGAGTAGAAACTCAGTACTGTACTATGTTCCAGTTGCTATTTTGAGCTCTGTGTATCTAAAGCCCAATTTCATGTTCAGTTCCACTAAATGCTGCTAGCTTGGTCCATTCAGCTGGACTACTTGTCTAAAAGGGGCCACAGAGGAAAGCGTGACCACAAATTGAGCACTGATTCTGTGCCAGATCAAGTCGTCACATAGAAGTTCTTACGCCCGTGAACCAGCCAGGATGGACTGGGTTTGCTGCAGGAAGGCACAGTCCCAACTCAGTCCTCCTGAGCTGAGAGAGAAGTTTCTGTTGTTCTCAGTCACATGGCTCATGGGAACATGTTACAGCATGCACTGGAAATTAAAATGCAGAGAGCCTCCATGACTGGTAGGCAGAGTTACGTGAAACGAGCAGTCACTGTGCATCCGTTCTTTTAGGGCACTTCACATAATGTAAATCATTTAATCCTACAAAAGGTCTAGGAGGTACATGCCATTATTGGGCATCTTTTCCAGACAGAGAGACTGTTATACAGAAAGGTTAAGCCACTTCCTCAGAGTTTCCCAGCTAACACAGGTGCTAGAGATGGGGTCAAAACCTATTCAGGGTTGGGGAGGTAGTGGCCATAAAGTGCTTATGAGCATGAGGCTCTTATTTATTTATTTATTTATTTATTTATTTAGGGGGAGATAGAGAGTGGGTGTGCCAGGGTCTCCAGCCACTGCAAATGAACTTCAAATACATGCTCCACCCTGTGCATCTGGCTTATGTGGGTACTGAGGAATTGAACCTGGGTCCCTAGGTTTCACAGGCAAACACCTTAGTGGATAAGCCATCTCTCGAGCCCCCAAGCTTTAAAAAAAATCCAGACATGGTATAACATGCTTGTAATCCCAATGCTGAGAGGCAGGGACAAGTGGATCCCTGGGGCTCACAGGCCAGCTAGTCCAGCCTACTTGGTGAGCTCTAGGCCAGTGAGATACTCTGTCTGAAAAAAGATGGACAAGTGGGACAGTCAGCACTCAAGAGTCAGAGGTGGAAGGATTGATGTGAGTTTGAGGCCAGCCTAGAGCTACAGAGTAAGTACCAGGTCAGCCTGGGCTAGAGTGAAACCCTACCTCAAAAAAACAAACTGTACAGCGTACAGTTTGGTTTTTTGACCTCAGAATGCATGCACAGCCACATACACACAAAACCTACCCAACTCCACAGTGTGCGTTCCTCACCACTGCAGTACATAGTGCCCCAGAGAGCTCCAAATCTCCCTCAGGGACATATAGGTAGTGGGTTGAAAGGGCTGAAGCACATTGCCAATGATGTTGTCCAGTACTCTGATTTTTATTCTTATACAATTCCAGGAGTTCAATGCCCTGGGTAGAAAGATGACTGAAGCCACCCCTGACATTTGAGCATGCCATATGACTACAGGAAAGCTCTGCTTGGTCCCAGTATGTCTTGGTCATAGCCATGGTGATCCTGCAGGGGATCGGTGGCCTCCAGAAAGCTGGCAGAGAAGGCCAAGCCAGTGTCTTCACATCCCCATGTTGCTCCTGGGATGGGCAGTGTTGGAGGTGGGGAGCACTTAGTGAACAAGGTTAGTGCTTGGAACTTCTAGCCAGAGGGCCTGGGCTTGAGTCTGAGCTCTGCTACCAGAAGGCAGTGTGCCCTTGTCTTTCAAGTATCTGGAACTGTGATCCCTCCCTTGGTAGGCTAAGCCAGAAGAGTACCGTGCTGCAACAGTAGTCACATTGCCTTCCTCTTCTATGCCCTACCCCTTGGCTTCCCCATTATGAGGACAGATAATTTGCCTATGGAACTCACCCATGTAGTCCAAGCCCATCTATCCATAGCAATAACTTGTTCACATCTACAACCCTTTGCCAGAAAAGGCAACATTTATAGAATATTAGGACCTGGATCTCTGAGGGTCATTTTATAGCAGTCCACAAATGTGAGGGCAAGTTTTCTGATCAGGGCCTAAACATGTGATTGGAGGCCCCTCCCACCAAATGAGCACATGTGGGCCTGGAATTCCAAGGGGAAGTCATGTTGGCGACTTCTGAGTGCCTGGCAGACCATTACCCAACCAAGTTACAAGAGAGAATGGGCATGCCTAGTCAAGGAGCATGGACCATCTACCCACATCCTAACCCAGTCACTCTGCAAATTGTCAGTGAATGTCCAGCTTCACGCAAAGCATTTGTATGTCTTCAGGGCGTGTTGGACACGGTGTCTTGGGCCTCGACTGCTCTGATAAGGGTTTTCGCTTCATCTTATAGACCAGAGCTTTCTGTCTTGAAGGTGCCTTGAATTCACTTGGGAAGCTTGAATCACAATGAAGGCCTGGGTCCTCCATTCCCGTCACTGAAGCAATGAGTCAATGGGGAGGGAAAGAATTACAGGATTAAAAAACAAAAACTGTACAAACAATCCCAGCATGTTACCAGGGCTGGGAACCCACAGACAGCTGGGAAACTGAGAAAGGGGAAAGCAGTGGGAACACACAGGCAGCAGATGCGTGTGTCAGGAAGAACTCTAGGCACTCAAAGCTTCCCTGGAGAGGGACATTGTGAGCAGGGTGGTTGAGGTAGACGTATCCAGAGACTCAGAAAGCAGCCCCACAGTAAGGCAGGGAGAGATGGGTCAGGAACAGGAAAGTACTTTGCAGGGAGGAACGAGGTAGGAGGCAGCATGTGGATGGACACTCTCACCCCTGGCTGCAGATAACAAAGCTAGTGACACACACCTTGCCATCAGGCAATGGGCACACCCTGGTCTTCCTCTTGTTTCTGAAAATGCCTTCTATTGTTGACCATCAACAGCCTTTTCTCCCAAGTGGAGTGCACAGAAAGGGCATGGAGCCCAAGGAACTGGCCTGCGGAAGATGGCACAATTTCAGCAAGGCCATTTCCATCATCAGGGTAGTGACCATTTTATCTTCATGAGCAGCCCCATGGAGCAAAGCTTCCTTCCTGAAAAAGCCTGACCCTTCTGCAAGTTGCTTCTCAGTCCACTCTCAGTTGTCCCAATTAGCAGAAGTGCGACCTCACACTCAGCTTGTTCTTGGGAGGGAATGAATGGATGTAACAGGGGCTTAATAGGTATGAATGCCAAGAGTCAGAATGATCAAGTTCCTGTAAGAATGGAATGAAGATATTTTATAGAACAGTAAGTTTAATTCTTTTTTTTTTTTTTGAGGTAGGGTCTCACTCTAGCTCAGGCTGTCCTGGAATTCACTTTGTAGTCTCAGGGTAGCCTCGAACTCACAGCGATTCTCCTATCTCTGCCTCCCGAGTGCTGGGATTAAAGGTGCGCGCCACCATGCCCGGCAGAACAGTAAGTTTATATAAGACAAGCATCTAATTTTCCTTCTTTAAAATGTTAATTAATTAATTAATTAATTTGATAAAGAGAAGGAGAAAGAGAAAGAGAAAGAGAAAGAGAATGGGTGCACCTGGACCTCATGCCACTGCAAAGGAACTCTAGACATGTGTGCCACTTTGTGCATCTGGCTTTACATAGGTATTGGATCATTGAGCCCAGGCCAGCATGCGTTGCAAGCAAGCACCTTTAACCACTGATCTGTCTCTCTAACCTCCAAATATTTAAACTTAGAAAAGGAGAAATGTGCAAACAGATAAAATATTCAAGAAAAACCTACAGGTGGATTTGTGTAACTAAAAACCAAACAGAAACCTGTGTAGGAGGGTGTCTGTGATGTGGGCTAAAGAAGGGCAAGATCTCCAAGACACAAATGAAGGACTTCTGCCCAAGGACACAAGTCCTAGGCAGAAAGTGGGAGGATCTGTTGATAACAGGTGCATGTGTCAGGGGTCAGTACCTGCAGCATTGCCGAGCAACCGCCAGTAAGCAAAAGAAACGTGGGTGGCAGCCTCAGCTGGATGTGAGTCCAGGGACAACCTGGGTTCCATGACACCCTGTCTCAAGAAAGCGAAACTTAAACAAAACTCTATGGGCAGAAGGTGGATGGATGGATGGATAGATAACTAGATATAAATACAAAAGAAGATGACAGACATATAGCCATATCATAGGTGGATTCAGAGCCACTTATCAAACACTGAAACATGAGCTTCTCCAGAGTTAGACGTCGTAGGACAAATGAAATGAGAATAGAAATCAGAGTAATATAAATAAACATAAATAAAAAAAGATCTTGGCATGGTACAGAAATATTAGCATGTTAAGAAATGAGGGGTGTGATTAATTTAACCTGTGCACTTATGATTGGGCAAAATAGGAGGGAGTGAAAGAAATCACTGAAGAAGTCGGCTATCCCCCTCCAGTGCGACGGCCACATAGTCACCTGAGCACCTCTGCTGGCCACCAAAGGGTTGGAGGATGAGGGCACAGCTGCTGTGTCTTGCAGAACTACAGTAATGCCCCCATGACCCGAGCCCAAGGACACCAGTATTACATAGTATTACATTCGGTGTCTTTGCAGCAAGCCCCACAGCTGCTGTTACAGGCAATAGTTCATATATCCTAGCACAGCCCCTCAGCTACTATCCCAGGAGTGAGTGGATCCTGTTAGAGGCTGATGAGAAAGGCCAATTCCTATAGGAAAGGGTCTTTATTAATAATATACCCTTTATTGCCTCCTCCTTCTCTTCCTCCTGTTCTTCCTTCATTCCTGTAAAGTTTTATGGAAATCCTAATAATAAGTGATTCGGCTTTCCTGTGGAAACCATGGAAATATCAAGAAGAGAAAGAACCATGCTGACAAGTTAATAACAGTTCCCTTCTTTTGGAGGATGACATCTTTGGCATCTCTAAAGCAGGACGTACTTTCTGTTCTGTTTTGCTTTTCTGTCTCACTGTTTTCTTGTGTACCTTCTTTTTTTTTTCATTTCTTTTTTTTTCTTTATTAGTTAGTTTTGTATTCAACAAATACAGTCAGTTTGGTACCATTATTAGACTCATCCGTGACCTACTCCCTCCCCTTGGCCCCTCCTTGTTGAGGTATATGGGTCATGCATTGTGGAGTTAGTCCACAGTTATGGGTAAGATAAATGTCTCTGCATATCATGACCCAACATGTAGCAATGACATTCTTTCCGCCCCCTCTTCTGCAAAATTTCCCTGAGCCATGTTGGGATCATTTTTGGTCTGCTTCAGTGATGAGGTGTTGGGGGCCTCTGAGGCTCTGGCTCTCTGATTTGGTAGGAGTTGATTTTTCTCTGTGTTGATCTCCTTCCCCCTTCTGCTGGTATCCGGTTCATCAGGAAAACAGCCCCCTTGCATGTTTTGCCAATTTTTCTTAGTTTCAGCCGGGGCCCTTTTGAGGTATGATGGGGTGGCTCTCTCCTTAGGATCTACATCTATCTGAAAAAGAGAAGCAGATTCTCCAACGGAGAGTAAGTTAGCACCAGGACAAATGAGATAACTCCATTTTTTTTATAGAGAATTTAATAGATGTAGGCCCTCTTGTAGGCCACAATTGATGGTAGCTTGATATTGCAGAGTGGGCTTATGTTTGGATATGGTTCTGACTTGTTTCCCAGCTCCAGCTATGGGTCCCATACCAGTGAGGGGTTCAGTTAGCCAAATGGAGAGCAGTTGGTTCCCCACCACAGCTGTGTGCCACCACTGCACTTGTGTGGGCATCACAACAAGGTACTTGCTGCTAAGTAGGTTAGACCATGAGTTGCTTGGACAGATATTGGTCATTTTCCCCCAGTCGCCCATGTAGCACCTTCTGGCACTAGACGCACTGACTGTCTGGGGACTGACTCTCTTCCAACTTCCAGCCATGCCATTCTAATTTGCATGTCAATCACATACGGTGTCTTCAGCAGTAGGGTCTTACCACTAGCCTTTGATGTGTCATCAAGTACTCTGACAGAAATTTGTCTGTCTTTTAGGAAACCTCGTAGATCTCTCTGTTCAAAAGCTCATTGTGGATGATAGCCCCATGCTGGTTCTGGGAGTTACAGGTCAGTGCCCACTAAAAAAATGAGGAAAAAGATAACTAATATACAAGAGTTAGAGATAAGAGAGAGAGAGGGTGGGGGGGAGAGGGGAAGTGAGGGAGGGAAGATGTAGAAGATTAAGGTTAGTCTTGATATTACCCTCTCCAGTGTCTTGTGGTTCAGGTGTTCCCTGTAAGGGCCTGGTAAAAGATCAGCCATTTGGTCTGTCTTTTAGTAAGTAGAAGATTATGGTACCATTGCCGTTTGGGTTTAGATTTGTGTTTCCCACCCCTTTGATGCCCTCCCCTCCCTCCCCTTCCATCCTAGTATCTAGTCTAGGAGATGCTTGCTGGGTATGTAAGGTACCTTGGGTAGATTCAGGTTAGGTGCAGTAGATGAGTGAGACTATGTGGCGATTTTTTTTCTGTGATTGGGTAAGTTCACTGAGAATGATCTGTTCCAGGTTCAACCATTTGTCCTCAAATTTCATTGTGTCATTTTTTCTTACTGCTGTATAGAATTCCACTGTGTGGATATACCACATCTTAGTTATCCATTCTTCTAGTGATGGACATCTGGGTTGTTTCCAGCACTTAGCTATTGCAAATTGAGCCACTACAAACATGGTTGAGCAAATCTCTCTAGCTGTGGTTTGAAGGTTTTAGGGTACATGCCCAGTAAGGGAATAACTGGGTCTGTTGGTATCTCTACACTGAGCTTTTTCAGAAGTCTCCATATTGCTTTCCAAAGTGGTTGTACCATCCTACATTCCCACCAACAGTGGATGAGTGTTCCTACTTCTCCACATCTTCGTCAGCATTTATTTTTATTTGATTTTTTGATGTTTGCTATCCTTATTGGGGTAAGATGGAATCTCATAGTTGTTTTAATTTGCATTTCTCTGATGATTAGGGATGATGAACATTTTCTTAAGTGTATGTTTGCCATTTCTGTTTCTTCCTCTGTAAACTGCCTGTTCAGCTCTTTGCCCCATTTTGTGAGTGGGGTGTTTGACTTCTTACTGTTTAGATTTTTTAGTTCTTTGAAGATTCTAGAGATTAGGCCTCTATCAGTTGGATAACCCGCAAATATTTTCTCCCATTCTGTGGGTGATCTATTGGCGTTGCTTATTGTATGCTTCTCTGTAAAGAAACTCTTCATCTTCATGTGATCCCATTGGTTGAGTGATGGTTTAAGTTCATGAGCTACTAGTGTTTTGTTCAGGAAGTATTTTTCCATTCCTATATCATGGAAAGTACTTCCTAAATTTTCTTCCAGTAATATTCGAGTTTCTGGTCTTATATTGAGGTCTTTGATCCATTTGGACTTGAGTGTAGTGCATGGTGAAATGTGTGGGTCAAGTTTCAGTTTCCTGCATATGGTTATCCAGTTTGTCCAGCACCATTTGTTGAAGATGCTGTCTTTTTTCCAGCCTATATTGTTTGGGCCTTTATCGAATATCAAGTAGCTATAGTTGCTTGACACAAAGTCTGGGTGCTCAAGCCTATTCCATTGGTCTATACTCCTGTTTTTATGCCAGTACCATGCTGTTTTTATTACTATGGCTTTGTAATATAGCTTTAGATCAGGTATGGTGATGCCTCCAGAGGTATTTCTTTTGCTGAGAATATGTTTGGATATGCGAGGCCTTCTGCCTTTACATATGAAATTAGAGATCATTTTTTCTATCTCTGTGAAGAACACTGTAGGGATTTTAATTGGAATTGCATTAAATCTGCATATTGCCTTTGGTAGGATTGTAATCTTCACAATGTTAATTCTGCCTATCCAGGAACATGGGAGGTCTTTCCATTTTCTCAAGTCCTCCTCAATTCCTTTTTTGAGCATTTTTATGTTTTCATTGTATAGATCTTTCACTTCCTTGGTTAACGTTACTCCAAGGTATTTTTGTTGTTGTTGTTGCTATTGAAAATGGGACTATGTCCCTTATTTCTTTCTCTGTATCTTTGTCATTTGCATATAGGAAGGCTACTGATGTTTGTGCATTGATTTTGTATCCTGCTACTTTGCTATAGGAGTTAATCACCTTCAGGAGTTTGGGATGGAGTCTCTTGGGTCTCTTACATATATAATCATGTCATCAGCGAATAAAGCTAACTTAACTTCTTCCTTTCCAAATTGTATCCATTTTATTTCCTTCTCCTGTCTTATTGCTTGAGGTAGGACTTCCAGTACTATATTGAAAAGCAGAGGTGAGAATGGACAACCCTGTCTTGTTCCTGATCTTAATGGGAATTCCTCCAATCTCTCTCCATTAAGTATTATTTGGGCCTTCAGAGCTTTGTATATTGCCTTTATTAGGTTAAGATATGAACCAACCATGCCAATTCTCTCCAGTGTTTTGATCATGAAGTGATGTTGTATCTTGTCAAAGGCCTTTTCTGCATCTATCAAAATGATCATGTGGTTTTTATGTTTAACCTTGTTTGTGTGCTGTATTACATTGACAGATTTCCGTATTTTGAACAACCCCTGTGTTCCTGGGATGAATTCCACTTGGTCAAGGTGGATAATGCTTTTGATGTGTTGTTGGATTCAGTTTGCAAGGATTTTGTTCAGGATCTTTGCATCTAAATTCATCAGGGAAATATGCCGGTAGTTTTCTTTTCTTGTGGCATCTCTGCCTGGTTTTGGAATTAGGGTGATGCTAGCTTCATAAAAGGAGTTGGGTAGCTTTCCCTGTTCACCAATTGTGTGGCACAGTTTGAGGAAGATTGGTTTGAGTTCTTCCATGAAGGTTTGATAGAATTCAGCTGAGAAGCCATCTGGTCCTGGACTCTTCTTTTTTGGGAGGATTTTAATTACTTTTTCAGTCTCCATGAGTGTGATGGGTTGATTGAGGTGATTAATCTGCTCTGTGTTTAGCTTTGGTAGATGGTGTGCGTCCAATAATTTATCCATCTCCTCCACATTATCCAGTTTTGTGGAGTAGAGATTTTTGAAATGAGTCCTGATGATTCTCCCAATTTCACTTATGTCTGTTGTGATCTCTCCTTTTTCATTTTGAATTTTGTTAATTTGAAGCTTCTCCTTTTTTGGCTTGATCAGATTGGCCAGGGGTTTGTCAATCTTGTTTATTTTTTCAAAGAACCAGCTCTTTGTTTTGTCCATTGTCTTAGTTGTTTCCTTTGTTTCCAATTCATTGATTTCTGCTCTGATTTTAATTATTTCTTTCCTTCTGGAGCTCTTTGGGTTGGATTTTTCTTGTTTTTCCAGTGCCTTTAGGTGGATGGTTAGGTTATTGATTTGGGACCTTTCTGTCTTTTTTATGAAGGCATTGTGTGCTATGAATTTTTCCCTGAGGACCGCCTTCATTGTGTCCCATAAGTTTTGGTACGATGTGTTCTCATTGTCATTCAACTCCAGAAATTTTGCAATTTCATTTTTTATTTCATCCACTATTCATTTATTGTTTAAAAGTGTGCTGTTCAGTTTCTAGGTGCCGTTGGGATTCTTGGTGGGTCTTTTGTTGTTGATTTCTAGCAATATAGCATTGTGATCTGACATCATGCAGGGAATTATGTTAATCTTCCTAAATATGTGGAGTCACTCTTTGTGACCCAATATATGGTCTATTTTAGAGAATGTTCCATGGGCTGCTGAGAAGAATGTGTAATCTGTGGATTTGGGATGGAAGGTTCTGTAGATGTCCATTAGGTCTAAGTGATCTATGGTTTTCTTGAGCTCTCTTACTTCCCTGTTGAGTTTCTGTTTGGATGATCTGTCTATTACTGGTGTATTGAAGTCCCCAGCTATGATGGTGTTGGTGGTTATATCTGTTTTATTGTGAAGTAGGTTTTGTTTTATGAACTGTGGTGCCCCTGTGTTTGGTGCATACAGATTTATGATTTTAATATCCTCTTGATGGATAGTTCCCTTGATAAGTAGGAAGTGGCCTTCTTTGTCTTTTTTGATTATTTTTGGTTTGAAGTCTATTTTATCCGATACTAATATAGCCATGCCTGCTTGTTTCTTATTCCCATTTGCTTGGAATATTGTTTCCCACCCTTTCACCCTGAGGAGGTGTCTGTCTTTAGTGGTGAGGTGGGTTTCTTGAAGGCAACAGATCGAGGGGTCTAATTTTTTGATCCATCCTGTTGGCTTGTGTCTCTTGATGGGTGAATTAAGGCCATTAATATTTAGGGTAATGACTGTAAGATTTGATTTGATCCCTGCCATATTGTGATGGTAAATGTGGGTTGGTGTTTTCATGGACTTTGAAGTTTTTTGTGCCTACTCTGAGTTTGGTTGTTGTGATCTGCTTCTTGTAGGCAATTGAGTTTGATTATTTGTATCTTCTCTGTGGAGAATTTCCTGAAATACTCTATGTAGGTTTTGTTTTGTGTTCATATAATTGTAAAGCTGAGTTTTGTCATTTGATGTTTTCCTTTCACTATCTATTATGAGGGATACTTTTGCTGGGTAGAGTAGTTTGGGTTGGAAGCCATAGGTTCTTAGACTTTGCAGTGTTTCATTCCAGTCCCTTCTAGCTTTCAGGGTTTCCATTGAGAAGTCTGAAGTTATTCTGATGGGGTTACCTTTGAAGGTGGTGTGCTGTTTTTCCCTAGCTGCTTTTAGGATTTTCTCTTTGGTGTCAATGTTTAGAGTCTTAATGACAATATGTCTTGGAGAGTTTCTCCTTTGGTCCAGTCTGTTTGGAGTTCTGTTGGCTTCTTGTATCTTGATGGGCCTTTCTTTTAAGAGACTGGGGAAGTTTTCTTCAATTATTTTGTTAAATAAGTTCTCCATGCCTTTGGTGTGAATTTCTTCTCCTTCTGGGATTCCAATGATCCTGATATTAGGACGTTTAAGTGTATCCCACAATTCCCTCATGTTCTGTTCACAGGAGCTTTTGAATTTACTGAAATTTTTGAACTCTCTAACTGTTTCTTCCTTCTTGTCTTCCAGATCAGAGTGTCTGTCCTCCACTTGGCTGACTCTATTCTTGTGAGCTTCTAGAGAGTTTTGGACTTGTTCAATTAAGTTTGAATTTTCTATTACTTTTCTGTGTATAATTTCCATCCCTCTGCCAAGCTCCCTTTTCACATCATTTTCTGGTTTTCTTGATGATTTTGGAATTCATCCTTGCATTTCTTTATGTCTTCATTTAACATGGCCAGCTGATTTTTAAGGTCTTCTTTTTTTTCCACTCTCTCTCAAATCACTTAACTCTCTTTGAACTCCTTCCAATTTCTTATCTATTAGTTCTCGTTTAGTGATGGCAGCATCCACATGATTATTGGTCCTTTGTTGCTTTCCTGCAAGTTCTACCAGTAGGTTGGTCAGGGTTGCATTGCTCATAGCTTCAGTTTGGTATTCTGATCCTAATGGTTCTTCTGTGTTTTGGTTAGATGTATTCATTGTAGGGCTGGGTGATCTAACTGGATTTTCTTGCATTTGATTTTTCATGTTATTTCTTTTGCGCTGTGGTCTGCCCATGACTTTATATGGGCACGTAGGTGGGCGTATCAGTCTGGGCTCAAGAACAATGGGAATCTTAAGCAGCCTGGGGCAGTTGCCAAGCAGCCTGTGCCTTGGCTGTCACTTGCCAAAGCCACCTATCTACTGTCTGGCAGGGGCGCCAAAGTTGCCTGAATTCTCAAGCGGTAATGTGCCAAAGCTGCCTGCGTTTGAGCTAGAAGTGACACTGAGGCACCAAGCACTGAATCAGCCTGAACTCTGGCTGGGAACACTGGGACCCAGAAGCAGTCTGTTCTCCCCCACCATAGGACAATGGCAGATGGCAGGCGTGGCAGACAGGTAGGGGATGGCACCTGAGCTCGCACAAGTGACAGACACAGTCTGAGCTTGTGTGGCAGTTGCTGTGGGACCGGGCACACTCAGTAAGTGGGTGAGTGGACGAGTGTGCAGAGCAGTCTAAGCCTCTGCACGCAGGGATCAATTGGCGCGCAGCAGCAGCAGCTGCAGCAGCTGTGGCACTGTGGACACAGTGGTTATTTGGGGTGAGGGGTGAGCTACCCGCCCACGAGGGGATCCGAGATTCCCTGTTTCCCCCGCCTCTGTGCCCTCCCAGATTTCTCTCCCCTAAAAGCCCCAATGAACCCTTAATATTTTGCCTTTCTTTCCCCGGGATTTGCAACACAGCTAGGTGGTTGCTATCTTGGTCGGATGCCCCTTGTGTACCTTTTTGATGCCTATGAGCTTATTTAAACACAGTCCCTACTGGGGGCTCAGGAGGTGGCACGGTTTGATAAAATGATTGTTATTCAAGCATGAGGGCTTCAATTCAGAGCCCCACGACCCCCGTGAAAGCTCAGCATGGTAGTACACACCTGCACTCCTAGTGCTGGGAGGGTGGAAATAAGAGGAAACCTGGTACTTGTTGGCTGGCTAGTGTAGCTGAGTGAGTGAGCTCTATATTCCGTGAAAGACTATATCAAAAAATAAGGTGGAAGGGGCTGGAGGATGGCTCAGCTGTTAAGGTGTTTGCCTGAAAAGCCTAAGGACCCAGGTTCAATTCCCCAGTACCCACATAAAGCCAATGCATGAGCCAACATGGCTATAGACTGTGTCATATTGCACCTGTCATATTGCAGAGCCCTCCCTGGATAGCGCCTTATCATTTCTAGCCTCAGCTTCCTCATCTATAAAAAAGGTGGCCTAAGCCTCATCCTCACCAAGGGAGAAAGGAGACTGCTATGGCTATGAGGTGAAGGCCCGTCCCTCATGATCTCTGCACAATCTCTGTGAGACACCAGTTGACAGCTCCTGGAGCAAGAGCAGGTGTGGGGATAGTTGTATCCAGGGACAGTAGAGTCAGAGTGTGGAACCTTCTCTTATGCATGTAGTCTGTGCTGTGCTTCACCTAGAAGTCCTAGAAGCATCCATGGCCACATCTGGCCCTCTGTCACTTCCCTGGTTTCCTGTCCTGCTGGAGCTAGACAACACAGACTTGGAGGCATGGAGGTGCGCTCACTCAGTCTGAGGCCAGAAATGCAAAATGATATGGTGGGTTCCTTTCCCTTTCTTTTTTTGGGAGGAAAGTGCTGAGACTTGAGCCCAGAGTCTCGCACATGCTAGGTACTTGCTCTATCACTGAGCTACAACCCCAACACTCTTTTTCCTTTTTATTTTTATGTGTGATATTCCCCTGGACATTACTGGAAGAAAACAGTCTACAATATCCACTGTGATGACTTCTTAGATCCTGGAGAATGACATGTGTCCTCAGGTGCAGAAAGCCCACAGCTGAGAGCCCGTACCACACAAGCAGCTTTGGAAGACACCTATGGAGACAGAGGACAGCCTCAAGCTAGGGACAAGAGTGGAAAGAAGTTTCCCATGTATATGCATGGGCTTCTGGTCATTTCCTCCAGAACCCATAGGTCACTATGGCAGAAACAAATCACTAGTCCACAATACCTTTTAACTTTGGATAAATGAACTGAATGGTTACTTATAAACTTAACTCAGAATTTCATTACGTTATAATTTTGTTACTTCCAGAGCACACTGGGGTTTTCTGTGACCTTATTATTGAGGCAATGCCCTGCCTCACCTCCTAGTCCACCCAACAACTTTATGTACAAAGGAATTTAGGACTCTGTTATGCGGGAGTTAGAAGCTGGGTTCCCAACAAGAAACTTCTCATCTTTTTTCCCTGTTCTGGGAAATAATTTCACTTTCACACAGTTCTGATTCATAGGTAGAAAAAAGATGAGAGTTTTCTTTAATATCAAGGTCCTTTTTGTCCTAAAAGTAACACTGTGCCAAAATCATCTTGCATTTTTAGCACAATTTGACATTATACTGTATTGTGAGAAGAAACACGTTCATGACCATTTACCAAGACATAAGATATATATTTACAGAAGTGATATATCTATAACGAATAGCTCTATGTGAGCTCAGAAGGGGTGACTGCTCTTACCTGAGTGGGAGAGCCCAGCTTCCACCACAGAGGAGGCTCCACTGTGTCCACAGATGTCCACTGGTTCAATTCTTAACTTGGCTGAACAGCCTGAAACCTGAATGACAGCTTCACCCCTTAGCTGCCACCTCTGTAAAATCAAGCCCACAACATATGATTAGGATGAACATGACCAGAGAACAATGCCCAGCCTTGTCATGACTTCATCCCTCCTCTTCCCAGCTCAAGCCCAGGTCCAACAAAGGCAGTTTGGCTTTGGAGAAGATCATGGGTTGTGTTTTAATCTAGCCCTGCCATCGTCTGAGTGTGTAAACTGGGCAAGTGGCATGGGCTCACTGAAGCTACATCTTCTCATCTATCAAGGTACAGAACTCCTGAGGCTTGGCATTAGAGAATAATGCTGAAGGAATATCTGGAGCATAGAGAGTGAGAAGGAAGACATGTCTGGGAAGTGAAGGGTGGCATGGGGGTCAGCCATAAAAGTCATAGCTAGGACTCTGGCTTCTCAGAAGGACTTGGGACATCATGGTGGATTTTGAACAGAACAGTTACAAGGTGTGTCCTTTGCCTCTCCTGAGGGTAATCTTAGGGCCCACGGTAAGATGAAGGGTAATCAGGTGATAAGCCTCTGCAATAATCCAAGCCGGCTTGTATGGTAGCCACAGAGATGCTCGCGAGTGCTCAGGCATGAGGTACATTTCAAGGCAGAGTTAATTTGACTTCCTGCTGGACCAGATTCGAGTGGGAGAGGGTCAGGAGTATTTTTAACTGAAGGTTTATTGCTGGGTCTCAGCCTTCAGAGAGGTGAGGGAACAAGAAACAGGCTGCAAGGCTCCACCAGTCTCTCGGGCAGCTCAGATACTCATTTAGCCTGCAAGTTGGGATGGTGCTGTGAAGTCAGACACATCTACATCATTGCAAAACAACATGCTCCAAGACCAAGGAAACTGGTGCTCGGTGGGTTGAAATTGTGTCTTAAACAGTGCACCTCACATGTTGGCACAGCGTGTGAGTAACAGAGCCAGCACCTGAATCCAGCACCGCCTGACTTCAGGACTCTGTGGACATACAGGAAGGCCCCAGACCCCAGAGCAAAACAGGATTCACTGCATGCAATTCTTTGAATGGGTGTGTCCTTTACTCCTTACTTTTCATTTAGCCCTATATGCCCCACTTTTATTCACAGAAATTGACGTGCCAGGAGTCTGAGATTCTGGTGGATATTGGATGAAATGTAGATATCACGTTCTTAAACCTTGTGATGCTCCAGAAAATGGTTTGAAATCAGAGGATTGCATGGAATTGACTTAATTCTGACACTGCTCCTTGTGAGCTCCCAGGAAGACCTGGTTCCATTGGGGCATGTTGTGGGGGGCAGGGCACAGGTCCAGAAGCTATAACAGGAAGCCCTTATTTTGATTTTTAGGCAGTTTCATGCATCCCGTTTTGGCCACAAACTCCCTATATGGCAAAGGGTGACTGAACTTCTGATACTCCTACCTCCATTTCTGAATGCTGGGAATTGAACCCAGGGTCCAACTGGGCTATAGCTCTAGCCTACAGAAAGCCTCTTGTTGAACCAACCTTAACTGCTAACCAGGCACCACACAAGGCATGGGAGCCAAGGAGAAGCTGGGTCCCTGTGAAGATCATGGTCTCCCCAAGGCTTTAATCAGGACACATGAAACAGTGATTGCATCCAGCATCTCTCTTAGTTTTTAGTCTTCCTTTATTTGTGAACATCTGTATCCAAGTACCAATTCGTAAGAATTCATAATTTAGAGCTTTGACATATCAGGGGAAAAAAACACTCTGTGAATTCTTGACTCAGAGCAAGAATACTGTTTTTCCACATTTTTCCTCTGAACTGAGACACTTCCTTTCCTTCTGCTGTCATAGTCACCTCATGTGCATCATGGAAATGGGATGCTGGTGGATATCAGCCTCAGATGTTATTGAGTATGGGTTCTATTTTGTATTCATTATGATCAATTTTTAAGTACCTAATTTGAGGGGAAAATAAAGAGTGTTTTGTCAACCTGAGAAGGGTGGGTGGTGGCGTTCTTCATCCTTCACCTCAGAATGCCTCATGTGAACTATGGTGTCACTGCCTCCTGCAGCCAACATCACCCACAGGCTTCCTGCAGGGTCGGGAGCAGGAGAGGACTCTTCTTAAAAAAAAAAAAAAAAACTCTTTTCCCTGTATGTATATATATGTATGGGGCATGCATGTGTGCAAGCATGTTCATGTGTGGGTGGGTGCATATGGGGTGTATACGTTTCTGCATATGTGTGGATGCCAAAGGTCAAAGTCAAGTATCTTCCTCACTTGCTCTCCACTGTGTTTATTGAGCGAGGGACTTTCATGGAAGCCATGGCTCACTGATTCATCTAGTTTAGCTAGCTACCTTGTCCTGGGGATCCCCTATCTTTGTTTCCCAAACACTGATATTATAGGTTTGCATTTGGCATGGGTGCTGGGGATCTAAACTCAGGTCTCATGCCTGCTTATCAAGTACTTTGCCCTCTGAGCCATATCCCCAGCACCTAAAACAGACTCTTCTCACAAAGCAGGAATCATACCCCCAGACCAATGAACCACCATGGCAGATTCTTCCAAGTAGCTTACAGCCAGTTTGCTGATTATCACTTGGTGTTTTGTCTCTTCTCGTCCACAGAAAAGCCTGGACTCCTATTGCTTCCTTGTGTTTGCCACAATATGTATTGCAGGTGCCATGTACTTCTATTTCATCCTGCCTGAGACCAAGAACAGAACCCACATGGAAATCAGCCAGGCATTTGCCAAGAGAAACAAGGCTCGCTCCCCAGAGGAGAAGGCTGACTCAATTTCAGCGCAGGAGAAGGCGAATGGGAGGTCTGATCCAGATCCCTCCTACACACTGGATGGCCCCAGCCCAAACAGCATCGTCTAAATACCTAGCCTCCACGCTCAGAAGGTGACAACTGGCTGAAGCAAATGAGTCTTTTATAATGGTGAAGCATTTCAGAATAAGCCTCTGTGAATCTGACCTCACCACCACCTAATCCAAGTTGTACCTCCTGAACTTCTCTGGAACTCAAAAGATTGCCCAGTGATTGGGTAGACTCACTATTCCTCTGGACAGAACAAGGGCCTGCCTTCTTTGTGATGGAACCCACAGTTCTGAGATGAGTTTTGGAAATATGATCAGCATACTGCTTCAAAGGAATACTGGTCTGATGGAGGACTCGTGGGCTGGAAAGGCAGACAGGGTCCCATTTGTAGTATGCCATATGTAAGTAGCCCTGACCTGCTCTAGTCCTGCAGCCTCAGTGACCTGGGCTTTGGTCTGCACAGAGCCCTTCCTAGTTCTGTGGGAAGACTCTTGTACCTCTTAACAAGTGCCCTCTACCAACCTCTGGCTCTAACCTGAGGACCTCAGGCTGAGGAGCACCTCATACTAACCCACCATGCTGCAGGTTCTACCTTCCCCAGGCCATGTCCCCAGAAATCAAGGCTTCCAGGTCTGAGGCTGTTCAGAGTGTTATGGAGGGCTCATGCAACTCCAGGAAGCAGATATGCAAATGAACATTCTGGTCACTGGGGCAGAGACTACAAGTTGAGCTCTGTTCAGTTAAAACACAATACTGAGAATGACTGTGAGACTAAACCTAGGCCTGATAAGAAAGAACACTGTGATTGATTGATGATGTCTGCCACAGGTACAAGGGTAAAAGTGTCAGCCCATGAGCCCCATGTGTGCTAAGTCAGAAAGAGAATCAGTGGAGGAGATCATAAACCTCTTTGAGAGATGAGCACAATCGCAGTGTTAGGTGAAGTCTGGGTGCTCACTAGTGTTAACTGTTGTTCAGTTTTAGAAGAAGGATTTGGAAGTGGACAGCTGGGTTGGAGCAACTTGTGGCCTGCCATTGCCATGCATGACTTGTGGTTTGGTTGATTCCCTATTTGGGCCTCCAAAACAAAGTACAGATGATAAACCTATTAAGTAAATGATAGCCACTTGATTTAACAGTACGGTGTTTGACTTTAATATGTGATAAAAGTAGTGGGGACAAAGAAGGATGTCTCTGCACCAAGCAACCCCTGCCCTGTCCAGCTTTGCCTGACCATTCTGGATGAAGGCAGCCTTAGCCAAAACCCGAGTTCTGATTTTCTGTCCCTGCTAAACACCTTTGCACCTAGACCTCTCTTTAGGTGCTTGACAGCTCAGGGCATCTGCCATCCAGCTTCAATTTGACTGGATAATTTGAACAGTGCTTGTCAATATGGAGAAAAAGTGGTATGTGGGTACCAAAAGTGTCTAGCACAAAGAGAACCAAATAAACTGTAAAACAGAAATCTTAAAGTTTTAGTGTTCTCATTCATTTGGAATCTAAAGTATTCCCTCAATAAATATTTACTAGGAACCAACCATGCCTGGGTCAGCCCTAGCTGGACTCTAGAGAGATCACCAAGGAGGAAAACATACTGTCCTCACCTGCACATGCTCATGTCTGCCAGAGAAAGTGGAAAATCAAACCACTGATGGTAAGGAAGATGCTACCAACACGAGGGAGGCAGGGATGTGGAATACACAGCAAGGCCAGTTGGAGTAACAGGTAAGAAGTGGGACAGCCTTACTGACTAAATGCCAGAAAGAGAAGAGGGAACACTATGGCTGTCAGGTAGTAGGCCAGGAATTATTCTCACATGTTATTAAGTTTGAAAGAACTCCAAAATCACACAAAAACTTGAAAAATGAAAAAATAAAATACTGATCATCTCACATGCTCTAACACTCTCCTTTGCCTGTAGTCAATTTCCTGCCTATTATCTATCTATTTACAATCACAAAACACATAAAATATGATCTTTCTTATCTCCCATTTGTTCCATGATATTACATTCAATGCATCATACAGATGCTGGGACTTTTTTTTCCCAAAGTTGTTCCTCAGACACTTGGAGATAACAGGGGATGTGGAGTCAGACAGTGATCATCATAACACAGGCCCCAGAACTTTGCTGATAGCCCTGAATTCATGCAGAGACCCCTGCGAGAATCTCTCCATGGCCTCTTTCCTGCCCAGCATTAGCGGGGAGGTCCTTGTCTTCATTTCTCCTCTGCTTTATCTAAAGCTCAAGTTTGGCACATTGTCCTTTCACATTCTCTGAAGGAAAGTAAACCTTCTTGTGTGCCTATGAAGCAGCAAAAACATGTTTTGTCATTTCTCTCATAATTATAATTGAAAGCCCTGAACAAGATCACAGTTCAAAAATATACACATCTCTGAAAATGAACTAGAGCCAGCACACTGAACAGTGAGCTCAAAACTGGAAGCAGAGCAGAGGTGGCCCTGAATCGCCTGCATCACACTCCCATATCTCCTGACTAACACCCTAAGAGAGAGAAGTTTCCAGAACCACATGGTGAGTAGTCAGGAGAGGCTCTAAGAGAAACCTTCCCTGTGGCCCTGTCCAGTGTGGTGGGAGGAAAACTTATGGGACCTGCCCTTAGGCGGCAGTGGTAACTACATGGATTTCTGGGGATGGGGAGATGGTTCAGAGTTGGTCAAGTATTACCTGTACAAACTTGAGCACCTGAGTTTGTATCCCCAGCACCAACTTGTACCAACACAGCACTAATGCCAGCACTGGGAAGACAAAAATGAGAGGCTGGCTAACTAACCACATTAGGGATCTTGAGGTTTGGTGACTGTTACAGTCAGGTTTGCATTGCTGGCAGAAGTCAACTGACCAAGAGCAGCTTGTGGGGAAAAAAAGGTTTATTTTGGCTTACAGACTCAAGGGGAAGCTCCATAATGACAGGGGAAAATGATGGCATGAGCAGAGGGTGGATATAACCTCCTTGGCATGAGACCCTGGACTACTCCTAACACCTGCACACATGAGACCTTGGACTACTCCTAACACACACACACATCAGACCCTGGACCTACTCCTAACACCCTCACACATGAGACCCTGGACTACTCCTAACATCCACACACATCAGACCCTGGACCTATTCCTAAAACCCACACAGATGAGACCCTGGACCTATCCTAATACCCACATGCATGAGACCATGGGCTACTCCTAACACCCACACACATGAGACGCTGGACCTACTCCTAACACCCACACAGATGAGACCCTGGACTACTGCTAACACCCACACACATGAGATCCTGGACCTATCCTAATACCCACATGCATGAGACCCTGGACTACTCCTAACACACACACACATCAGACCCTGGACTACTCCTAACACCCACATAGATGAGACCCTGGACCTATCCTAATACCCACATGCATGAGACACTGGACCTATCCTAACACCCACACGCATGAGACCCTGGACTACTCCTAACACCCACACACATCAGACCCCAGACCTATTCCTAACACCCACACACATCAGACCCTGGACCTATCCTAACAACCACACATGAGACCCTGGACTACTCCTAACACCCACATGCATGAGACCCTGGACCTATCCTAATACCCACATGCATGAGACCCTGGACTACTCCTTACACCCACACATGAGACCTTGGACTACTCCTAACGCCCACACATATCAGACCCTGGACTACTCCTAACACCCACACACATGAGACCCTGGACCTACTCCTAACACACACACAGATGAGACCCTGGACCTATCCTAACACCCACACGCATGAGACCCTGGACTACTCCTAACACCCACACGCATGAGACCCTGGACTACTCCTAACACCCACACGCATGAGACCATGGGCTACTCCTAACACCCACACGCATGAGACCCTGGACTACTCCTAACACACACACAGATGAGACCCTGACTACTCCTAACACCCACAACGCATGAGACCTGGACTACTCCTAACACACACACAGATGAGACCCTGGACTACTCCTAACACCCACATGCATGAGACCCTGGACTACTCCTAACACACACACAGATGAGACCCTGGACTACTCCTAACACCCACATGCATGAGACCCTGGACTACTCCTAACACCCACACGCATGAGACCCTGGACTACTCCTAACAAACACACAGATGAGACCCTGGACCTATCCTAACACCCACACGCATGAGACCCTGGACTACTCCTAACACCCACACGCATGAGACCCTGGACTACTACTAACACCCACACGCATGAGACCCTGGACTACTCCTAACACACACACAGATGAGACCCTGGACTACTCCTAACACCCACACGCATGAGACCTGGACTACTCCTAACACACACACAGATGAGACCCTGGACTACTCCTAACACCCACACGCATGAGACCGTGGACTACTCCTAACACCCACACGCATGAGACCCTGGACTACTCCTAACACCCACACGCATGAGACCCTGGACTACTCCTAACACACACACAGATGAGACCCTGGACTACTCCTAACACCCACACGCATGAGACCTGGACTACTCCTAACACACACACAGATGAGACCCTGGACCTATCCTAACACCCACACGCATGAGACCCTGGACTACTCCTAACATACACACACATGAGACCCTGGACCTATCTTAACACCCACACGCATGAGACCCTGGACTACTCCTAACATACACACAGATGAGACCCTGGACTACTCCTAACACACACACAGATGAGACCCTGGACTACTCCTAACACCCACACGCATGAGACCCTGGACTACTCCTAACACACACACAGATGAGACCCTGGACTACTCCTAACACCCACACGCATGAGACCTGGACTACTCCTAACACACACACAGATGAGACCCTGGACTACTCCTAACACCCACACGCATGAGACCCTGGAATACTCCTAACATACACACAGATGAGACCCTGGACTACTCCTAACACCCACACTCATGAGACCCTGGGCTACTCCTAACACCCACACGCATGAGACCCTGGACTACTCCTAACACACACACAGATGAGACCCTGGACTACTCCTAACACCCACACGCATGAGACCCTGGACTACTCCTAACACCCACACGCATGAGACCCTGGACTACTCCTAACACCCACACGCATGAGACCCTGGAATACTCCTAACACCCACACGCATGAGACCCTGGACCTATCTTAACACCCACACGCATGAGACCCTGGAATACTCCTAACACCCACACGCATGAGATCCTGGACTACTCCTAACACACACACAGATGAGACCCTGGACTACTCCTAACACCCACACACATGAGACCCTGGACCTATCTTAACACCCACATGCATGAGACCCTGGACTACTCCTAATACCCACACGCATGAGATCCTGGACTACTCCTAACACACACACAGATGAGACCCTGGACTACTCCTAACACCCACACACATGAGACCCTGGACCTATCTTAACACCCACACGCATGAGACCCTGGACTACTCCTAACACCCACACGCATGAGACCCTGGACCTACTCCTAACACCCACACGCATGAGACCCTGGACTATTCCTAACACCCACATGCATGAGAACCTGGACTACTCCTAACACCCACACGCATGAGAACCTGGACTACTCCTAACACACACACAGATGAGACCCTGGACCTATCCTAACACCCACACGCATGAGACCCTGGACTACTCCTAACACCCACACGCATGAGACCCTGGACTACTCCTAACACACACACAGATGAGACCCTGGACTACTCCTAACACCCACACGCATGAGACCTGGACTACTCCTAACACACACACAGATGAGACCCTGGACCTATCCTAATACCCACATGCATGAGACCCTGGACTACTCCTAACACCCACACGCATGAGACCCTGGACTACTCCTAACACCCACACGCATGAGACCTGGACTACTCCTAACACACACACAGATGAGACCCTGGACCTATCCTAACACCCACACGCATGAGACCCTGGACTACTAACACACACACAGATGAGACCCTGGACTACTCCTAACACCCACACGCATGAGACCTGGACTACTCCTAACACACACACAGATGAGACCCTGGACTACTCCTAACACCCACACGCATGAGACCCTGGACTACTCCTAACACACACACAGATGAGACCCTGGACTACTCCTAACACCCACACGCATGAGACCTGGACTACTCCTAACACACACACAGATGAGACCCTGGACTACTCCTAACACCCACACGCATGAGACCCTGGACTACTCCTAACACCCACACGCATGAGACCCTGGACTACTCCTAACATACACACAGATGAGACCCTGGACTACTCCTAACACCCACATGCATGAGACCCTGGACTACTCCTAACACCCACACGCATGAGACCCTGGACTACTCCTAACACACACACAGATGAGACCCTGGACTACTCCTAACACCCACATGCATGAGACCCTGGACTACTACTAACACCCACACGCATGAGACCCTGGACTACTCCTAACACACACACAGATGAGACCCTGGACTACTCCTAACACCCACACTCGACTGAGACCCTGGACTACTCACAGAATGAGACCTGACTACTCCTAACACCCACACGCATGAGACCCTGGACTACTCCTAACACACACACAGATGAGACCCTGGACTACTCCTAACACCCACATGCATGAGACCCTGGACTACTACTAACACCCCACACGCATGAGACCCTGGACTACTCCTAACACACACACAGATGAGACCCTGGACTACTCCTAACACCCACACGCATGAGACCCTGGACTACTCCTAACACCCACACGCATGAGACCCTGGACTACTCCTAACACCCACACTGCATGAGACCCTGGACTACTCCTAACACCCACACGCATGAGACCCTGGACTACTCCTAACACCCACACACATGAGACCCTGGACCTATTCCTAACACCCACACACATGAGATCCTGGACTACTCCTAACACCCACATGCATGAGACCCTGGACTACTCCTAACACCCACACTCATGAGACCCTGGACTACTCCTAACACACACACAGATGAGACCCTGGACCTATCCTAACACCCACACGCATGAGACCCTGGACTACTCTAACATACACACAGATGAGACCCCTGGACTACCTCCTAACACCACACACGCATGAGAACCCTGGACTACTCCTAACACCCACACGCATGAGACCCTGGACTACTCCTAACACACAACAGATGAGACCCTGGACCTATCCTAACACCCACACGCATGAGACCCTGGACTACCCCTCCTAACACCCACACGAACCATGAGACCCTGGACTACTCCTAACACACACACAGATGAGACCCGGACCTATCCTAACACCCACACGCATGAGACCTGGACTACTTCCTAAACACACACAGATGAGACCCTGACTACTCCTAACACCCACACGCATGAGACCCTGGACCTACTCCTAACACCACACGCATGAGACCCTGTACTACTCCTAACACCCCACACGCATGAGACCCTGGACTACTCCTAACACACACAGCTGAGGACCCTGGACTACTCCTAACACCCACACGCATGAGACCTGGACTATCCTAACACACACACCGATGAGACCCTGGACTACTCCTAACACCCACACGCATGAGACCTGACCTACTCCTAACACACACACGATAAGGCGACCCTGACTAACTCCAACACCCACACGCAATGAGACCGTGGACTACTCCTAACACCCACACGCATGAGACCGCTGGACTACTCCTAACACCCACACGCATGAGACCCTGGACTACTCCAAACCACACACACAGATGCGACCCTGGACTACTCCTAACACCCACACGCATGAGACCTGGACTACTCCTAACACACACACAGATGAGACCCTGGACCTATCCTAACACCCACCACGCATGATGACCCCTGGACTACTCCTAACATACACACACATGAGACCCAGGACCTATCTTACAAACCCACACGCATGAGACCCTGGACTACTCCTAACATACACACAGATGAGACCCTGGACTACTCCTAACACACACACAGATGAGACCCTGGACTACTCCTATCACCACACCGCATGAGACCCTGGACTACTCCTAACACCCACACAGATGAGACCCTGGACTACTCCTAACACCCACACGCATGAGACCTGGACTACTCCTAACACACACACAGATGAGACCCTGGACTACTCCTAACACCCACACGCATGAGACCCTGGAATACTCCTAACATACACACAGATGAGACCCTGGACTACTCCTAACACCCACACTCATGAGACCCTGGGCTACTCCTAACACCCACACGCATGAGACCCTGGACTACTCCTAACACACACACAGATGAGACCCTGGACTACTCCTAACACCCACACGCATGAGACCCTGGACTACTCCTAACACCCACACGCATGAGACCCTGGACTACTCCTAACACCCACATGCATGAGACCCTGGACTACTCCTAACACCCACACGCATGAGACCCTGGACTACTCCTAACACCCACACACATGAGACCCTGGACCTATCCTAACACCCACACACATGAGATCCTGGACTACTCCTAACACCCACACATGAGACCCTGGACTACTCCTAACACCCACACACATGAGACCCTGGACCTATCTTAACACCCACATGCATGAGACCCTGGACTACTCCTAACACCCACACGCATGAGACCTGGACTACTCCTAACACACACACAGATGAGACCCTGGACTACTCCTAACACCCACACACATGAGACCCTGGACTACTCCTAACACCCACACACATGAGACCCTGGACCTATCTTAACACCCACATGCATGAGACCCTGGACTACTCCTAACACCCACACGCATGAGATCCTGGACCTATCCTGACACCCACATGCATGAGAACCTGGACTACTCCTAACACCCTCACACATGAGACCCTGGACTACTCCTAACACTCACACGCATGAGACCCTGGACCTATCTTAACACCCACATGCATGAGACCCTGGACTACTCCTAACACCCACACGCATGAGAGCCTGGACTACTCCTAACACCCACACGCATGAGACCCTGGATTACTCCTAACACCCTCACACATGAGACCCTGGACCTACTCCTAACACCCACACATGAGACCCTGGACTACTCCTAACACCCACACACATCAGACCCTGGACTACTCCTAACACTCTCACACATGAGACCCTGGACCTACTCCTAATACCCACATGCATGAGACCCTGGGCTACTCCTAACACCCACACACATGAGACCCTGGACCTACTCCTAATACCCACACACATGAGACCCTGGACTACTCCTAACATCCACACACATGAGACCCTGGACCTACTCCTAACACCCACACACATCAGACCCTGGACCTAAACTAATACCCACACGCATGAGACCCTGGACTACTCCTAACACCCACATAGATGAGACCCTGGACCTATCCTAATACCCATATGCATGAGACCCTGGGCTACTCCTAACACCCACACGCATGAGACCCTGGACTACTCCTAAAATCCACACGCATGAGACCCTGGACCTACTCCTAACACCCATATGCATGAGAATCTGGACCTACTCCTAACACCCACACATCTGAGACCCTGGACTACTAACACTCACATGCATGAGACCCTGGACCTACTTTAACACCCACATGTATGAGGCTGACCAGAAATATTCTATCAACTCCAGGAATAAAAAATGCACAGCAGAGTTGGGAGAGATAGCTTGTGGTTTAAGGCTCTTGCCTAGAAAGCCTAACCACCTAGGTTCAATTCTCCAGAACCCACCTGGCAGATGCACAAGGTGGCATATCTATCTGGAGTTTGTTTTCAGTGGCTGGAGGCCCTGGTGCACCCATTTTCTGTTTGTCTCTTCTTTCTCCCTCTCTACTTGGAAATAAATAAATATTAAAAACAGAAAAATTAGAAAATTAAATTAAAAAAAAACAAAAAATGTAGATCAGTATTTAATGTAGGGTCATAACCCAATGGGAATATAATCAATGTGCAATATGTTAAAAATAAATTGATAATTTATATCATAGCATGAGTTCCCCCATCTCTCAGTTGGTACACACACATGGTGTACCTAAACAGCACTGCAAAGACTTCCAAAAGTAAACTGAATTTGGAGTCACAGCCCATAAGCATGGATAAGGACTTCCATTCTGAGGTTAGCCAACTCTACCACCTACTTTAAAAATAACACTATCCAGAAGACTTTAATAAGACCTCATGTATAATATTCAAAACATCAAATGTATAACCAAATATATTATCCAAAGTCATGAACTCTCAAGGGGGTATTCATAGATACTAACCTTGACATGGTTTAGATAAGATACTTTCAAGTAATGATTATACATGCTCAGTGGGCAAGGGAAAATATTCTCTAATTAAATATAAAAACAAATTCTCAGGAAAGAAAATGAAACTTTCTAAAAATGAAAGCTTTAGAACCGAAAAATGTAGTAATTGAAGTTAACTTGAGCCTCTTAGCATCGGCAGCAGCATGAAGATGACAGTTAGATATCAGTGAAACTCCAGGTACATCACTGTCATTATGAGCACCAACCCAAACCACAGAGGCGAAGGGTGAGAGGATAGACGTATTTCAGGAATATCTAGTGATCACACCACTGGAGTCTCAAAGATGAAAAGAAAGACTGATGAACCTGGCGAAAGACCACGTGGACAGACTCAGGCTCAGTCCACTCAAAAGTGAGTACATTAACTTGGACACATCAGAATGAAGTTGGCAATAAGTAAATGTAAAAGGAAGATCAGATAGAGGGGGAGAGGAAGCACATTTGCTTATTAGGACATACTGATATGGATGACTGCAAACTTCTCATCAAAACCATCTTGGCAAAATAGTGTGAGATTTCATCATGCTGCTCTAAATGGCTTAAAACATAATGTTTATAGGCCATTTATTTCTAGACTTTTCCAGGTAATATTTCAGACTGCAAAAAAAAAAAAAAAAAAAAAAAAAAAAAACCCTTAGATAAGCAAGGTCTACAGATTTAAACCTAGGTGCTTTGTCCAGCTGAAAAACAGGAGCCAGAAAATGGTCCTCTGCCCTTAACAGAAAAGTCCAAAGGGTAAACAGGATTGTTTTATAGACCCAGGAAGAAGGATAGGATGTCCTACAGTCTGGGAAGCATTATACATAAAGCAGACTGGAAGGGACTCACTCAAAATTGGACCCAGTCAGCTATCCTTCAGCTTAAGAATGTTACAGGACTGGAAAGATGGTTCATCAGTTATGTGTGCTCCCTGAATAAGCAGGGGGTCCTGAAGGAGCTCAAGAGCACCTGAATTTCAATCTCCAAAACCTACACAAAAAGCATGGCCACACATACCTGTTGGGTCCAGAGACTGAACAATCACTGGGGTTTGCAAACAGCAAGCTCTGGAATCAGTACGAGGCTCTATCACAAAGAAAAAACAGACAGGTGAGTGATGGAAGGGAACATTGGTACTGTCCTCTGGCCACCATAGGTAACCCTACTGGCCACTGCAGTGAGTTACATGGGGTACCACACTACTATATACATGTGTATACACCACACACACCACATGCTACACACACACACACACACACACACAGAGAGAGAGAGAGAGAGAATAATGTGTTACAATTGTCCAGCCAATCAGCAGCAACCAGAAAGAAAGCCATCATTAACAGTTGGCTGGACTGCGCTGACGGCAGTTACAGTATCCACAGTCCTCACAAAGACAAGGGAGCTGCTACAAGTACCAAGAGGACTGAGTTGCACAACACTCTCCCTGCTTTTTATTGAGACTAAGACTTGCCCTTGTAATTAATGTCCACTTGTTTTAAAGAAGGTATATATTTTGTACCCTAACTAATTACCCTGGAAAGGACCCTTGCACAGGTGTAATTATGTCTATGTGTGATAGGCATGGGAAACACTCCTCTCATTTTATTGCATGTTCACCTGCTAAGACCCAATCAGCTGTGGTTATCCAGAACAATGGCAACTTCCCCCACTGTCTGTGGGATTATACACTATATCTAGACAACAATGGAGCACATAGTAGGAGCACAGTGCATATTGGCTAAGGACACCAATGAGTGGATAAGCAGTATGGAAGGTAAGATCATAGCTGCCATCTGTGATGTGTATGTTTGCTTCCATGGTGAAGGGTTTACCTGGTGTGCTCTGACAAGTTGGGGAAATCTATATCTGAGCAAGCACAATGTAACCACAGGAATCCTTATAAGAAGGAGCTGGGAGGGAGAGAGAAGGGAGAGGGAGAGAGGAAGGACTACACTGCTGGCCTTGAAGATGATGGAAGGCATGCCTCAGAACTGCAGGAAGCCTCCAAGAGCTGGAAAAGACAAGAAAATGACCCTCCTCTGAACCCTGTAAGAGGAACACAACCCAGTCAGCAAGTTCACTTTTGGATTTCTGAAACCCAAAACTGCTGCTTAATGTCACTAAAAGAGTATATATCACTGATTTTTAATTTATTAACTTTTTTCTTTTTATTTATTAGAGAGAGAGAATTGGCACTCCAGGGCCTCAGCCACTGAAATTGAACCACCTAGTAGGCATGTGCAACTTTGCGCATGCCTTACTTTCGTGCATCTGACTTTCATAGGATCTAGAGAATCGAATATGGGTCCTTAGGCTTCACAGGCATGTGCCTTAACTGCTAAGCCATCTCTCTAACCCATGAAACTCCACATATGTATATATATATAGACAACTTCTATACTTACAAACAACAAACCATGGTATTTCCCTCCCCTCCTCTGCTTTCCCCTTAATAACTCTACTCTCCTTCATATCCCCTCCCTCTCTCCATTAGTCTCTTTTAATTTGATGTCATCATCTTTTTCTCCTATTATGAGGGTCTTGTGTAGGTATTGCTAGGCACTGCAAGTTCTTGGATATTGGAGGCCAATTTCTGTCCAGACAGTTGTATGTAAGGAGTGGCATCCTTCCATTGGCTCTTATGTTCTTTCTGCCACCTCTTCCTAAATGGACCCTGAGCCTTAGAGATACTTGCACAACCATGTTTATTGCTGCTCTATTCACAATAGCTAGGAAATGGAACCAGCCTAGATATCCATCCACAGGTGAATGGATAATAAAGATGTGGTACATTTACACAATGGAGTTCGATTCAGCGGTAAAGAAAAATGAGATTATGAAATTCACAGGGAAATGGATGGATCTGGAAAGGATTATACTAAGTGAGGTAACCCAAGCCCAGAAAGCCAAACATCTCATGTTCTCTTTCATATGTGGATCCTAGCTACAAATGTATAGACTTGTGTGTGAGCGGGAACTAAAAATCAGTATCAGAGGACTGTAAGCTAGAAAAAGGCTATAAGGGAGAGAGGAGAGGGAAGGACTTTAGGGGATAGTATTGTATATACGTAAGTAGAACAGATTATAGGGAGGGGAAAGGCGTAAGTGAGGTCAGGGTAAGAAATTGTATAAAAGAAGGGTAGGGAGGAAGTCAATCAAAATTCAAGATATTCTGAATAAGACATATGAAAATCTACTTTCTTGAATAATGGTACATCTAGAAGCCACCGATTGTTACTAGAAAATTTTCAGTGCCAGGGATAGGATACCTTCCAGTGAGTTGTTGGCCAGGGAGGGCCCTGTTGCCTCTAAAACATTATAGGCTATTGCCAAGGTCCTTGGTTTCCCTTGAGAAAGAGACGTTAAGACCCTATAACTGAAGACTTCACATGCCTGAGTGGCAAAGTCACTGAGAAATCAAATTGGTGCTGAGCAGAAAACCTTTTTCCTGTAGCCCAGCCAACTGAAAGCTGGAAAAAGTTGCACTGCATGCAGTCTTATGAGAGGCAGACAGAGGACACTGTAAGCCTCAAGTTTGGCCAAATGACTGAACAAATGCAATAGTGACTCCAGATGCTTGTATTACCTAGTGGGCATAAGAGACTTTGTACTTGCCTCACCTTTGTGCATCTGGTTTATGTGGGACCTGGAGAGCCGAACGTGGGTCCTTAGGCTTCGCAGGCAAGCACCTTAACCACTAAGCCATCTCTCCAACCACCACAGATATAATTTTTTTTTTTCAATTTTCTCATGAAGTTTATTCAGTCAATAAATGAAAGTTTTGAGGTTTTGAGTAAGGCTATATTTCTGCTGGTAAACATCACAGAAACTTAAGCAAACCCATACATTCCAAACATGTTTTCTGTACAAGGAATCTTTTTCAGCTCTAAAACATATATTTATGCTTTCCCGCATTACAAATATGTTTGGATGCAGACATAATTTCTATGATTTATAGGTAGGTAAACAGTTTGACCTTTCACAAATATGCTATGCTTATATTCAGAATAAATAGCATACATTATCAGAAAATAATACATGTGTTTAAGATTTCTGGATTCACAGAGACAAAATTCAATCACTTCTGTAAAGCTGTAGTGGCCTCTCAGCCCTCTGCTTCACCTCTTCTACTTTCCCCACTCATTCTCCATATGTACGCAATAGGAGATTCCCAAGTTTACTTTTAGTTAGCATGGAATTCACTCCTGAGGCCATCCTGCCATGTTGGCCTTAGGATGGTCTTGTATTATATTTACCAAGACCTTTAATTCTATACATTTTAAAGTCCCCCCCCTTTTTTTGGCTTAATCAATTCAGTTGTTTGCAACCAAAGAACTCTTATCAGTTTCATATGCAGACTTGTATATATATATACATCTCTGAGTTACATATCTAGGGAATGCCCACTGTCTATCAAGCATTCAAAGGGCTTTGGCTAGTCTTAGGAGAATCCCTATGGCCAAGTCTCTTATTCTCAGGCTGTGAACACCACTCTTATGTCTAGGGCTATTGCTCTGCTTACTCCCAGTTATATAGCACATGATTTTATTATATTCCCTTTCTCTTGGAGTGTGTGCTCCCCTTTTCCTCATTAGTCAATTGTCATTTGCTTTCACTAATTGGGTCAGGCATTACCTCCACCATGACACTACTGTATCTTTTATATGTTCTATAGAATACATGTGATATTTACATATACACATATGTACACACCATTGTTAAAGACTGTTATATTTATTTATTTATTTTTTTTTTTTTGCTGTGATTCAATTTATTTTTTTTTGTTTTTTTTTTGTTTTTTTTTGTTTTTTTTCTCCATTTTTATTAATATTTTCCATGATAACAAAAAAATCCCATGGTATTACCCTGCCCCCTTTCCCCTTTGAAATTCCATTCTCCATCATATCCCCTCCCCATCTCAATCTTTCTACTTACATATATACAATACCAACCTAATAAAAGCCCTCCTCCCTTTGTTTCTCTTCCCTTTCTATCTCCTTTTTTAACTTACTGGCCTCTGCTACTGAGTTTTTTCCTTCTCACACAGAAGCCCAATCATCTCTAGCTAAGATCCACATATGAGGGAGAACATGTGGTGCTTGGCTTTCTGGGCCTGGGTTACCTCACTTAGTATAATTCTTTCCAGATCCATCCACTTTTCTGCAAATTTCATAACTTCATTTCTCTTTACTGCTGAGTAAAACTCCATTGTATAAATGTGCCATATCTTCATTATCCACTCATCAGTTGAGGGACATCTAGGCTGGTTCCATTTCCCAGCTATTATAAATTGAGCAGCAATAAACATGGTTGAGCAAGTATCTCTAAGGTAATGAGATGAGTCCTTAGGATATATGCCTAGGAGAGCTATAGCTGGGTCATATGGTAGATCAATCTTTAGCTGTTTTAGGAACCTCCACACTGATTTCCACAATGGCTGGACCAGATTGCATTCCCACCAACAATGTAGAAGGGTTCCTCTTTTTCCACATCCCCGCCAACATTTATGATCATTTGTTTTCATGATGGTAGCCAATCTGACAGGAGTGAGATGGAATCTCAATGTAGTCTTAATCTGCATTTCCCTGATGACTAGGGATGTAGAGCATTTTTTTAGATGCGTATATGCCATTCGTATTTCTTCCTTTGAGAATTCTCTATTTAGCTCCATTTCCCATTTTTTGATTGGTTTGTTTGATTCCTTATTATTTAACTTCTTGAGTTCTTTGTATATCTTAGATATTAATCCTCTATCAGATGTATAGCTGGTGAAGATTTTTTCCCATTCTGTAGGTTGCCTCTTTGCTTTCTTCACCGTGTCCTTTGCAGTGCAAAATCTTTGTATTTTCATGAGGTCCCAGTGGTTAATCTGTGGTTTTATTGCCTGAGCAATTGGGGTTGTATTCAGAAAGTCTTTGCCAAGACCAATATGTTGAAGGGTTTCCCCTACTTTTTCCTCTAGCAGTTTCAGAGTTTCAGGTCTGATGTTAAGGTCCTTAATCCATTTGGACTTAATTCTTGTGCACGGAGAAAGAGAAGAATCTATTTTCATCCTTCTACAGATATATATCCAGTTTTCCCAACACCATTTGCTGAAGAGGCTGTCTTTTCTCCAATGAGTATTTTTGGCATTTTTATCAAATATCAGGTGGCTATAACTACATGGGGTTACATTTGGGTCCTCTATTCTGTTCCATTGATCTACGAGTCTGCTTTTGTGCCAGTACCATGCTGTTTTTGTTACTATGGCTCTGTAGTATAGGTTAAAATCAGGTATGGTGATACCACCAGCCTTATTTTTGTTGCTCAGTATTATTTTAGATATTCGAGGTTTTTTGTGATTCCAAATGAATTTTTGGATTGTTTTTTCTATTTCCGTGAAGAATGCCTTTGGAATTTTGATGGAGATTGCGTTAAATGTGTAGATTGCTTTTGGTAAGATTGCCATTTTCACAATATTGATTCTTCCAATCCAGGAACAAGGGATGTTTTTCCACTTCCTAGTGTCTTCTGCAATTTCTCGCTTGAGTGTTTTAAAGTTCTCATTGTATAGATTCTTTACTTCCTTAGTAAGGTTTATTCCAAGGTACTTTATTTTTTTTGATGCAATTGTGAATGGGAGTGATTCTCTGATCTCATCCTCTGTGTGTTTGTTGTTAGCATATATGAAGGCTACTGATTTCTGTGTATTTATTTTGTATCCTGCTACATGACTGTAGGTTTTTATCAGCTCTAACAGTTTGCTAGTAGAGTCTTTAGGGTCCTTTATATATAGAATCATGTCATCTGCAAATAATGATAACTTGACCTCTTCCTTTCCGATTTGTATCCCTTTTATGCATGTCTCTTGCCTTATTGCTATGGCTAAGACTTCCAGAACTATATTAAATAAAAGTGGGGACAGTGGACACCCTTGTCTTGTTCCTGATTTTAGGGGAAAAGCATCCAGTTTTTCCCCATTTAGTAATATGTTGGCTGTAGGCTTATCATAAATAGCCTTTATTATATTGAGATATGTTCCTTCTATTCCCAGTCTCTGTAGGACTTTTATCATGAAGGGATGTTGGATTTTGTCGAATGCTTTCTCTGCGTCTAATGAGATGATCATGTGATTTTTGTCCTTCAACCCATTTATATAATGTATAACATTTATAGATTTGCGTATGTTGAACCATCCCTGCATCTCTGGGATAAAGCCTACTTGGTCAGGGTGAATGATCTTTCTAATGTATTCTTGTATTCTGTTTGCCAATATTTTGTTGAGAATTTTTGCATCTATGTTCATGAGGGAGATTGGTCTGTAATTTTCCTTTTTCGTTCTATCTTTGCCTGGTTTTGGTATCAGAGTGATGCTGGCTTCATAGAAGGAGTTTGGTAGAAATCCTTCTTTTTCTATTTCATGGAAAAGCTTAAGAAGCAATGGTGTTAGCTCTTCCCTGAAGGTCTGGTAAAATTCAGCAGTGAATCCATCTGGGCCTGGGCTTTTTTTAGTTGGGAGATTTTTGATAACTGTTAGGATCTCCATGCTTGTTATAGGTCTATTTAAGTGATTAATCTCATCTTGATTTAATTTAGGTAGGTCATATAAATCAAGGAAATCATCCATTTCTTTCAGATTTTCATACTTTGTGGAGTATATGTTTTTATAATATGTCCCTATGATTTTTTGAATTTCTCTGGCATCTGTCGTGATCTTACCTTTTTCATCTCTAATTTTATTAATTTGTGTCTCTTCTCTCTTTCTTTTGGTCAGATTTGCTAAGGGTTTATCAATCTTGTTTATCCTTTCAAAGAACCAGCTCTTTGTTTCATTAATTCTTTGTATTGTTTTTTTGGTTTCTATTTCATTAATTTCTGCCCTAATCTTTATTATTTCTTCCCGTCTACTGATTTTTGGTTTGCCTTGTTCTTCTTTTTCCAAGGCTTTAAGGTGAAGCATTAGGTCATTTATTTGCGACCTTTCTAATTTCTTAATATAGGCACTTAAAGCTATAAATTTACCTCTTAGAACTGCCTTCATTGTGTCCCAGAGATTTTGGTATGTTGTGTTCTCATTATTGTTTGACTCTATAAATTTTTTGATTTCCTTCTTGATTTCTTCATTGACCCATTCATCATTTAGTAATGTATTGTTTAGTTTCCATGATTTTGTGTATGCTCTATATCCTTTCTTGCTATTGATTTGTAGTTTGATTCCATTGTGGTCAGATAGAATGCAAGGAATTATTTCAATTTTCCTGAATTTGTTAAGATTTGCTTTGTGTCCTAATATATGGTCTATTTTAGAGAATGATCCATGTGCTGCTGAAAAGAATGTATATTCTGCAGCATTTGGATGAAATGTCCTGTATATGTCTGTTAGGTCCATTCCTTCTATGACCTCGTTTAGTCCAGATGCCTCTCTGTTTATTTTTTCCCGGGATGACCTGTCAATTGATGAGAGTGGGGTGTTAAAGTCACCAACTACCACTGTGTTTGGTGTTATCTGTGACCTTAGTTCTAACAGTGTTTGTTTGATGAATTTGGGAGCCCCCATGTTAGGTGCATATATGTTTAGGATTGTAATGTCCTCCTGTTGGAGTGTGCCCTTAATCAATATAAAGTGACCTTCCTTATCTTTCTTGACTAATGTTGGAGTGAAGTCTGCCTTGTCAGCTATTAGGATAGCAACCCCTGCTTGGTTTCTGGGTCCATTTGCTTGAAACACCGTTTTCCAACCTTTCACCCTAAGATAATGTCCATCCTTTGTAGAAAGGTGAGTTTCTTGGAGACAACAAATTGTAGGGTCCTGCTTTTTAACCCAGTCTGCAAATCTATGTCTTTTGGTTGGAGCATTGAGGCCATTGATATTAAGAGATATTATTGAAAGATGTGTATTTATGCTTGCCATTTTTTTTTTTTTTTTTTTTGTGGTTCTGGTTCTACCTTTGCTCTCTTATATTAACTAGTATTTGAGTGTTGTTTGTTGTTTTCCAGGTTCCTTATATGTGTGTTTTTCTTTCTCTTCGGCATGGAGGATTCTTTCTAGTATTTTGTGTAGAGCTGGTTTTGTCTTCAAATACTCCTTTAGCCTGCTTTTGTCATGGAATGTCCTTATTTCTCCATCTATTTGAATGGATAGTTTTGCAGGATAAAGTAGCCTTGGTTGACAGTTGTTATCTTTCAGAGTTTGGAATACATCACTCCAAGCCCTTCTGGCTTTGAAAGTTTGTGTTGAGTAATCTGCTGTGATCCTGATGGGCTTGCCTTTGTAGGTAACTTGATTTTTCCCTCTAACTGCTTTTAATATTTTTTCTTTGGATTGTGTGTTTGGTAGTTTGATTATAATATGGCGAGGAGAGGTTCTTTCCAGGTTTTGTCTGGCTGGTGTTCTAAATGCTTCCTGTATCTGCATTGGCACCTCTTTCCCAATTTGGGGGAAGTTTTCTTCTATGATTTTGTTGAAGATGCCTACTATACCTTTGGATTGAAATTCTTCTCCTTCTACTATACCCTGAATTCTTATATTTGATCTTTTCATAGTGTCCCGAATATCTTGAAATTCCCATTCATACTTTTCTATTAGTTTGTCTTTCTCTTTGTTGGATTGTATTAGATCTGCCACCTGGTCTTCTAGCTTAGATATTCTGTCCTCTCCTTCATCCATTCTACTGGTGAGATTTTCTACAGAGTTTTTTATTTCATTAACTGTGTTCTTCATTGCTAGTAATTCTGACTGGTTTTTCTTCATTATTTCTATTTCCTTATTTATGTCTTGTATTGATTTCTTTATTTCGTTAAATTGGTGTCCTGTATCTTCTCTGATTCCTTTGATTTCTTCTTTGAGTTCATTGAACATATTTACAATCATTCTTTTGAAATCTTTCTCAGGCATTTTCTCTAACTCGTTTTCACTAGAGGTCATTTCTGAAGCATTGATGCTTTTTGGTGGATTTATATTGCCTTGGTTTTTGGTGTTTCTTGTGTTATAATGTATATATTTTTGCATCTTGGATTAAGTTACTGCTTAGATTTTCCAGTTAGCTGGGTATCCTTTGCTGTATCTATTGATCTGATATTGTATATCTTCTATGTAGGAGATTAAGATGTTAGGTGTGGCTCTTACCACTCTCAGAGTATCTATACACGTGGTCCTAGGGGTTAAGTTTGCCTGCTATGGGAGTATTCAAATAGGTTGAGTGGAATAAAATACAGGTATATTCTAAAATTTAACTATACTCTATACACATTCAGTCAAGAACAGCACCGAGCATTTATGCAAGATTAGGTATTATAAAAACCAGATCCTCTATCAACAAAGAAGTTAAGATTTCTGGTCTGTTGAGGGATCCAAGTCAGCTTGTGACCAGATGAGACCCTTCCCTGGTTCAATCCCAGTTACCTCTTTGGATGCTTTTGGTCTCAGTCAAGGTGCTGGCTGGGATGTTGGGCCGCTGTTCTGCTTTCTGGAACTGGGTACTGGTTTTTCCTGTGGGGCAAACCAAGCCTGGCAACTGTGGCCCTGCAGATTGGCGCCCCTGATGCTGGATCCCCGCTGCTGCCGCTGGAGCTGCCGCTGCTGGGACCACTGCTGCTGGATCCGCCACTAGAGATGCCGCTGCTGGGTCTGCCCCCGCTGATCCACTGGAGCTGCCGCTGCTGGGTCCTCCGCCTCTGATCCGCTGGTGCTGCCGCTGCGGGATCCGCCTCTGCCGCTGAAGCCGCTGGAGCCTCCGCTGCTGGATTCGCTGCCCTGAAGCCGCTGTGGCCGGTACCGGAGCAGCTGATGGTGTTTTTGGGGCCGGAGTCACGGCTTCCACCGCCGCTTCCGGCTTCCACCGCCGCTTCCGTTGCCGGGGTCTGAGCCGCCGCTGTTGGATCCCGAGTCGCCACTGCCAGAGCCCGCGATGCAGCTGCCGGTGCCCGTGCTGCCGCTGCCGCTGCCAGAGTCCAAATCGCCGCTACCGGGTCCCGAGGTGCCGCTGCCGGAGCCCAAGTCGCCGCTACCGGGTTCCGAGCTGCCGCTACCGGATCCGGAGCTGCTGCTACCGGGTCCCGAGCTGCCGCTGCCGGAGCTGCTTCGGTCTGCCCGTGTGGGCTCTGGATATCTCCTACTTCTCCGCTGCTGTTTTAATCTCTTATACACCTCCCTTGTGTATTTTGCTGGGTTTTCTGTGGCTTTTTCTCCCCTAGGCTGCTTAGGCGTGGTTCCTATGCCGCCATCTTGACCGGAAGTCCACAGATATAATTTTTAAAGAAGCCATTGGGCTGGAGAGATGGCTTAGTGGTTAAGGTGCTTGCCTACAAAGCCAAGGGACCCAGGTTCGATTCCCCAGGACCCACATAAGCCAGATGCACAAGGGGCACACACATCTGGAGTTCATTTACAGCAACTGGAGGCCCTGGTATTCTTTCTCTTTCTCTCTCCCACCTATTTCTCTCTCTCAAATAAAGAAAAATTAAAAATATATATCTGTGCTGGAGAGATTGCTCAGTGGTCAAGGTTCTTGCCTGCAAAGCCTAAAGACCAGGGTCCAATTCCCCAGTACCCACATGGGGCAAAATGCACAAGGTGGCATATGTGTCTGGAGTTCATTTTCAGTGGCATGAAGCCCTGTGCCCCTTCTCTCTCTCTCTCTCTGTCTCTCTCTCTCAAATAAATAAATTAAATTAATTAAGTCTATAATTTGTAGGGCTGGAGAGATGACTCAGCATCAAGGTGCTTGCCAACAGAGCCTAATAACTTGAGTTTGATTTTCCATTACCCATGTGGGGCCAGATGTACAAGGGGGTGCATGCATCTGGAGTTTCTTTGCAGTGGCTAGATGCCCTAGCATGCCCACTGTCTCTCTCCTCCCTGTCTCTTTCTCTCTCTTCGCTTGCAAATAAATCAATAGAAGATATATATAGCTGGGCATGGTGGCACACACCTTTAATCCCAGCAGTCAGGAAGCAGAAAGGTAGGAGGATCACCATGAATTCCATGTTAGCCTGGGAGATATATATCAATAGATAAAGGGAGAGAGATGTATATAGGTAGATATAGATATTTTTAAACTGGGTGTGGTGGTGCACATCATTAATATCAGCACTTAGGAGGCTGAAGTAGGAGGATCCCTGTGAGTTAGAGGACAGCTTGGAACAACACAGTGAGTTCCAGACCTAGAGTAAGACCATACCTAGAAAAATCAACATACATAAAGAAGCTAATTAATGGGCTTTTTTCCCCCTGCAATTACTTGTTTCTGTTCATTGATGCTTTTTTCTACTTGAAGGCATACAATTTTGATCAACAATTGTGGTTTGGGGTTTTTTTTGGTTTTGTTTTGTTTTTTGAGGCAACCCAACAGACTGGCCTTTTTTTTATGTGAGAGAGAAGGGGAGAGAAAGAGGGTATTGGCATGCTGGAGCCGCCAGCCACTGTAACTGAACTCCAGACATGTTTGCCACCTTGTGCACTTATGTCACCTTGTGCATTTGGCATACGTGGGACCTGGAGAGTCAAACCTGGGTCTTTAGGCTTTGCAGGCAAGCACCTTAACCACTAAGAAATCTCTCCAGCCCTGTTTTTTTGTTTTGTTTTATTTTTGAGACAGGGTCTCACACTGCTCATGCTGCCCTTGAACTCACTATGTAGCTAAGGATGACTTTGAACTTTTGATTCTTTTGCCTCTGCCTCCCCAGTGTAGGGGATTACAGACAATAAACACCATGCCCAGTTTATGTCTTTGTGGCGCTAAGAACTGAACCCCAGGTTTCCTGCCTGCTAGGCAAGCACATTTACCAACTGAGTTGCACAATAATGTTGTTAAGGGTAGAAGTTAGAGAAAATGGGGCTGGAGAGATGATTTAGTGGTTAAGGTGCTTTCCTGCAAAGCCTAAGGACCAGGGTTCAATTCCCCAGTACCCACCAGATGCACAAGGTGGCGCATGCATCTGGAGTTCATTTGCAGCAGCTGAAGACCTTGGTGCACCCATTCTCTCTCTCCTTCCTTCCTTCCTTTCTTTCTTTTTTTTTTTTTTTTTTTGTTTTTTTGAGGTAGGGTCTCACTCTAGCCCAGGCTGACCTGGGATTCACTATGGAGTCTCAGGGTGGCCTCGAACTCACGGCGATCCTCCTAGCTCTGCCTCCCGAGTGCTGGGATTAAAGGCGTGCGCCACCACGCCCAGCTTTTTCCTTTCTTTCTTTCTCTCTCCCTCTCTCTCTCTCTCAAATGAATAAAAACAAAATATTAAAATCTTATTTGGAGAGCTAACACCATTGCTTCTTAAGCTTTTCCATGAAATAGAAAAAGAAGGAATTCTACCAAACTCCTTCTATGAAGCCAGCATCACTCTGATACCAAAACCAGGCAAAGATAGAACAAAAAAGGAAAATTACAGACCAATCTCCCTCATGAACATAGATGCAAAAATTCTCAACAAAATATTGGCAAACAGAATACAAGAATACATTAGAAAGATCATTCACCCTGACCAAGTAGGCTTTATCCCAGAGATGCAGGGATGGTTCAACATACGCAAATCTATAAATGTTATACATTATATAAATGGGTTGAAGGACAAAAATCACATGATCATCTCATTAGATGCAGAGAAAGCATTCGACAAAATCCAACATCCCTTCATGATAAAAGTCCTACAGAGACTGGGAATAGAAGGAACATATCTCAATATAATAAAGGCTATTTATGATAAGCCTACAGCCAACATATTACTAAATGGGGAAAAACTGGATGCTTTTCCATTAAAATCAGGAACAAGACAAGGGTGTCCACTGTCCCCACTTTTATTTAATATAGTTCTGGAAGTCTTAGCCATAGCAATAAGGCAAGAGACATGCATAAAAGGGATACAAATTGGAAAGGAAGAGGTCAAGTTATCATTATTTGCAGATGACATGATTCTATATATAAAGGACCCTAAAGACTCTACTAGCAAACTGTTAGAGCTGATAAAAACCTACAGTCATGTAGCAGGATACAAAATAAATACACAGAAATCAGTAGCCTTCATATATGCTAACAACAAACACACAGAGGATGAGATCAGAGAATCACTCCCATTCACAATTGCATCAAAAAAAATAAAGTACCTTGGAATAAACCTTACTAAGGAAGTAAAGAATCTATACAATGAGAACTTTAAAACACTCAAGCGAGAAATTGCAGAAGACACTAGGAAGTGGAAAAACATCCCTTGTTCCTGGATTGGAAGAATCAATATTGTGAAAATGGCAATCTTACCAAAAGCAATCTACACATTTAACGCAATCCCCATCAAAATTCCAAAGGCATTCTTCACGGAAATAGAAAAAACAATCCAAAAATTCATTTGGAATCACAAAAAACCTCGAATATCTAAAATAATACTGAGCAACAAAAATAAGGCTGGTGGTATCACCATACCTGATTTTAACCTATACTACAGAGCCATAGTAACAAAAACAGCATGGTACTGGCACAAAAGCAGACTCGTAGATCAATGGAACAGAATAGAGGACCCAAATGTAACCCCATGTAGTTATAGCCACCTGATATTTGATAAAAATGCCAAAAATACTCATTGGAGAAAAGACAGCCTCTTCAGCAAATGGTGTTGGGAAAACTGGATATATATCTGTAGAAGGATGAAAATAGATTCTTCTCTTTCTCCGTGCACAAGAATTAAGTCCAAATGGATTAAGGACCTTAACATCAGACCTGAAACTCTGAAACTGCTAGAGGAAAAAGTAGGGGAAACCCTTCAACATATTGGTCTTGGCAAAGACTTTCTGAATACAACCCCAATTGCTCAGGCAATAAAACTACAGATTAACCACTGGGACCTCATGAAAATACAAAGATTCTGCACTGCAAAGGACACGGTGAAGAAAGCAAAGAGGCAACCTACAGAATGGGAAAAAATCTTCACCAGCTATACATCTGATAGAGGATTAATATCTAAGATATACAAAGAACTCAAGAAGTTAAATAATAAGGAATCAAACAAACCAATCAAAAAATGGGAAATGGAGCTAAATAGAGAATTCTCAAAGGAAGAAATACGAATGGCATATACGCATCTAAAAAAATGTTCTACATCCCTAGTCATCAGGGAAATGCAGATTAAGACTACATTGAGATTCCATCTCACTCCTGTCAGATTGGCTACCATCATGAAAACAAATGATCATAAATGTTGGCGGGGATGTGGAAAAAGAGGAACCCTTCTACATTGTTGGTGGGAATGCAATCTGGTCCAGCCATTGTGGAAATCAGTGTGGAGGTTCCTAAAACAGCTAAAGATTGATCTACCATATGACCCAGCTATAGCTCTCCTAGGCATATATCCTAAGGACTCATCTCATTACCTTAGAGATACTTGCTCAACCATGTTTATTGCTGCTCAATTTATAATAGCTGGGAAATGGAACCAGCCTAGATGTCCCTCAACTGATGAGTGGATAATGAAGATGTGGCACATTTATACAATGGAGTTTTACTCAGCAGTAAAGAGAAATGAAGTTATGAAATTTGCAGAAAAGTGGATGGATCTGGAAAGAATTATACTAAGTGAGGTAACCCAGGCCCAGAAAGCCAAGCGCCACATGTTCTCCCTCATATGTGGATCTTAGCTAGAGATGATTGGGCTTCTGTGTGAGAAGGAAAAAACTCAGTAGCAGAGGCCAGTGAGTTAAAAAAGGAGATAGAAAGGGAAGAGAAAGAAAGGGAGGAGAGCTTTTATTAGGTTGGTATTGTATATATGTAAGTAGAAAGATTGAGATGGGGAGGGGATATGATGGAGAATGGAATTTCAAAGGGGAAAGGGGGGAGGGTAATACCATGGGATTTTTTTTGTTATCATGGAAAATATTAATAAAAATGGAGAAAAAAAAAATCTTATTTGGAAACTCCTAGCAGAGGCCAGTGAGCTAGCAAGGGCCTGTAAGGGACAGAGGAGAGGGGAGGACTTAAGGGAATAGTATTGTGTATATATAAGTAGAAGAACAGATTACTGGGGGTGGAAAGGCCTAAGTGAGGTCAGGGGAAGAGATTAAGTAAAGGAAGGGTCAGGGGAGGGTTAATCAAAATCTAAGAGGGTATGAATAAGCCGTATGGAAACCTACTTTTGGGACAATGGTGCACTCAGATGTCATAGATTGTTACCAGAAAAATTTCAGTGCTAGGGATGGGATACCTCCCAGTAAGTTATTGGGCAGGAAGGTTCCTAATGCCCCCAAAACATACAGGCCATTGCTGAGGCTCTTGATTTCCCACCAGGAATAGATGGTAAAACCCTACTGCTGAAGACTCTATATCCTTGGGCTACAAAATAGCCAATGTAAAGTGGCTTGTTGGAGGAAATGGCTTATCTGATAAGGCTTACAGACTTGAGGGGAAGCTGCATGATGGCTGGGGAAAGCATAGCATGGGCAGAGGCTGGCCACCACCTCTGCAATAGCAGGTGGAACACCGCAGCAAGACAGTGAGCTCACTAACAATGTCAGGCTAGGGGCCAATTAGTCTCAAGGTTCAACCTGAGTGCACACCTCCTTCAACAAAGTTCCACCTCTCCTGTTTCTATCAGCTGGGAACAGCATTCAGATCTCATGAGTTTAAGTGGGATCCCCAATTCAAACCACCATAGAGGGTGTGATGGAGATCTCAGTGGGGAACACTCAGTTGTCCCTTCTTCTCAGTGAATTTGGTGAGCACTCCAGTGGTGACTGCAGTCTATGTTGCAAGGGTAAAGGGAGACATTTTCTGCTAACTGAGCCCTCAGCATGCTCATGAAATGACATGGGACTAGTTGATAAGGAAAGGATTCAGCAGGAGGAGGACAAGCAAAGGTATCATGCTGACCTGGGGCCATGGGCTTTTAAGTATCATGTGCTAAGTCAAGAGACCAGACCAGGTGTCATGGCCTGACCAGTGGGAAACGGCATCTGGAGAGTCATGTCCTGACTTACGGGGTCATGCAGTGTGAGGTGGCATGAACTGCTGGCAGAAAGTACCCAAGCAAAAGCAGTTCTGTGGCATACACACTTGAGGGGGAACTTCATGGTGGCAGGGAAAGCTATGGCATGAGCAGAGGCTGGACATCACCTCTGCCACAGCAGGCGGAGAACAGTGGGAGGAGAGTGCACCCAACACTGGCAAGGGGAACACAAACACACCCCAAAGCACAAATACAATCACACTCCTCCTCCGGGACACTCCTATTCCCAGTGTGCCATCAGCTGGGACCTAGCATTCAGAAGACGTGATTTAAGGGGGACATCTAATTCAAACCAGGACAGGGATCTGAAGTGTGATAAGCTGACTAAGGAACCAGAGTAGGATGTAATGCACCTAACAGGCAACAGGAACTGACATGTCTCAGGCTGAAAAGGGAATCATGTCTTCTGAGGTATCCTATTCTGTCAAGGGGCTGGAGATATGTGAAGTGTCATGGTCTCAGTATGGCTGCATAGGGCTGGAGGTACCAGGCTGATAATGAGCTGTGAGGTAAGGGTTACTATGGAAATGAACCTGTGACCTTTGCTTGCTTGTTTGGTTGGTTGTCTGAGTTAGGATCTTGCTCTAGCCCAGGCTGACCTGGCATTCACTATGTAGTCTCAGGGTTATCTCAAGCTCATGGTGATCCTCCTATCTCTGCCTCCCAAGTACTGGGATTGAAGATGTGCACCACCATGCCCAGCTTTTAATTTATTTTTAAATAGGTTTTACTTGGTTTTTCTGTAATATTCTGGGACAAATATCTTTAAGAGCTATTTATACCCAAGAAACTGAAGAATTGGAAGGAAGAAACCCTATTATTAATAACTGTTTTCCTTATTGGCATTCTTAAACCCTGAAAGAGTTCAAGACAATCCCGATACAGAGGCATCCCTGGCTGAGAGTAATCCATGTCCTGCACACTCATGTAAAGATAGGAAAAAATTATCTTTGGCAAATAGACAAAAACAGAAATTGACATTATGTCCTGTGTAATTACAAATACCTATTTCAGTTATGTGACTTTTTAATTTAGGAACTTGGATGCACCTAGACGTGGCCATGAGCAACAGAACTAAAGTATGATGTGCTGACTGACCAGTTTGACACATGGCAAGCGGGGAGGGAAGCAAAGAACATCCCGGACCACTTTGAAAAAGTTTCACCAGGAGATTCAGAAAAAGAAACACAGGAAATTACCTCACTTCCTTGATTACAGAACAAAGAGAACTTGGAATGTTGATAGTTAACTGAACTCAGCAGTTAGGACTACTCAGTAATAGTGTGAGGAAGATGTTGTGTTCCTTTCAGGCAGGTAACAGCAATGAGAATACGCAAAGGCCAAGCAGGCCGGCCTGGGCTTGGTGGCGACTTGTGCGCCCTGGAGGGCACAGACAGCAATGGGTAAGCACTTTCCTCCCAAGGCTCTGCCAGCTTTTCTTTTAAATGTTTTTGAGCACTTATGTCAGAAGAAATTCAAAATAACCATAAGACTCAAGCAGTGGACCACCATTTCCCTGCCCCAGACTTTCTCTCTTGTCCTTTTCCTGATCATAAGAACAGGTGCCCTAACAAGGGAGGAAACACACTTGGGCATGCCTATGCAGCCACAGGTCCCAAGGTAGAAGTCATCCCCTATTGAAAATCTCCAATGATGCACACTGATGACCAGCCAAACACAATCCCTTGTGTGTGTGTGTGTGTGTGTGTGTGTGTGTGTGTGTGTGTGTGTGTGTGAGAGAGAGAGAGAGAGAGAGACAGAGAGAGACAGAGAGAGACAGAGAGAGAGAGAGACAGAGAGAGAGAGGGACAGAGACAGAGACAGAGACAGAGACAGAGAGAATATAATGAAGAGGATGATTTGTATAGGTACAGCAGAGTGTTTGAGAGTCAGGAGACTGTTTGGTACCATTTGTCCTATTGATCATTACCTACATATTTGTCTCTAGGGCCATATGGAAGAGGCCAATGCACCACAGCAAATGGTAGGAGAAGATAGTCATCAGGCCAGTGTAGATGAAAACCATGGGCCAAGTATCCATGCATCTCCTGCCAGGTCTCCACCAACTCTTGTCCTGAATGTGTGTGGGTGTTGATATCCAAAAGAACCTCAAAAGGAGCATGAGACACACACCGCAAAAAGAAAACCTTCAGTCATCACAAGCGTGTGTGTGTGTGTGTGTGTGTGTGGTACTTTCTATTCCTCAACAAGCCAGATAATCACCAGTGTTCTTCCAGGTCTCCAATAATTCTTTTCCTGGAAGTGTGAGGGTGTGACTATCCAGGATACCATGGAATGAGCATGAGACAAGGAGAGGTTTGCTTGCCACCATTTTCCTGTGTGTGAGACTTCCCTTCTTGTTTCTGCCCTACATAGAGGGTGTTTGTGCTTAAGTGTGAAGAATGAAGAGGGTTATCTGGGTAATTCTACTGCAGTGCTTGCAAGTCAGTAGACAGTTTGATACCATTTCCCCTACTGAATTTTACCCCTATATTCCTTCCTAGGATCATGTGGGATTCAGCAAGGCTCCCTGCCAGCTGGAAGAAGAGCCCATCCAACAGTATTTAAAAAGTGCTCTTATAGATGGTGCCTCAAACCAGGTAACCAGCTATCCACTCCCATGTTTCCAACAGTTCACAACAGCTGTTGTGAATGTGTGTTCATGTGGATGTCCATCACAACTCAGAGTAAGCAGGAGTCAAGCATCAGTTTCTCTCATCACCATTTTTTGAGAATTCCATTCTTTTCCCTCCTCATCTAGCAATGTTGTTGTTTGTGTTTCAGTGTGAATATTAAAGAAAATTATCTATGTAGTTGAGGCAGAATGCTTGGCATTAAAGGAATGGTGTGCTACAATGCCCCTGAATAAACATTCCACCCTTATTCCCCAGAACAGCTATGTGGATGTGTCCAAAGTTCCTTGTCAGCTGGCTGGTTCCAGTGAATTCCTAGATAACATGACAGGCCATGTAACTGTTACCCACCCACTCCAAAGTCTCCACCTACTCTTCTTCTGGATGTGTGTGGATGTAAAGGTCCTGAGTGCATCAGACAGAGCAAGAATCAAAGGTCAGTGTATTTCTCCTCCACTTAAAAAATATTTTATTTTTATTTATTTATTTTAGAGAGATAATGAGACAGAGGAAGAGAGAGAGAGAAAGAGAAAGAATGGGTGTGCCAGGGCCTCCAGCCACTGCAAGCAAACTCCAGATGCATGTGCCACCTTGTGCATCTGGCTTATGAGGGTCCTAGGGAATCAAACTGAGGTCCTTTGGCTTTGTAGGCAAGTGCCTTAACCACTAATCCATCTCTCCAGCCCTCACCTCCATTTCTTTGTGTCACATTCTCTTGATACTCTCCATAAGACTAATATTACTTTGTTTATGATATGATTACTGAAGGGGATTACATATGCAGATCTATCAGTGTGCAGGGGAGTCCAGAGACAGTGTGGTACAATCTCCCTGACTGAACCTCTCCTCTTGTGCCAACCTAGAGTGACTTTGTGGTGGCAAACACCCAATGGCAGCAGCTGGGTGAGTGCCAGCACCATTCTATGTGCAATATTTTGTTTGAAATTTATTTATTCATTCATTTATTTATTTATTTATGAAAGAGAAAGAGGCAGACATAGAAAGAGAATGAAGATGTGCATGCCAGGGCCTGCAGCCAGTGCAAATAAACTCCAGATGCATGCGCCACCTTGTGCATCTGCTTGCGTGGGTCCTAGGTAATCTAATCTGGGTCCTTTGCCTTTGCAGGCAAGCACCTTAAACAATAAGTCATCTCACCAGCCCTCTACATGAAATCTTGATGTTGAAATCGTGTCAGGACAGATTAATAACCTCACTATATAAATGAGTGCATTATTGTGTGTGAGTGTAATGACTGAGTAGGATCACATGTATAGTTCTGGCAGTGAGCATGGGAGCCAAGACAGAGTTTGCTACAATCTCACTGAACTAGTATTTTTCTTCAAACTTAGAGCTACCTACAGGTGGACAGCGCTGGATTCAAGCTGGTGGGTGAGTACCACCAGCACTCTGCATACCCCTGTGATATAGGGGTCATCTAAAGCCAGGGCACGTATCATCCCCTACAGTATCTCCACCATGTCTGGTTGGGATGTGTGTTTAGGTGGATTACTGTTACACATGTTATAACATGAATCAAAGAGGAGTTTCTTTCCCCAACAACATTTTTTTGTGTGTGCGCCACTTTCCTGTCACCACATATAACTGAATATTTTTTGCTTCATTAATATGATTGTATATACAGTTCTGTCAATGTGTCTGGAAGTCAAGAGTGAGTTTAATATAAACTCTGTGCCTGAATTTGACCTCCTTGTTCCACGTAGAACCCATTTGAGGAGTCAGAATCTGCTGGCCAGCTGGTGGGCAGTTCACATGAGAACATGATGTTACATTTTCGTTGGGAGGACACCACACTCAGGGTAAGGAACCATCTCATACTATGTCTTCCACTACTCTTCTTATGTGTGTGGGAATGAGTGACCTGGATTCACAAGATATCACAAGAGATAAACAACAGTGACTGTCACTGCCACATTTTTATATGTGACACTTTCTTGTCCCTCAGCATATAAGTAAGTGTGATTTTGTGCTTGAGTGTGATTATCGAATGGGAACATATGTATAGTTCCAGTAGTAAGTATAGGAGCCAAGCGAGTTTGCTACACTCTCACTAAACCTTTACTTTTTTCATTCTACCTAGAACTACCTACAGATGGACGCCACTGGATCCAAGCTCGTGGGCGTTTACAACCATCACTCCGTATGCACCTACTGGCTCAATGTTTTCACAGGGCAGGTAACATATCATTTCCTGCAATATCTTTACCATATATGGTTGGGGTGTGTGTTTGTGTGTACATAGTGGGATTCTCAGCTGTAAAAAGAATCAAAGAACAGTTTCTTTCCCCAACAATTTTTTTGTGTCTGTGTGCCACTTTCTTGTCCTCACATGTAACTGCACATATTTTTTATTTGTGACACTTGCTTGTCTCTCACCATATAAATGAGTGTGCTTGTTTTCATGCTTGATAGAGGTGATTGAATAGGTGATTATGCATAGGTAGGGAGCACGGGAGACAAGAGTTAGGATGCTACAATGTTCCTGAACTGCACTTCTTGCTTTCACTCTAGAACAGGCAGGTAACATACCACTTCCTACAGTATCTCTACCACATATGGTTGGGATGTGTGTTTGTGTGAGTGTACTGCGTTCCTCTTATATCACCTAAATCAAAAAGTGGTTTCCTTCCCCACAATTTTTTGTGTATGTGTGCACCACTTTCTTGTCTGCAAATATGGTGCAAAGGTCCTACAATTATATACATAGTTCTGTCAATGTGTCTGCCAGACCAGAGGAAGTTTCATACAAACTCTGTGCCTCAACTTGACCTCCTCATTCCACCTAGAGCCCATTTGAGGTTTCCCAGTCTGCCTCCCAGCTGGCGGACAATTGCACTAAATTGGTCTTCTGTTTCTGTTGAGAGGATACTGCACAACAGATGAGAACCCCACCCCCATGTCTTCTGCTACTCTTCCTATGGTTGTGTGTGGGTTTGCAAGACCTAATTCATAAGATACCTCAAGAGGGAAAGACCCCGGTGTGTCACCACCACTGTATGTGTGATACTTTCTTGTCCCTCACCATATAAATTATTGTGTTTTTGTGCTTGAGTGTGATTATTGAATAGGACCATATGTATAACCTGGGCAGTGAGCATGGGATGCAGCAGTTTGCTACCATGTCCCTGAACTTCCCTTTTTGTTTTAAACCTAGACCCACCTAAAGATGGACAGCACTGGATCTAGCCTGATGGGAGAGTACCATTAGACTTCTAAGTACAGCTGTGGATTCAGCGGTATATCTGGCCAGGTAACATATCATCTTCTAAAGTAACTCCACCATAACTGGTTGAAATGTGTTTGTGTGTATGTAATGGGTTCCTCTTGTATCACATACATCAAGGTGTACTTTCCTTCCCCACCATTTTGTGTGTGTGTGTGTGTGTGTGTGTGTGTGTGTGCGTGCTCACACACACCACTTTCTTGTCCTCAAATTTAATAGTGCAGGGTTCTGTGCTCCCTTATTCCTATGATCATATGCACAGTTAGGTAGATGTGTCTGTGTAATGGTTTGATCCAGGTGTCCCCCATAAACTTCAGGTGTTCTGAATGATAGGTTCCCCAGCTGATGGAAACTGGAAATTAAAACCTCCTGGAGGTGGTGTATTGTTGGGGGCAGGCTTACAGGTGTTATAGCAAGTTTCCCCATGCCAGTGTTGTGCACACTTTCCTGTTGCTATTGTCCACGTTATGTTGGCCAGGGGAGGAAGTCTACCCTCTGCTCGTGCCATCATTTTCCCCTGCCATGATGGAGCTTCTCCTCAAGCCTTTAAGCCAAAAAAAACCCTTTATTCCCCACATGTTGCTCTTGGTCAAGTATTTTCTGGTACCAATGCAAACCTAACTGCAACAGTGCAGTGGTACTGAGGAGTGGGATTGCTGCTAGACACCTGACTGTGTGGCTTTGGCGTTTTGGAGCTGATTTTCAAGAGGAATGTGGAAGGGTTTGAAATCTTGGCCTAAGAGATGCCTTGCAGTTCTGTAAGTACAGCTTGATGGACTATTCTGGTCATATTGAAAGACCTGAATGTAGTAAGAACTATGGACTGTGAGGTTTGGGTTGTGAGGGTGAGAAAGAGCTTTGTTTGGACTGGGCTAAAAGCAGTTTGTGTGAGAGGCTTGCTGTTATGGCATGCCCTGAGAACTTGTGCAGGGTTGCAGTGCTTAGAAACGGACTAGTGTGGGCAAAGGGATATGGCACAGAAATGAAATATTTGGGCTGAAACTTCTGCCCCTTCAGCTGCAATTGTATGAGAGATTACAACCTTTGAGATTGGATCTGCTGACCTGCACTGGGGCAACAGAAAGAATGTAGACTCTTTTGAAGGGGCCTGAGTGCTCAAGGAGTATCCAGTTCTTCAAAGTCTGCTTTATTCCCCCTTGGATTAAAAAACTGGCACCCTACCTTGTATTGTGGAGTGGAAGAAATGCAGGAAAGATAGGGTTATTAAGTTGTAATGTGGTCTTGTGTTTTGGAAATGGCCATGGGCCATGTGAAGCAGGTTTGCTGGATGCCTGCATGGAGACCTGATGGAGCCATGAGGATGAACCATGGATTGAAATGGAGACCCAGTGGAGATGGAGATGCTGGGACCATGAGATGGCTGCTAAGAAAAGCTGCCGGCACTGGATGAAGTTTTCCAGGACCATGAGTAGCATACCTGGAGGGGTGGAATTGGAACCACAGAGAATTGTTGCTGGTGAGAATTATCAGACTTGGAGATTTTTCACTGGCTTCAGTTGTTGGACTTGAAGCTACAGAGTTTAATGTTTGCCCTGTTTGTTTTAAATCTTGTATTGGTTGAGTATTTCTTTGCTATATCCAATGCCATCTTTTGTAGTGTGAATGTTTATTCTGTGCCATTATGGTTCTTTTGAGGTTATATTTTGGTATTATGGCTCAGTTAAAATACCTTGGATTATGGGGATGTATGAACATCATTGGAATTGATTAAAAAAAAACAATGGGGACTTTTAAAGTTGGATGAATGCATTGCATTTTACATCATGTATGGTTAGCAGGTTATGGGGGCCAGGAGTGGAATGTGTGATTTGATTCAGGTGCCTCCCATGAAGTTAGGTGTTCTGAATGCTTGGTTCCCAGATGATGGAGATTTAGGAATTAATACCTCCAGTAGGCAATGTATTGTTGCGGGTAGGCTTATGGGTGTTATAGTCAGCACCCCTTTGCCAGTGTTTGGCACACTCTCCTGTTGCTATTTTCCACCTTATGTTGGTCAGGGGTGATGTCCACCCTCTGCTCATGCCATCATTTCCCTCTGCCATGATGGAGCTTTCCCTTGAGGCAATTCCACTGAAACAGTCCTCCATCTCCATCAAGAGGATACCAAATGACAGGTGAGCAACCATGTCCCCAATGTCTTCTGCTACTCTTCCTATGGATGTGTGTGTGTGTTTGAGTGACCTAATTCCTGTTAGGTCAGGACAGAATGGAATCACAGCAGGAGGGCGACAGAGACATAAGGAAGTGGGTCATCCACATTCCTCAAGGAACCACCCAGCCATCATTCCTTCCTTGCCTAACAATGCCCCAGGTCTAGGATTCCTGCCCCTTAATCACTCAGGTCACCTGGTGCCTGTTCTGGTCTCACACCCTAGATATTTCCCTTTCTCACCTTCCCCCAACTGAAGAACTCTATATAGCCCACTATCTGTAATCTCAAAGTTGGCTGTACTCTGCTCTTGAGAGTCAGTCCCGGCAGCTTGTGTTTTCCCCAAATAAAAACTTCCATCTTTGCCTCAGAGTGGTTTCCGTGGTCTTGGCCACTCCTGAACCTTACATTTGGTGCTTGTGACTTGGATAGGAGGGTTTCTGGCTGCTCTTCTGGGCGGCCAGACCTCCTTTCCCCTGACCAGACCACCGAGCTGCCATTTGACCCTCTGAAGGCTTCAGACCATCTCTGCCTCATACAGACTCTCACACCCACCATGATTCAACCTCACTGTTCTTCCCTTCTCCATCTCCTCCCTCCTTCTCAGTAAGTGTCCCTCTTGGGTTTGCCTGCCCTCAGATTTCATCCCTCCTTGTGCCCCTTGGCGGTCAGGCCCCAACCCCAGGTCACCAGAAAGATGCACTCTTGACACCTCAGGTCCCTTGCTCTCTGGTCTACCATACCCTAAGGGGCACCTTTTGGTTCGGTTAACATCTGGGGACACTCCCTCTCCTTCTGTCCTCTCCCTCTGTTCTCTCCCTCTCCCTCTGTCCTCTCCCTCCCCGTCACAGGCTAAAAAGCCAAAAGTTGTGACCTGTACGGCCTCTGCCCATGTGGGAGGTGCATCCCTGTTCACCCTAACAGGCCAGGGGGTCATATTGGTATTCTACGTAAACCCAGCTTAAGCTCTGGTTTATTTTTATCTCACCCTTGTTTTGCTCTTTCCCTGTCTCCTTAAGAACTTAAAGCCTCTAAGACTCTTGGACAACATCTTATCTTTCTCTGTAACTCTGCTGGCCACATCCATTAGTGGGACAATGGGTCCAAATGGCTTGAAAATGGTATTTTTGATTTCCAAATTCTCACTGACAAAAAACTTCTACTAATGTACAGGCAAATAGTCTGAAATACCCTATTTTCACTCTGCATGCAAGGCCTTCCTCTGATCTACCTGCTTTTCTCAACAGGTCCTTCTAGCCACCTCGCCCCAACAGCTCCTCCAGCTCCCTCAGCCTCTCCTGACACACTGCCTGGTAACAAGGTTTGATTTTTAGTTCCATAGTTGTAAATAAAATAGAAATTTAAAATGTGAATACATAACTTCCGAATGAATGAATGAATAAATGAACATGTTAAGGGAAAATGGTTGTCTAGAGTCTATATGAAAAGTGCACTTAAAATGAATGTGTGTGTGAGAGTATGTACGTGGCTTACAGCCCCTAAGGGTACAGAATGATTTCTGTTCTGAGCAGTGCCATTTCATTGTGGGGATGTTTTCCACCAAGCCCACTGTACTACATGGCATAGCCAATTTTTACTGTTGAGTGTCCCCCAGAAGGAGCACTAAAAGTAATTATGATCATAGACAAAAAAAATTACAAAATTTTCCTACTCTTAAAGAGTTGTAAAATGGCAGGATCAAAAAGCTGCCTTATAGCCCTGAGGGAAAACCAAAACTCTCCCTGGAATTTAGGAAGAAAAAAAAAGGCTCTTTCTTAGCTTCCCTGCCTTGCAGAGCCAGGGGCTGCAAGCACAGGGAATCTAAGGATCCTGGCCCCAGCATGGTGATGAATGAATTTCAAGTTGCTATAAACAGATGGGGACTTCTTAAAAGAAATTTTTAACTGTTTTAACTTTATCTTCCTATGCTTCTATGGAACTACTAACAGACGATTGCCTCAAGATTTATATTTAAATTTAGATGTACTTGATATTAAATTTGTCAAAGAAATTTCTAATAATGTTTAAATCTGCTTTCATATTTTAAAAAATGTGTTTCAGTAAAATTGCAAGAAACAAAGTTCCAAAATCTACATGTTTGTTCTGGGTAAATAGTATAAGTCAAATCTGGTCTACTCTTTTAAAAGAGTTATTCCAAGAGGCCTTTTGAGGAAAAAAATGGTCATATTAAAAGTGTTATAGTCAGAACAATAAAAGTTTTGTTGGTAGCTATGAGATAAACTGACTAAAGAACATAAACTGGGGAGAAAACTTTATATGTTGGATCTTAAATGTTTAATGAAAAAGGTTATTACAGAGTGGTTACATAGATTGTAAGGTAAAAGTATGTAGATGAAGGTATGAGTAAAGTATGTAGATAAAGATATGAGTAAGCTTAAACAGAAGGTTAAAGACAAAGCACTTGATCAGATTACAGACTTCTTGAGGTATAAAATGACTAAATTAATTTTTTAAACTGACTTATAGATTGGATAGATATCTTACTTAGCTTTTAAAAGTGCTAAATCTTCTCAAAAGTATGTATGTATATTATATATAAAGGTAACTCAATTCTGATAAACTTTAAAAATTATAAAATTTTTCATGTCTTCGTATTTAAGCTAAAAATGTTACTATATAATATAGAGTTATTATTTATTTTAAATTCTGTCAGCAGATCTTTGGTTCATAGTTTACTCTCTGTAGCCTTATGGAACTTAAATATGTAAACTCTACTTTTTGTTAATATTAGCCTTTTCCAGAAATCAGAATATTAGAATATTGTAATTTGGTTTACACAAAGTCCATGATGTTTACCTATCAATAAGCATGCATCATTATGCCTGGCTAAAACTCTGTAATTTTAAGATGGTTCTTGTCTTGTTCATGGTGGTTTTGCTAGATGATTATCACCGAGGTTATACTCTAAGTCTTATAAAAAGTGACTTATTGTGATTTTGTTCTTAAAAAACTAAAAATGCTCCCCATGCCTTAGAAAAATCCACTTTATACAAACAATGTTAATATAATTTGTCTCAGCTTCATGTAACAGTCATAAATATTTTTTTAGTTAAGCCTTAAAATTGTTCAATGGTAAAAGGTACTGATTTAAGAAATTGCTTTGTGTCTGTCATATTGTCTCTAATTCATGTTAAAATCAGGCTTGGTTAACTCAACAATGACCAAATTTTATTTTATTCTTAAGCTATTAATAATCAATCTCAGTCAAGGTTTCACTTAATTAATTGTCTCATTTCTGACATCTTAAGTTAATTGCTTATAAAAATATTGATACTTAAGACATGTTTTCTGCCCTAAAAATAATCTTAAATTGCTGTTGTTCTTCCAGTTTTGGGGGTAATTGGTGCATGCATTGGTATACAGACTAGCCAAAGTTGTTTTCAAACACAGATGCTAGGTTTTTATACTGTCTTGTCTTTTCCTAACATACAATTTATAGATTAAATGAATTGCCTTAAAATTATTGATAAAATATTGTTTTCAGATGTACTAAAATGTTTTTCCTATACTTATAACTGACAGACACTTAAAAGATAAAATGTGTATGCTTTCTATGTCCCAGATATAGCTTACACTGTCATCTAACAACTAAACTTAAATATTAATCAAAATGATTTTAAACTATTGTGTCATTCTCTAACCAGATCTGCTTTACCAACCAAATATGTTCTGCACCCTTTTAACTAATATGTTTTGATAGTCAGATATGTGCAGTCTCTTTGAGTGATTAATAAACATGTGTAGAAGCCAAAATCAATTGGAAACATTGGAGTTAGAAGGATAACCAATATTTTGGTCCCTGCCCATGGGTCAAAAGGCCACAGGAGGTGATGGGACACTTAAACTTCTAGCCTCTGGTAAGTTACATGTCTTCTTGATCAGAGAGGTTGTGGAGACACAGAAATGTATTCCAGGTCAGTGTATCTCCAACAGGAGAGTCACATCAGAGGAAAATCAGCCTCCAGGCTTCCCAAAAGAGGGAGAGCCACTTGGTCAGCATGGCCTTGACTTATCCTAGCAGATGACAATGCTGAGAGTCATAGAACTACTCACAGGCCCATAAAAGTCTGGGCCCCCTCCTTCCTTAGCCCTTACCCTATCTCATCCAGGGATAAGTACACAGCCACCCCAGTAGACACTCTCAAACTTAAACTCTCTTGTGTTCCTACTCTTCCCCTGATCCAAAAATGCCCCTCTGCCTCCTCTTGCCCAAAGCCTTCTATCTCTCTCCTCTGATTGCTCATCCTCCCTTTACACCTGGCATTTTCCTTTATTCTCCCTTCTGCCTTCTGACAGGGTGCACAGAGCCCATCTCCCTCACCTTCTCTATAATCTGTGTCTGCCACCAATTGCACCGAAGCCAGCTCATTACAGAGATGGTATGACAGAAGTCTCTGCTTTGTTCAGGACCAAGTCATAACAACATGCTACACTGGCGCTATTGATCTCACCACTCTGCCACCTCTAGCCACCATGAAACTGCCTCATCATTACCTGCTTTGAAGAAAGAACCATCTACTGCATTATCCAGACTCTCCCATAAGAACTCATCACCCTTATGGTAAGCATGAAAAAATTAACCTTCCTCTCTTATGTTAGGTCAGGACAGAATGGTGTCACAGCAGGAGGGTAACAGAGGCATAAGGAAGTGGGTCATCCACATTCCTCAAGGAACAACCCAGCCATCATCCCTTCCTTGTCTAACAATGCCCCAGGTCTAGGTTTCCTGCCCCCTTATCTCTCAGTTTACCTGGTCACTGTTCTGGTCTCACACCCAACTATTTCCCTTCCTCAACTTCCCCCAACTGAAGAACCCTATCTAGCCCACTATCTGTAATCTCAAAGTTGACTGTGCTCAACTCTCGGGGGTCATTCCTGGCAGCTCGTGTTTTCCCCAAATAAAAGCTTCCATCTTTGCCCCAGTGTGGTCTCTGTGGTCTTGGTCACTCCTGAACCTTATAATTCCCAAGATATCTGAAGAGGGAAAGACCCCAGTCTGTCACCACCACTATGAGTGTGTGATACTTTCTTGTCTCTCCCCATATAAATGATTGTGTTTTTGTGCTTGAGCATGATTATTGAATAGGAGAATATGCATAGTTTAGGCAGTGAGCATTGGAGACAGCAGTTTGCTCCCATGTCTCTGAACTTCCTTTCCTGCTTTCTACCTAGACCCACCTAGAGATGGACACCACTGGATCCAGCTTGGGTGGTCAGGACCTTAGGAATTCCCAACACAGCTATGGATTCGGAGGTGTATGGGGCCAGGTAACATATCATCTCCTATAGTAACTCTACCATAATTGGATGTGTGTTTGTGTGTACGTAATGAGTTCCTCTTGTATCAATAAATCGAAGGGCAGTTTCCTTCCCCACCATTGTGTGTATTTGTGTGTGTGTACCACTTTCTTGTCCTCAGATATAACAGTGCATGGATTTGTGCTCCCTTATTCCTATCATTATATACGCAGTGTGTCTGTCAGGCCAGAGGGAGTTTCATACAAACTCTGTGTTTGAACTTGACCTCCTTCTTCCACATAGAGCCCACATGATATGTAGGAGTCTTCCTGGTGGCTGGAGGGCAGTTCCACTGATTCAGTCTTCCATCTCTGTAGGGAGAAAACCACATGAGAGGTCAGCAACTGTGCCCCAATGTCTTCTACTACTATTCCTATGGATGTGTGTGGGTTTGAACGACCTAATTCACAAAATATCTTAACAGAGCCGGGCGTGGTGGTGCACACCTTTAATCACAGCACTCGCAAGGCAGAGGTAGGTGGATTGCCGTGAGTTCAAGGCCACCCTGAGACTACATAGTGAATTGCAGGTCAGCCTGGGCTAGAGTGAGACCCTACTTCAAAAAAACAAAAAGAGGGCTGGAGAGATGGCTTAGTGGTTAAGCGCTTGCCTGTGAAGCCTAAGGACCCCGGTTCGAGGCTCGACTCCCCAGGACCCACGTTAGCCAGATGGACAAGGGGGCGCACGCATCTGGAGTTCGTTTGCAGTGGCTGGAGGCCCTGGCACGCCCATTCTCTCTCCCTCTCTCTATCTGCCTCTTTCTCTCTCTGTCTGTTACTCTCAAATAAATAAATAAAAATAACAAGAAAAATTGAAAAAAAAGAAAAAATATATATATATAAACAGAAAAGACCCCAGCCTGTCATCACCACTATGTGTGTGTGATACTTAAGAAAGTCTCTCACCATATAAATTATTGTGTTTTTGTGCTTCAGTGTGATTATTGAATAGGAGCATATGTATAGCTTCGGCAGTGAGCATGAGAGGCAGCAGTTTGCTAGCATGTCCCTGAACTTCCATTCCTGCTATCTACCTTGACCCACCTAAAGTTGGACACCACTGGATCCAGCCTTGAGACCAGTACCACCAGACTTCTCAACACAGCTATGGATTCAGTGGTGTATGGGGCCAGGTAACATATCTCCTAAAGTAACTCCATCATAACTATAACCACCAATTTCTTGTGTGTGACACTTTCTTGTTTCTCACTACATAAATAAGTGTTCATTTTGTTTGTTTGTTTTTGCTTGACTGTGATTATTGCCTAGGAGAACATTTCACCTAGTACATCTACTACGTCAGTATATCCAATAGTTCTGTTGGGGATGTGTGTTTGTGTGTATGTGCTGTGTTCCTCAGTTATAACAAGAAATGAAAGAACAATTTCTTTCCCCCAAAACTTTTTGTTTGTATACTCCTAAGTTCTTGTCCTTTCCATAGAAATGAGATATTTTTGTGCTTTTTACCTGCTCCTCAGTATATTAAAGTGCCAGACTGTAAGCAACTCTTCCCATTCTTCATTCAGTGCCTTTTGTTTGTGTGAACATGCTGTATACCTAGTAATGATCATGCATTATCAGTTTTCCTCACCAACCTTTCCCCCTGTATGATTCTTCCTTTCTCTTCCCCCTCTCTTCCAGTGTAAGTGTGTGAACACCATGGGAAAGTTATGAGTCTTGATTCTAGGCAAGAACTCTTTTCCCATGGATTTATCACCTTTCCTTCTGAATGCTTGTGAGGGCTTAGTCACGAGTAGCTCTGAATGACCTTGAGAGTCTATCAATGGTCTCCCTTTGCACTGGATGTGTGTGTGTGAATTTAAGTAATGAGACTTCCTCTATTGTCCCTCCTTGGGCAAATATTTGGGGAATGTGGAATAACTCTCCTTTTCATTCTCCATCCTCTGAGTCCACTTTGTTGATCCTTACCCATAAAAACATTCTGTGTTTGTCACTGTGAATATTAACCTTTGCAGTGTGCCTGAGTAGTAGGAGTCATTGTTTCTTCTTCCTGTATGACGCTTCCTTTCTTTTCTCTTTCAGGGTTCCATATCATCAGCCGTAAAACCAAAAGTCCTATTCATAGTGCGAACATGTTACCATCAATTTGCACTTTTATATGAGGGTGAGAACACCATCTCTTCCCTAAATTTGCACTAGTTTTTGTGTTGATATAAATTTGTTCATATATATATATTTTCAACCTTTACAATTATTAAGTATTCATTAAAATTGTGTAACTTTCATTGTATGGCTATGTCACCACAAGTATTGCGAAACCAGGTAACAATGCAAGGTGACAGCGATCCACAAGGGTCCTGGGCAAACCAACCTAGAAACTCAATGGGGCTTTACATGTTAATCAGGACCACAGGACAGTGAGAAGCCACAGAAGGATGTGAGGCTGCTGGAGGATGTGAAGCCACTGGAGGGTGTTGGGCTGCAGGAGGTTGTGAGGCCACAAGAGGGTGTGAGGCTGTAGGAGAGTGTGAGGCCACAGAATGGATCGAGGCTGCAGGAAGATGGGAGGTTGAGGAGGGTGTCAGGCCACATCAGGGTGTGAAGCATCAGGTCCTGTGAAGCTCCAGGAAGGTGTGATGCCTCAGGAAGGTTTGAAAATGTAGGAAAGTGTGAGGCTTTAGGGCCATGTGTGGCCACAGGAGATTTTGAGGCTGCAGGAGGATGTGAGGCCACAGAAAGGTGTGAAGCCCATTGAGGATGTGAGGGTATAGGAGGGTGTGAGTCCAGAGGAGATCTTGGGGCTGTAGGAAGATGTGAGGCAACAGGATAGTATGATGCCATAGGAGTTTGTAAGGCCACAGGGGTGTGTGAGACCATAGGAGGGTGTGAAGCCCCACAAGGTGGTCAGTCTACAGGAGGATGTGAGGACGGAGGAGCTTTAGAAACCACACAAGGGGAAGGTGTGAAGCCCCAGAAGGGTGTGAGGCCAAAGGAGTCCATGAGGCTATAAGAGGGATGCAGAAAGACAAGGCCTGCAGCAGAACACCTCAATTCCTAGCAGCAGAAATGCTCAGAACTGCAAATTCTAACTCCTAGTACCTGGAGGCCTTGCTGGCCCAGCTTCAGGATGGCCAGAACTCTGGCTGGGGGGCCTGGTGCTTCACCTGGACTCCCTGCAGCCATACCACCAGCAGGTGGAGCCTTTCCACTGCTGCTGACACGGGGCACTGCTTTTTGGCCTCATGGACCCAGAAGTGCCCTCTCCAGCCCATGGCTAGTGACTGAGTTCAGAACCTTGGTTAGGGAGCACTGCTTACTAAGCCTTCATTTCTCTATATGTAAAGTGAGAGCAGGAAGCCCTAAGACATGCCCATGAAGCCTGGTTCTCAGGTTGTGGCTGGTGAGGTAAACACTTGGATTCCTTGAAGCTATTTGGTTCTCCACTCAGGCATCTCACAGCTGCAGTTATGGTATCCTTATCCCCAGAAAAGCCTGTGGGCCTAGTAGCTAAAGTCTAAACCTCTGTGGTGACAACGTGGCTCACAGGCAAGGATGCAGCTTCATTGAGATGGAGCAGGTGTCTTTAGGCTGCAGTAGTAGTAGTGTACCACAGAACAACAGGAATGCCAGTAACAGTGCAGGGTGACCCAGAACACAAAGGGTCATAACCCAACAAGAACCTCAATGTGACTTTACATGTTTTTCAGGCCATATGACCCTATTAAGTCACAAAAGGATGTGACTCTACAGGAGGCTGTGAGGCTACATGAGGGTGTGAAGCCTTGGGAGAGTATGAGGTTTCCAGGATGTTGTGAGGCAAAAGGTGGGTGTGAGATTGTAGGAGGATGTGAGGAAATATGAGTGTATGAAGTGGCAAGAGGTCTTCAGGCCATAGGAGGGTGTGCGACTGTAAGAGGGCGTGAGGCTGTAGGAGGATGTGAGCCCAGCACAAGAACGTGAAGCTTGAGGAGGTTGTGATGCTACAAGAGGATGGGAGGCTGAAGCAGGATTTGAGGCCACAGGATGGTGCGAGGCAGCAGCAGTTTGTTAGGCTTCAGGAGGTTGTCAGGCCATAGCAGTGTGTATGGCCAGAGAATAGTTTGAGGTATAAAGGACATGTGAGGCTGCAGGACAATGTGAGGCTGGCAGAGGACATGTGGTCATAAGCAGTTGTGAAGCCACAGAACCTTGTGGATCCACAGGAGAGTGTGAGGCCACAAGATGGTATGTGACTCAGGTGGGTTTCAGTCTACAGGACAGTGTGAGATCACAGGAGAGTGTGAGGCCTCAAGAAGTTGGGGGGACACAGGAGGATGTGTGGCCACAGTAGGACATTAGGATACAAGGAGGATGCAGGAAGGCAAGGGGCTGTAGGAGAACACGTAGATTCAAACACAGAAGCACTCAGCACCTCATGGTCTGGCTTTTGACACATGGAGTCCCTTGTAAAGGGGGCTTCAGGGTGGCCAGGACGGTGATTGAGGTTTGGCATTGCTCCCACTGGACCCCTCGTGTCTTACACCAAGCAGGCCGTGCCTTCCCCCTATTGCCTACAGGGGTTGCTGCTCCTAAGGACTTGAAATGGCCTTCTCCTATCCAAGCTGAGGTTGAGAGCAAGACCTTGGTCAGGAATCTCGCCTTTCTTGGCCTTAGCTTTCCAGTGTGTAAAGTGAGAGCAGTAATCCCTCCCCATCCCCATGAAGCTAGGGTACTCAGGAAGTGGAGGCATGGGAAAACACTTGGACTTGTTGAATTTCCTCCATCCAGAAACATCACCCAAGGAAAGTGTGAGAACACAGGAGGGTGTGAAGCCCCATAGGGATGTCAGGCTATAGGATGTGAGGCCAGACATTTGGAGGCCACAGGAGGTTGTAAATATCCAGACCAGTGTAAGGCCACAGAAGGTTGTGAGGCTACAGGAGGACATGAGGCTACAGGAGGAATCCAGGAAGGCACAGGGCTGCAGGACACCAGGATTCTTGACAGCAGAAGTGCTCAGCACCTCATTTTCTGGCTCCTGCCATCTGGAGGCCTTTCTGGCCCAGCTTCAGGATGGCCAGGACACTGGATGGGGACCTGGCTGCATCCAGACACCCCTGCAGACCTACCACTAACAGGCTGAGCCTTCCCACTACTGTTAACTTAATTGTGCTGCTCCTTAGTCCTATGGACGCGGAAGTGCCCTCTCCAGCCCATGGCTGGTGGTTGAGTTCAGGACCTTGATCAGGGAGCACTGCTTACTAAGCCTTCATTTCCTATTAAGTGAGAGCAGGTATTCTTAAGACATGCCCATGAAGCCTGGGTTCTCAGAATGTAGCTGTTGTGTTGGTGTACTTGGGCTCCTTGAAACTATTTGGTTCTCCATCCAGGAATCTCCTGGCTGCTGTGATGGTGTCCTCATCCCCAGGAAAGCTTGTGGGCCTAGGTTCTGATATCTATACCTCTGTAGTGGCAAGGTTGCTCAAAGACAGAGGTGCAGCTTGATTGGGATAGAGCAGGAAACTTTAGGCTGTGGTTGGACAGTTACCTCAGAACAACAGAAATGCCAGGTAACAGTGCCAGGTGACACGGGTCCCTTAAGAGTCATGAAAAGACCTCGCAAGAACCTCAATGGAGCTTTACCTGTTTGTCAGGCCATGGGGCAGTGTTAAGTCAGAGAAGCATGTGATGCTGCAGGAGGGTGTGAGGCCACGGGAGAGTATGAAATTGCTAGGACATTGTGGGATGATAGGATGGTGTGAAACTGCAGGAGGAGGTGAGGCAGGATGAGGTTGTGAGGTTGCAGGATGTCTTGAGGCCATACTATGCTATGAGACTGAAAAAGAACGTGTGACTGAAGAAGGGTGAGGCTGTGGGAAGGTGTGAGCCCAGCAGGAGAATGGGAGGCTTCTGGTGGATTTGAGGCCTCCAGGTGGTGTGAGGCCACAGGATGATATGAGACTGATGGAGGATGTGTAAGTGCAGGAAGGTGTGAGGCTATAGAATGATGTGAGTATGCAGGAGGACACATTGCTACAGGAAGGTGTGAGGCCACAGGAGGGTTTCAGTCTGCAGATGATGTGACTCTACAAGAGGACATGATGATACAGGATGGTGTGTAGCCACAAGAAGGTGTGGGGCAGCAGGAGGAGGTGAGGACGCAGTAAGACATTATGCTACAGGAAGGATGGAGGAAGGCACAGGGATGTAGCAGAACACCTGGACTATCAGCAGCAGAAGCCTCAGCACCTCGTGCACTGGATCTTGCCACCTGGAGGCCCTCTCTGTGAACAGGGCTTTACAGTGGTTGGGTTTGGGTGCTGCTCCCAGGTTCCCCCTTGTGCCCTACTCAAAGCAGACTGCACCTTCCCACCAGTGCCTTCAGGTTGTGCCGCTCCTTGGCCCATGGGACCCTGAAGTGGCTTCTTCTGCCCAGGGCTGGTGGTTGAGTGCAGATAGAGCTGTTTCTTCTTATTACAGAGTAGTGTTCCTTTGGAGGGATATACACACCAGTCATTCATTCATCCCCCCCCCTTTTTTGTTTTGTTTGTTTGAGGTAGGGTCTCACTCTAGTCCAGGCTGACCTGGAATTCACTTTGTAGTCTCAGGGTGGCCTCAAACTCACAGTGATCCTCCTACCTCTGCCTTGTGAGTGCTGGGATTAAAGGCGTGTGCTACCATGACCTGCTATTCATTCCCTTCTTGATGGACAGCAGCTGAGAATATTACAGATGATGCTGCTGTGAGCATTTAATATGCAAATCTTTGTGTGGACAGAGATTGTCATCTCTCTTGAGTCAATAGGAGGGGAGCCTATCCTGTATACCTCTTCAAGAATCTACTTAGGGCTGGAGAGATGGCTCAGCAGTTAAAGGCACTTGCTTTTGCAGGGGCAAAATGCCTTGGCATGACTATAATCTCTCTCTCTCCTATCTATCTATCTATCTATCTATCTATCTATCTATCTATCTATCTATCTATCTATCTCTCCTTTCAAGTAAATAAATAAATCATATTTTCAAAGAAGCTACTTAATGTTTTCTGAAGCCATGGCACATTTTCAGTCCCCACCAGCAGTGCAAGCACATTCTTGTTACTTCACTGTCTCACCAGCTCATGGTGGTTTCGTTCTGAAAGGCTTTCATTCTTTTTTTGTTTGTTTGTTTTTTGTTTTTTTGGTTTTTCGAGGTGGGGTCTCACTCTAGCCCAGGCTGACCTGGAATTCACTATGGAGTCTCAGGGTGGCCTCGAACTCAAGGTGATCCTCCTACCTCTGCCTCCCGAGTGCTGGGATTAAAGGCGTGCGCCACCACGCCCGGCAAGGCTTTCATTCTTGGATGGTGTGCCCATCATGCACTCTGTCAGTGGTTGGTGGTTAGCATCTGTTCCATCCACCTCTTCTTCGGTGAAGCTTGGTCAGTTCTTTCACCTGTCTTGTATTCAATGGTTTGTTCCCTTATTCTTCAGTTCTGAAAGGTTCTCCATATTTTCTGGATACACGTCTTCAGTGATATGATGGACACATATTTTCTATGACTTTATCTTCTCAGCAGTACCTTCCAGAGGACAGATGTTTTACTTTTTTGTTTGTTTGTTTGTTTTTGTTTTTCGAGGTAGGGTTTCGCTCTAGCTCAGGCTGACCTGAGCTAATCTCAGGGTGGCCTCGAATTCACGGTGATCCTCCTACCTTTGCCTCCCAAGTACTGGGATTAAAGGTGTGCGCCACCACGCCCGGCTTATATGTTGAGGAAGCCCAGTTGATGCATTCTTCTTTTAGGTGCAGTGTTACAGGAAGCTGTATTAGAAATACTTGGGTAAAACTTTGCATGAGGATGCAGAGGTGTTTTCCTAGGCTTCCATCTCTTGCTCTGTACTGAGGGAGGGCTAGCGGGATCTCCACCTGTAAATGTGAATTTTGCCATTTCCTGTATGGTTCCTTTAGGTTTTGCTTTGTGTATTTTATGCTACCTTTTGGTGCTTAGAAGTTTGGGATTGTTACATCCTCTTAAAGGACAGACTCCTTTCTCATTATGAAGTGGCCTTCTTTATCTAGCATGTCTTTCAAGGCACACGCTTATGTACCCTCTTCCTTGGCTATTACTGTCCACCTACTTGAGTAATACTAACATAGCCACCCGAGCTTTTGATAGTACATTCCCCCTGCCATCTCACTGTTAATCTTTATGTGTCTTTACACTTAAAATACAGTTCTTGTAAATAACACAGACTTGTACCTTGATTCGTAATCCAGTTTGATGGCCCCTGCCTGTTAATTTCTACCACTTACATTGATTGAGGTCACACATACAATGAGCTTCACATCTCTCTCTATCTGGATTGTCAGACCTTTGTTATTTGTGACATCAATTCTTTGTTTCCTTTTTTCCTCTTTTATTGTTGAGATTTTTTAATTAATTGAATATCTTTTATAATTCTAGTTTTTTTAACTTATTAGTTCTAGGTTTTTTTTTTCCTAATCTAGTTTGTTTTGGGGACCTATGTGTATTTGATTTACTTTATAGTCTGTTTTGAGTGATCCTTTGCCATTGCAAGGTCAGCATGTCTCTCAAGGCTCATGCATATGTATTCTCTTCCTTGACTTCTCAGCCATTACTGTTGGACATTTTATTTTTCCATCTATTTTAAGCATTATGCTGCTGTTGCCATTTTTGTTTCAAGAGTTATTTTTTTAAAATACTTTATTTTTATTTATTTATATGAGAGAGAGAAAGAGGAAGAGAGAGAGAAAGAGAGAGAGAGAGAGAGAGAGAGAGAATGGGTGCACCAGGGCTTCCAGCCACTGCAAACAAACTTCAGATGCATGTGCCACATTGTGCATCTAGCTTATGTGGGTCCTGGGGAATCGAACCGAGGTCTTTTGGCTTTGCAGGCAAGCGCCTTAACCGCTAAGCCATCTCTCCAGCCCGTCATTTTGTTTTAAATAACTTTTATTTTTGTATTATTTTTATTAACTTATTAGAGAGGGAGAGAGAGAGAGAGAGAGAATGAGTATGGGCACAACAGGGCCTCCTGCAACTTCAAATGAACTCTAGACACATGTGACGCTTTGTGCATCTGGCTCTATGTGGGTACTGGGGAATCCAATCCAGGCTATTAGGCTTTACAAGCAAGTACCTTTAACTGTTGAGCTTCACCCCTATTTTTTTAATTTTTTTATTTTTATTTATTTATTTGAGACCGACAGACAGAGAGAGAGAAAGAGGCAAAGAGAGAAATAGAGAGAATGGGCACGCTAGGGCCTCCAGCCACTGCAAATGAACTCCAGACGCATATGCCCCCTTATGCATCTGGCTAACGTGGGTCCTGGGGAATTGAGCCTCGAACCAGGGTCCTTAGGCTTCACAGGCAAGCGCTTAACCGCTAAGCCATCTCTCCAGCCCCGCTTCACCCCTTTTAAATAATTTTTAAACCAACTGCTTTCCCATGTCAACAGATGTGCTCTATCAGGGCTCCGATTCTTTGTGAGAATCTTTGTTATTAAGCACTATTTCCCTTGTGTCTAAGTGATATTCAGAGATTTGTCTTGTAATATGCATCTACTAGTGATGAATTCTTTTGGATTTTGTGCATCTGAAAATGTCTTTACTTTGCCTTTGATTTTAAAAGATATTTCTACTGGTCAATTTATTAAAAACTTTTTCTTTTTTCTTTCTTCATTTGAAGAGGCCCCACTGTTTTCTTGTTTGTTGGGATCCAGCAAGAACTTCTGCATCACTTATTTGCCCTTCTTTTACAATGCGTTGTACAAGCTTGGTACTTTATGGTCTGTACAGCAGGATCTCACTCTAGCCCAGTCTCCACTCAGTACCAATCTCATGTGTCAGTTTCCATCATGAGGACACTGACACTAAGGCTGAGTTAAACAACTTACTGGAGGAAGGACTGATTTGGGCTCACAGATTCAGAGGCGACAGTCCAAAGTCAGCTGACCCTATTGCTTTGAACTGAAGGTGAAGCAGAACATCAGGGTAGGGAGTGTGTGACGAAGCAAAGAGCCTTGCCTCTCAGGCAGCCTTGAAACAGAAAGAGAGACAAAGTATACCCTGCAAGTAGCATACTTTTTCCAACTAGGCCTTGCCTCCTAGTTTTTACCACCTCCCAACAATGTGTCAAGTTATGACTCCATGAGTAGATTAAGGAATTGGTGAGGCCAGAACCTCATGATGCAGTCACTTACCCAAGACCCCAGGTCTGAACACTGTGTTGGTGACCACAGCATTAAGTTTTGGAAGAAACATCTAAGCTGTAACAATCAGGTATTCTAAGAACTCTAGAGATGATATGACGCATATAGGAGGATTGACACAGGTTCTACACAAATAGTGTACCATTTGTAGAAAGAGACCCAAGCATCCTTGGATTTTCATATCTACAGGGCTCTTTGCAGCCAGTGCCCCTGGATACTGAGGGTGACCATATTTGGCTCAATGTTTTACAGCTGGGCAGGTGATGACAAGCACTATTTCCGGGGGTCTGCACGCCAGCCTTTCCTCTTTCCAGTGCTTCTAGATGGCTCCTTCACTGTTCTTGGATAGTTTTCTCATGCATGGGGTCTGCTCATCTCTAAAAGGATCCTCTGAAGGTTTTCAGACTGCGCTCTCTCTCTCTCGCTCTCTCTCTCTCTCTCTTCCCTCCCCCTCTGTCCTGGACAGTCATCTACAGCTCATAACATTGTCTGCGCTCCACCTGGGTCCCTGTCCCTGGACCAAAGCCTGGGAACTCTCAAGGCAGTGGATTGGAATGCACCCTGGCTTCATGTCTTCTGTTTCCCATCTCTCAGTTCCCGTCCACCACATTTTCTAACATCTAAGTTCCCATAGGCCAGCTTCCATTTCCGCTGTTTTGCTGATTTTTAGTTTTTTGGTAAGAGGGAAGATCTGTTGATGTTTGAATCAGTAAAGCAATGAGGTGGTCAAACTTGCCTTGTGAAAAAAAATCCGTTTCATATATTGAGAACTATTATTTGCTTTTTTTAATTTTTAAAATTTTATTATTAATATTATTATTATTTTCTATTTATTTATTTGAGAGGGAGGAGAAGAGGTGGAAAGGGGAGATGGGTGTGCCAGGGCGTCCAGCCACTGCAAAGGAACACATGCGCCACGCTGAGCATCTGGCTTACGTGGGACCTGGAGAATTGAACCTGGTTCTCTGCCTTAGCAGGCAAGCACCTTAACCACTAAGCGACCTCTCCAGCCCAGTCATTTAAAAAGCAAACAGCAGGACGTGGTGTCGCACGCCTTTAATCCCAGCACTCCAGAGGCAGAGGTAGGAGGATCGCCGTGAATTCCAGGACACCCAGAGACTACGTAGTGAATTCCAGGTCAGCCTGGGCTAGAGCGGGACCCTATCTTGGAAAACCAAAAAAGAAAAACAAACAAACAAAAAACTAATTTGCCCACAGCAAAGACATCAAACAAAACGGAAGCGTCTGCCCAGCCGCTTCCCTATTGGCCAGACTGATCACGTGACATAGCACCGTATTTTATTGGTTGAGATTCGTGACGTCACGTCAGCTTACTCTCCGATTGGTTAGGAGTATCTCTTGTTGTCTATGGCGGACGCGACCCTCTTCCGCCCAGCAGCGGATCCCGCAGGCTCGCCGCTTCCGAAGCGTGGTAAGGCCTTGAGGTGACCGCACGGCCCCAGGTGCCCCCTTAGTGCTCTAGCCGGAGTCTCCAAGATGATTTGTCCCGAGCGGGTGCCGAACCTGCGAGCTTCCGGGCAGGGGCGCGGGGTGGAAAGGGGGCCTCAGTTTCCCCCTGTGTACCCTGGCGATTACGGTCCCGGTGTCCCGCGTCGTCACCGCCGTGTGCACAACAGGAAACTGAGGCCGAAACAAGGTGTGGGTGCGGGGGAGGAGGGCGGCCGGGAGCACCAGTGGCAGGGTCGGGCCTCGAGCCCGTCGCCTCTCCCGTCCCCTCGCGTCTTCCTGCAGCTCCGCGCCATGGCGTCCCAGGCTAGTCGTCGGAGACCCGGGACGGTGGTCCCGGGCGAGGCGGCCGAGACGGACTCGGAGCTGTCTGCTGCGTCCTCTTCGGAGGAGGAGCTGTATCTCGGTCCTTCGGGCCCGACGCGCGGCCGTCCCACCGGGCTGCGGGTGGCCGGGGAGGCCGCTGAGACCGACTCGGAGCCGGAGCCGGAGCCGACGGCCGCGCCCGGGGACCTGCCTCCGCTCGTGGTGCGGCGGGACGCGGCGGGAGAGACGTGGGCCGCCGAGGAAGCCCCGGCCGCCGCCCCCGCGCGCTCGCTGCTGCAGCTCCGGCTGGCCGAGAGCCAGGCCCGGCTGGACCACGACGTGGCGGCCGCGGTGAGCGCTGTGTACCGGCGTGCGGGCCGACATGTGGCCGCCTTGGCTGCGAGACTGGCGGCTGCTCAGGCCACCGGGCTGGCGGCCGCGCACAGCGTGCGCCTGGTGCGCGGGGACCTCTGCACGCTCGCCGACCGCCTGGACATCGTGGCCGGTTGCCGCTTGCTGCCTGACATCCGAGGGGTACCGGGCACCGAACCTGTGCAAGACCCGGGACCGAGGGCCTAGCTTCTTCCATGCCGCAGGCCCTGGGAACCTCGGTTGTGTTCTTTACACCGTGTATCATCCATCGCCCCGCCCACCTCTTCCTCAATGTTACTGTCAGCTCCAGGACTAACCTGACCTCCTTGGTCCTGTGCTGGACTGCCTGGCATTGGTTACCGTAGACCCTGATTCGAGGCTTGGTGCCAGCCCATGGTGAGGGTAACTGCTCTTGGGCCTGTATCCACCTTGGGGCAACCGTCCCAACCTTCTTTGCACCTGCCCACAAAAACCCAGAGTAAGGGTATGTTCCTTCTACTTGGCTAATACTCCAGTCCTTCAGTGTGACCTGCCGAGTCCCTAACAGCCCCCTCCTCCCTCTCCCACCCACGCAGGCATGGTACTGGGATCAAGTTCTTAGTCTCCTTGCCCCCCTCTGTTGGTCTTGTTTCTTGGAATCCTGCTGTACCCGTAAGGCTAGCTTTTGCTTCCTGATTCTATTTTTTTGTTGTTGTTGTTGTTTTTCCTGATAGGGTTTCACTGTAGTTTAGGCTGGCCTGGATTTCACTCTGTAGTCCCTGGCTGGTCTTGAACTCACAGTGTTCCTCCTACCCCTGCCTCATGAGTGCTGGGATTAAAGGTGTGAGCCACCATGCCCAGCTTTTTCTGTTTTGTTTTTCCCGTCCTACTTAGGGGACCTACCTGGGTTTAGGCTGTAGAAACTGTAACCTATTTCCTTTTCAAAATGTTGTCCCTTCCTAACTCAAGGAGGTTCTCCTCTTCCATGCCCCATGGACCATTATGGCATCTCTCCCCCTTCTGGGCTCTCCAGCCCGAGATGAAGCCCAGTGCTTCCCCAGCCAGGCACTTAGGAGTCTGTAAGATAGACCTCCACAAATATAAACCTACCGTGCAGTGTCTGTATTGACTTGAAGGGAGCTCTGCAGATGGATCAGTGGTTAAAGGGCTCTTGCTTGTAAAACCTGATGGCTCAGGTTCAGTTCCCCAGCATCTATATAAGTTGAATACAAAAAGTGGCATAAGCATTTGGTGTTCATTTGCAGTGTCATAAAGCACTTGTGCCACCCCACCCCACACACATATGTGAAAATAGAATTTATAATTAAAAACAAAAGTGGCTGGAGAGATCGCTCAGGGGTGAAAGGCATTTGCTTACAAAGCCTGACAGCCTAAGTTCCATTCCCCAGTACCCATTTAAAGCCAGATGCACAAGGTGGCACATGCATCTGGAGTGCCTTTGCAGTGGCTAGAGGCCCTGGTGCACCCATTCTCCCTCCTTCCCACCTTCTTTCTCTCTGTCTTCTCAAATAAAAACATTTGTTTTTTTGTTATTAAAATAATCTGAGCTGGCTCCAGGGTACAGGGAGCAGCCTTATTGGCTTCTCACCTGCTACCTGTTTGGTCCTAGCCCTAGTCTCTTGGTCTCTTTCACACTTGCTCCTCACTCCCAGCGTGGTTCTCTCCTTAGCCCAGGCCCGTGGTGTCGGGATGGACAAGAGCTCCATGATTAACTGTAACCCAAGTACTTCCCTATGTGACCGATTCCATCTCAGCTGAGTTGGGGAAAGTGGGTGATTTCTCTGACATGGGGAGGCCTAGGACTCACACACCTGGCCTGTTTAAGATGAAGCTGTTGTTGGAAATACATGGTGCTTCATTTTTTTTTAAAAAATGTATATTGGAATGGAGAACGGACTCAGCAGTCAAGACACTTGCCTGCAAACCCTAAGGACCCAGGTTTGATTCTCCAGTACCCATATAAGCCAGATGTGCAAGGTGGCACATGCATCTGGAGTGCATTTGCAGTGGCTAGAGGACCTAGTGCACCCATTCTCTATCTGCCTCTCTCAAATAAATATATTTTAAATAAATGTGTGTGTGTATGTATGTGTGTATTTGTATATACACATACACACACACACACACACACACACACACACAATTTATTTGCAAGCAGAGAGAATGGGCATGCAGCCGGGTGTGGTGGCACATACCTTTAATCTCAGCATTTGGGAAGCAGTGGTAGGAGGCCACCCTGAGACTACATAGTGAATTCCAAGTCAGCCTGGGCTAGAGTGAAACTCTACCTCGACAAACCAAAAATAAAGGGTGAAGGAGGTCGACACAGAATAAATCAGATATCTACCAAATCAGATATCCAGAGACAGAGGCTCCCAACACTTCATCACTGAAGCTGACTCAAAATGAACCCAACATGGCTCAGGGAAGTTTTGTGGAAGAGGGGCCGGAAAGAATGTCAGAGCCACACGTTGGGTCATGATACGCAGAGACATTTCCTCCTACCCATAGCAGTGGGCTAACTCCACAATGCATGACCCATATACTTCAACTTCAACAAGGACAGGCCAGGGGTGGATGTAGGACATGGAGGAGGCTAACAATGGTACCAACTTGACTCTATTCACTGAGTACAAAACTAATTAATAAAAATAAAATAACATGGGCATGGGCCTCCAGCCACTGCAAAGGAACTCCAGAAGCATGGGCCACTGTGCATCTAGCTTAAGGTGGGTACTGGGGAACTGAACCCAAGTCTTTAGACTTTGCAGGCAAGCACCTTAAGTGCTGGGCCATCTCTCCAGCCCTATTGGTGTGATCTCAAATATTTTTATGTATTTGTTTGCAAGTGGACAAAGTATGAGCACACTACGGACCATGCAAGCAAACTGCAGACACATGCACCACGGTGTGCTTCTGGCTTTAAGTGAGTGGCTGAGAAAATGAACTGTGGCTGCCAGGCTTTGCAAACAAATACCTTTAACCTCTAAGCCATCTCCCAGCCCATGGGACTACTTTTTGCATCTGTCTTATGTGGGCAGCTTGGGAATTGAACCCTGGTACTCAGGCTTTGCAAGCAAGCAGCTTTAAGCATTGAACCATCTTCCCAGCCCCCCTAATTTTAAGTATTGTGTTTATTTACTTGAGAAAGAATGAATGAACTTGCCAGGGTCTCCTGCCACTGCAAACTACAGATGCATGCACCACTTTGTGCATCTGTCTTTACTTGGGTACTGGGATTCTAACCTGGGCTGTCAGGCTTGCAAGCAAATGTAGTAACCACTAAGCCACCTCTCCAGCCCCAACATAGTGCTTTTAACCTCTGACCTATTACCCAAGGTCTCTAATTGGGTACTGAGGAATCAAATCTAGGCCAACATGCTTTGCAAGCAAGCACCTTTAACCACTGAGCCATCTCTCCAGCCACCTATTTTCATTGTATTATTTTTTTAAAATATTTATTTGCAATCAGAGAGAAGTAGAGGAGAGACAGGGAGAATGGGCATGCCAGGGTCTCCAGCCACTGCAAATGAATTCCAGAAACATGTGCCACTTTGTGCATCTGGCTTTACATGGGTGCTTGGAAATCGAACCCAGGTCATTAGACTTTACCAGCAGGCACCTTAACCATCAAGCCATCTCTCTAGCAACCCCCTCTCGATTTATTTTTAAAAGTGTCTGTTGGGCTGGAGAGGAGGCTTAACGGTTTAGGCACATGCCTGCAAGGGCTAATGACCTGAGTTTGATTCCCCTGTACCTATGTAAAGCCACATGCACAAAGTGGCACATGCATCTGGAGATCACTTTGCAGTGGCTAGAGGCCCTGGCACGTCTCTTCCCTCTGCCTCTCTTATATGTCTGCTTGCAAAGAAATAAAAATATTTTAAAAACACACTAGTATCTCTGTATCTAGCCCAGGCTGTCCTTGAACTCACAATCCTCCTCCAGACTCCCAATGCTCAAATTACAGCTATGTGCTACCATGTCCAATTTTATACCTGAAAATAGAAGCCTTTGGTGGCACACAGTGGCCTTGATGCTCCTAGACCACAGGCCACTTTGATGAGTGCCTGCCCAACTCAGGGCTGTCCCAAACACAAGCTGCCACCTACCCTTCAGGCTTCCTGGAGGGCATTTGTCAGGTAGGACTTCTTTCTTTTAATTTTAAAAGTCTTTTCACTTTAAATTATTTATTTATTTATTAGAGAGAAAATGGGCATGCCAGGGTCTCTACCTACTGCAAATGAACTCCAGACACATGTACCACCTTGTGCATCTGGCTTATGTGAGACCTGGAGAATCAAACCTGAGTCCTTAGGCTTCACAGGCAAGTGCCTTAACCACTAAGCCATCTTGCCAGCCCCCATGTATTCATTTTGAGATAGAGATTCACCATATAGACCAGACTTGTCTCAAACTCTCAGTGATCCTCCTGTGATAACAAGCCCTTAATTCATTATAATTAGCACTGCCATGTGTGTCCTGGGTGACAGCATCCTGATGGATTGTGGCTACCTCCCAGCCAGAGTCTCTCCACCACAGGCAACCTCAGGCTAGCTCCCTTCCCACCGCCTGGTCTTTGCCCATCCTGCCCTGATTTCCCAACACTCAGCCCACTTTTCACATTCAATGTGGAGCCTTGAAGATCCCCCAGGATTTAGGCAAATTGATGGAAATGGCCTTCCTTCAGCCCATTCCACCTGCTGACTTGTAAGATGTGAAACCGTACAGTGATGCTACTCAAGAATGCTGCAGGAAAGGTGCTGGGGCCAGGAGGTGGCTCAGCTGGGGATGTGCTTGCCATGCAAGCCTGAGATCCTGAGTTCAGGTCCTGGCCATGTGCCTGCAACCCTCAGCACCAGGGAAGTGGAGATAGGAAGAACCCTAGGCTTGCTAGCTGTCTCTTCTAGCTAATCTGTAAGCTGTGAGTTCAGTGAGAGCTTATATCAAAAACTAAGGTGGAAGGCTGGAGAGATGGCCCAGTGGTTAAGGTGTTTGCCTGCAAAGTTGAACGGCCCAGGTTAGATCCCACAGTACCCACAAAAAGCCAGATGCACAAGGTGGCACATGCATCCGGAGTTTGGTTGCAGTGGTTAGAGACCATGGCGCACCCATTCTCATTCTCTGTATCTTTCTACTTGCAAATAAAATATTTTTAAAAACTAAGGTGGCGCATGCCTTTAATCCCAGCACTCCAGAAGCAGAGGTAGGAGGATCACTGAGTTACAGGCCACCCTAGGACTACATAGTGAATTCCAGGTCAGCCTGGACTAAAGTGAGACCCTACCTCCAAAAATCAAATAAATATGGTGGAGAGTGACTGGGACATCCAGTGTCTGCCTCTGTCCACACACACACAGACACACAAACACACGCACGTTTTACCAACAACGGTGCTAAGGGAGGACTTAGGTCTTCAGCAGATGGAACATCTCAAGAGCACCTGTGCCTCCAGCCCACAATTGCAGGGGACGTTGGAGATGCAGGAACAGAGCAGGTCAAGTTGAGGGGGCTGTCCACTAGACCCAGAGTCCCTGTCTCCTACCGGCCCGCCAAGCCTAAGGACCCAGGTTTGATTCTCTAGGTTCCACATAAGCCACATGCACATGGTGGCACATGTGTCGAGTTCATTTGCAGTGGCTAGAAGTCCTGGTACACCCATTCTTTCTCCTCTCTGAAATAAATAAATATATATATATATATATATATATATGCATACACACACACATAATGGCTGGATAGCTAGCTTAGCAGTTAAAGTACTTGTCTGTGAAGCCAAAGGACCCATCTTTGATTCCCCAGGACCCACATAAGCCAGATGCACGAGGTGGCACATGTGTCTGGAGTTCATTTACAGTGGCTGAAGCCCCTGGCGTGCCACTTCTCTGTCTCTCAAATAAAAATTAAAAATCAAGAAATATATATATTTAAGACTTAGACTATTAGATTAAAAGGAGCAAAGAGAAGGAAGTACAGAGAGCTCCTACCATGTGACAGGCAGGAGAGGGTAGAGAGCACATGACCAAATAAAAATATTTGGGGAACTGGAGAGCTGACTTAGTGGTTAAGGCAGTTGCCTGCAAAGCTAAAGACCCAGGTTCAATTCTCCAGGACCCACATAAACCAGATGCACAAGATGGCACATACATCTGGAGTTCGTTTGCACTGACTGAAGGCCTTGGTGTGCCCATTCTCCCTCCCTATCTGCCTTTCTCTCTCTCTCAAAATAACAAATTTTAAAAAATATTTTTATGGCCAGACGTGACACACGCCTTTAATCCCATCACTTGGGAGGCTTTGAACTCATGGTGATCCTCCTACCTCTGCCTCCCCAGTGCTGGGATTTAAAGGTGTGTGCCACCACACCCGGCTCGTTTATTATTTCTTGTAACTAAAGTGTGATTATTTAGATTTGTAGGGTTCTTTTGGAGATGGTCTCATTGTGTAGTCCAGGCTGACCTCAAACTCCTTTCTGTCCTCTTCCCTCATCCTCCCAAGTATCAGTATTACAGGTGCGAGCTATCACACCCTGCTAAACTTAGTTTTTTGAAACTGTTTTAGTAATAGGCCTGGTTATTTAAGTAGCCACAGTCACATCCCCCTACCCCGCCCCATGAACTGAGACTCAGATTTAGGATTTTGTGATGGCAGTCTTGTGCTCTATGATCTACCACTGAACGAATAGCTCTCTTCTTTTCTTTTTTTTTTTTAAATAATTTAATGTATTTATTTAAGAGAGAGAGAGGGAGAGAGAATGGGCTTGCCAGGGCTTCCAGCCACTGCAAGTGAACTCCAGATGCATGCATCACCTATGCATCTGGCTTATGTGGGTCCCGGGGAATAGAACTGAGGTCCTTTGGCTCTGCAGGCAAGTGCCTTAACCACTAAGCTAAAAATTTATTTATTGATGAGAGAGAGAGAGAGAGAATGGGTGCACCAAGGCCTCTAGCCAATGCAAACAAACTCCAGATGCATGTGCCACCTTGTGTATCTGGCTTACATGGGTACTGGAGAATCAAAGCTGAGTCCTTAGGCGTCACAGGCAAGCGACTTTACCATTAAGTCATCTCTCAAGCCCCTCTTCTTTTTTTCTCTTATTGTAGCTATTTTTCAAATGAATTGGCCATTCTCATATAAACACTGAATAGCCAGCAGACAAAAGGAATCATCACACTCTTGGCTCCAGAATGAAATCAGCTACAGTGAACAACTGGTCTTGATTCAGGGCCTGCCCAGCCCTCTTCCATATTGTGACAAGGTCTTCTCGTTGAGGCTGGCTACCTAGCCACAGTCTCCTAAGTAGCTGGGGGAATAGGTGTGTGCTATCACACCTGGCTAAGCAACTGTTTTGGTGTTCTGAAATTTGTGTTTGTGCCAACTCAGAAGCATTTTAGTTTAGACTGTTTAGGGAAAAAAATACCTGAATTTATCCCCAATAATTTTCAATAGAAAAATCTTAAAGTTTAAGACATTGAAAATGAGGAATCTGGGCCTGAAGAGATGGCTCAGTGATTAAGGTACTTGCAGGCAAAGCCAAAAGACTCAGGTTTAATTCCCTAGTACCCACTTAAAGCCAGATGAGCAAGGTGGCATGTGTACTTGGAGTTCATTTGCAGTGGCTAAAGGTCCTAAAATGCCTATTTTTAAAAAAAGAAAATGAGAAATCTGGAGAGATGGCTCAACGGTTAAGGCACTTGCTCACAAAGCCTGATGGCTTGGGTTGAATGCCCCAGAACCCACATAAAGCCAGGTGCACAAAGTGAAAATGAACAATCTTCTCTGTCTCTCTCTCAAATAAAAATATTTTTTTTAAGTGGGGGAGAAAAGGGAAAGTGTTTGGAAGGGATTATGATCATGGCATGTTGTCTATATATACAGAAGTTGTCAATAAAAAGATTTTAGGAGCCAGGTGTGGTGGCACACACCTTTAATCCCAGCACTAGGGAGGCAGAGGTAGGAGGATTGCTGTGAGTTCTAGGCCACCCTGAGACTACATAGTGAATTCCAGGTCAGCCTGAGCTAGAGTAAGATCCTACCTCGAAAAAAATAATAATAATAATTATGGTGAGAGAGATGGTTCATGGTTAAGGAGCTTCTCTGCAAAGCCTAAGGACCCAAGTTCAATTTCCCAGTACACATGTAAAGCCAGATGCGCAAAGTGGTGCATGCATCTAGAGTTCATTGGTTAGAAGCCCTGGCACACTCATTCTCTCTCTGTGTCTGTCTGCTCTCTATTACTATCTACTTTTTTTCCCAAAAACAATGTTTTTTTTTTTTTTTTTTTTTTTTTTAAAAGGGGCTGAGCTGGGAATGGTGTGACACACCTTTAATCCCAGCACTCAGAAGACAGAGGTGGGAGGATCGCTGTGAATTCAAGGCCAGTCTGAGACTATGCAGTGAATTACAAGTCAGCCTTAGCTAGACTGAGACCCTACCTCAAAAACACTAAATAGAATAGTAAAAAAAAAAAAAAAAAAAAAAAAAGGCTGGAGAGATGGACTCAGTGGTTAAAGGCACTTGTTTGCAAAGCCTGGTGGCTGGGGTTCAATTCCCCAGTATCCATGTAAAGGCAGATATACAAAATGGTGCATGCCTCTGGGATTTGTTCTCTCTATTTTTCTGATCTTGCAAATAATAAAATATTTTAAAAATAACTTTATTTATATGCAAGCAGTAAGGAGGTATGGAGAATGTATGCATCACTGCATATGGCTTTACATGGGTACTCTAGCCTAGGCTGACATGGAACTCACTCTGTAGCTCCAAGCTGGCCTCAAATTCAGTGATCCTCCTACTTCTGTCTCCCAAGTGCTGGGTACTTCAGGACCTCTTGCTGCTGCAAATGATTATACATCTGGTTTTATGTGGGTTCTGGGGAATTGAACCCAGGCCATGAGACTTTTTAAGCAAGCGTCTTAACCACTGGCCCATCTCCCCAGCCTGGCATTTATATGTCGGTTCCTGTGTACGTGCTGCTTCTGGGAATCCCTCCCTTGGCTTTTACCCTAAAGTTGGTTCCTTCCACTATGTCTCAGGCTTAACCTACATGTTTATGCAATGTGAGGGGGCCCAAGACTGTGGGTGATGAACCCCAATGTGCATCTTCCTGGCTGGGCCAAGATGGTTCCTTCTGCCTCAGGAATGGTGTGTTTGTTTGGAACTTCATTATGAGGCAAGTCCTGGTGATTTTCCCCAACACCTCCACCATGTTGGGCTGGAGGGACCAGGTGCCCCTTATCTTTATTTATTTATTTTTACTTTTTTAAAAAGTTGTTTTCAAGGTAAATTCTCACCCTAGACCAGGCTGATCTGGAACTCACTCCGTAATCTCAGATTGGCCTTGAACTCACAGTGATCCTCCTACCTCTGCCTCCCCAGTGCTGGGATTAAAGGTGTGTGCTACCAGGCCTGGCTTTATCTTCATTCTTTTAAAAAAAAAAAAAATTAGAGAGAGAGAGAGAGAGAGAGAATGGGTGTGCCTAGGCCTCTAACCACTGCAAATCAACTTCAGACACATGTGATTCCTGTGCATCTGGATTTACCTGGGTACATTGAACCCAGGTCCTCAGGCTTTGTAGGCAAGCACCTTAACTGCTGGGCTCTCTCTCCTGACCTCTTCATTCCTTTTTTTATTTAAATATTAATATTATTTTTTATTTAAATATTTAAATATTTTTTTATTTATTCATTTATTAGAGATGGGGCCAGGAAAGAAAGAGAAAGAATAGGTTCTCTAGGGCTCCTAACCACTGCAAATGGTTAGATGCATGTGCCATCTTGTATATCTGGTGTTATGTGAGTACTGGGGAATCGAACTTGGGTACTTAAGTTTTGCAGGCAAGTGCCTTCATTCTCTGTCTCTTTCTCTCTGCTTGCAAATAAATAAATAAAATAAAATAAAGTATAATTTTAAAAAATATATCTGGACATGGTGGCCCACCCCTTTAATCCCAGCACTTGGGAGGCAGAGGTAGGAGACTCACCATGAGTTCAAGGCCACCCTGAGACTACATAGTGAATTCCAGGTCAGCCTGGGTTAGAGTGACACCCTATCTCAAGAAAAAAAGAATTTAAAAAGATCAGGATTTGGTGGCACACATATTTGTGAGGCAGAGGCAGGAGGATCTCTGTGAGTTTGAGGCCACCCTGAGACTACGGAGTGAATTCCAGGTCAGCCTGGAATTGTGTTTTTTTTTTTTTTTCTTCCAGAGGCAGGGTCACTTGCTCACTTTCCATGGTTGTGGAACTACCCTGAACGTTGTTGCTAGCTCTCTCTCTCTCTCTCTATTTATTTATTTTTTTATTTTTTGAGGTAGGGTCTCACTCTAGCCCAGGCTGACCTGGAATTCACTATGGGGTCTCAGGCTGGCCTCTAATTACAGCAATCCTCCTACCTCTGCCTCCCAAGTGCTGGGATTAAAGGCATGTACCACTGTGTCCAGCTAACAATGTCTACTTTAGTTTTTTTTTTTTTTTTTTTTGAGAGAGAGAGATGGAGAGGCAGAGAGAGAGAGGGAGAGAGAATTGGTATACCAGGGCCTTGGCCATTGCAATCAACTCCAGACACCTGCACCACCTACTAGGCATGTATGACCTTGAGCTTGCCTCACCTTTGTGTGTCTGTTTTACATGGGACTGGAGAGTTGAACATGGGTCCTTATGCATTGTAGGCAAGCGCCTTAACTGTTAAGCCATCTGTCCAGCCCAATGGCTTCTTTAAAAAATACATTTGTGTTTTCATTATATAAGTCTTTTCACATCCTTGGTTAGTGTTATTCCAAGGTACTTAATTTTTTTCATTGCTATTGAAAATGGGACAACCTCACTGATTTCTTTCTCTGAATATTTCTCCTTTGCATATAGAAAAGCTACTGATTTTTGTGTATTCTTTTTGTATCCTGCCACTTTAGTGAAGGAATTAATCATCTTTAGAAGTTTTGAGATGGAGACTTTGAGGTCACTTATGTATAAGATCATGTCATCTGTAAATAGGGCTAACTTGACTTCTTCCTTTCCAGTTTATATGCCTTTTATTTCTTTCTCCTATCTTATTGCTTGGACTACGACTTCTAGTACTATGTTGAAGAGCAGTGGTGAGAGTGAGCAGCCCTGTCTTGTTCCCAATCTCGGTGGGAACTCCTGGAGTTTTTCCCCATTAAGTGTTATTTGAGCTTCAGGTGCTTTATCTATAGCCTTTATTATGCTGAGGTATAAACCTTCCATTCTTATTCTTTCCGGTGTTTTGATCATGAAGTGGTATTGTATTTTTTTCAGTGGCCTTTTCTGCATCAATTTGAGATAATCATGCAGTTCTTGTGGTTAAGTTTATTTATGTGCTGTATTACATTGCTTGATTTCCACATGTTGAAACATCCCTGCATCCCTGGGATGAAGCCTACTTGATCAAGGTGGATAATGCTTTTGATGTTTTGTTGAATTTGATTTGCAAGGATTTTGTTCAGGAACAATCCATCTAGGTTCATTAGTGATATAGGCCTATAGTTTTCTTTCCTTGTTGCATCTCTCTCTGGATTTGGTATTAGGGTGATGCTAGCTTCATAAAAAGAGTTGGGGAGGATTCCCTGGTGTGGTGGTTTGACTAGAATAGATGGCCCCCAATATATTCAATTGTTTATTTGTTTGTAGTTTGCATCTGCAGCCACCTGGCTGGAGGCAGTGTCACTGGGTGGATCTTAAGGTGTGGTGGTGGGTTTCAGATTTCAATCTAAAGATAAGCAAAGTGGGCCTAGCTGGAGTTCCTGAAGTGTGCTGTGGCTTTTGGCTTTTGGCTTTTGGCGTGTGCTTCTCTCTCTTCCCCTCCCTCTCTCTCTCTCTCTCTCTCTCTCTCTCTCTCTCTCTCTCTCTCTGCTTGGGCCTGTGAAGGCAGGCCAGCTTCTTCTGCCATTATGGAACTTCCCCTGGATCTGTAAGCTTCAATAAATCCCTTCCTCCATAACTGTGCCTGGTCTGGAAGTTCATCTCTGCTGGCCTCTAAAGGCCCAGGTGTGAGGCCTAGTGGAACTTCCTGAGCCTAGCTAAAGTTTGGTGATCTGCCTCTGGCCAGACGTGACTCAGCAAGACGCCTAATGGCTTCTTACCTGCTACCTCCACATGGGAGTTAGAATTATCATTTCAATAGTCACAGTTTACTATTGGCCCTTACCTTTCCCCACCATCCTACAATCCCCGCCTTCACCCCCAACATTATATAGGCAACTGTTCATAGCAATAAATCGAGTTCCTGCTTCTACAAGACTCCCGACTCAGTGTGGTTTTTCTCCGGTGGCCAGGAGAGGTCTGAGTCGTCGGACGCTCATCTCCTCCTCAGCCCCTCGGGAGGAACCAGCGGGCCTGGTCCTTCCCTCGGCACTACCTGCCCCCGCCGGCGGAGCCCGGCATCTGGCGCCCAACGTGGGGCTCTTGGAATCCGGCAGACTAGTGCCCCCTGAGAGACATTCGTTGAGGAGGTCAATCGGTGTACATATGCGGGTGAGCGTACCCCTATAAGTAGTCTTTATATTTAATGTGCTAAACTTTGCTTCTATAACCTGTACTTGTTGATCAACGTCTCTTTGTTCTCTTTCTCTTTCCTTTCACTTTTAGTTTGCAGACAAGCTACATCTGCGGCTTTTGTACAGCATGTTTACATATCTTTTGGATCCTTGTGGTTGTATTGTACTCATGTGTATGTGGGTTGCTATTGCCCTAATTTTATGGACATTTTTCTCTCAACTTTATAATGAGGGACAGTCTAACTGTAAATCCAATCCTGCCTTAGAATCTCTCAGGGCACTCCTAAAGAGTAGAGGGCTTAATTTGACTGATAATCAGGCTCAACAGACCTGGGATTGCCTTCTCAAACTGGCGCCATGGCTGCCGGAAGGAAATCTCTTTGATTGGGACACGTGGGATAGGGTAGAGGCCCTTGTTTGTCGGGCACATGTGGAGAAGGGTCAAATACCCCCCTCAGGGGTCCTCCCTATGATCTCAGCCCTCAAGGCCTGCTTCCCTCCAAGGCCAACCAAACATAAACAAAAGACAGAAGAAAAAGATAATATACAGCCTAATCCAGCTACTCCTCCTGGAGATACAGCTTTAAAAAAACCCCAAAAGGATGCATCTTTATGCTCCTCACTCGATCCCTTTGAGAGTGCTCCCTGGCCTTCCGGGGGACCTCCTCCACCTCCTCCATCAACTAACCCTTTCTGGACCCCCTCGGCCCCTCCTTCATATTCGGCCGCCGAGACCCCCTCAGCCCCTCCATATTCGGCAGCCAAGCCGTCAGAAAATAAAGCTACTTTTTTATTTCCCGTCAATCTAAATCCTGGGGGCAATCGCCCTGCTGCCTGGTATCCGTGGGAAGCTCAGGACCTTAAGGAGCTTAAAAAAGCGGTCTCGGAGGATGGACCCAACTCTCCTTGGGCTGAGACCCTGTTACAGGGCCTTGCCCATCAACCTTGTACAACCCAAGATTGGAAAAATCTAGTCAGGGCTGTCTTGTCAGGTCCCCTATACATTAAGTGGTGTGCCTTTTTTAGAGATGAATGCCATGCACAGGCAGAACGAAACCAAAATCAACAGCCCCCTGTGCCGATAACTTTTGGGATGCTCTCTGGTATCTCTGATCAATATGCTACAGGCACTCAACAGGCGGCTATACCTGACCCGTATAGGGACCAGGTCAGGGCACTGGGCTTGGCGGCATGGAAAAAGCTTGATGAGGGACCCTCTGAAACTCCCCTTATGAGTATTACTCAAAAACCATCTGAGGATTTGGCTACATTTATAGATAGGGTGGAAAAAAGTCTCCAAAGAAAATTTCCCCCAGGGGCATTACGGGATCAGTTTACTAAAATGTTGGTCTGGGATGGGATGACGGCCGATCACCGCCTCGCCTGTGCGGGTCTCAAGGACAACTCCATGAGTAGATGGATTGTAGCCACCAAGGACGTTGGCACTATCTCCCATCAGGCTAGGGCCATGGCTGCCGCCCTTCAGGAAAATAAACAGAGAGATTTGGCCAATACGATCTGTGCATTACAGTTAAATTCTAAAAACTTGACATGTTTTGGATGCGGGGACGAGGGCCACTTTAAAAAGGAGTGCCCCAACAGGACAAAGCCTCCTCCGCGCTCTGGGGGGACGACCAACGCCCCTCACACCCTTTGCCCTAAATGCAATAAAGGGTTTCATTGGGCTAAGGAATGTAAATGGAAGTTTAACATACAGGGAAAGCCTTTAAACTCCTCCAGGGGCTTCCCCCAGCCCCGTTAAATAAGGGGAAAGAGACCATCAAAGCCTATTGGACCGTCCCCCTGGTCCCCGGCCTTAGACCCAAAATTATTTTGAATATTGGCAATAAAAAATTCAAACTTCTCATTGACACTGGAGCGGACCGAACGGTCCTGAGAAAGGAGGAAGTGCCCCCCTCCTGGCAGCTTGTGCCTGGCCCTCCCCTACTGGGAATTGGCGGGCAATCCACCTCCTGGGAGACTGCCACGTGGCTCCCTTGGACTGACCCAGGTGGGGACAGGGGAAAAGTCCGCCCTCTCGTGGTGACTGGGCTCACTGCTAACTTACTGGGGCAAGACATCCTTGGAGATGCTGAGGCTTTCATCACTACTGACCATAAGGCCTTTTATAATGATTTGTTAGATAAAAAAGAATATCAACAACAGTCTGAGGAAGGGAGGGAATATCATCCCAATTATAGAGATGACCCTTACTTTGAGCAACTCAGACAAAAGTACTCCAATAAACACCCCCAATTCTAAGGGCCACTGCCCAGCCCCCCCCATTTAAAATCCAGTGGAGACCGGGGGATCCTGTATGGGTTGAGCAGTGGCCTCTCCCTTCTTCTAAGTTACACCAACTCCACATACTTATTGATCAACAGTTGGAGGCCGGACATATTCGTCCCTCCACTAGTCCCTGGAACTCTCCTGTCTTTGTCATAAAAAAGCCTAATGGGTCCTGGAGATTTTTACATGATTTAAGAAAGATCAATGAACGCATGATCCCCTTCGGAACTCCCCAGAGGGGACTCCCATGGATCCCAGCTATTCCCAATATATACCATATTACTATCATTGACATTAAAGATTGCTTCTTCTCTATCTCTCTCCATCCAGGAGACATGGAAAAATTTGCATTCTCTGTACCTGCTGTTAATTTTTGTGGCCCAGATAGGAGATTTGAATGGACTGTCTTACCTCAGGGCATGGCAAATAGCCCACCCATTTGTCAATATTACCTGTCATCCATTTTCTCTTCTCTTATCAATCTCCCTGATACTCTGTTTTATATTTACATGGATGATATTATTCTTGGGTGCCTAGATTCCTCCACACTCCAGGACCTTACCCACCAATGTCTAACTATCCTGCATACTCACGGCTTTAAAGTAGCTCCAGAAAAAGTTCAAACTGTGCCTCCCTTTAAGATCTTGGGCTCAATCCTTACCCTAGATACAGTTTCACCTGTTAAACCACAACTTTATATTCAGGATTCTTACACCTTGCCTCAACTCCAGAAGCTTTTGGGAGAAATTAATTGGATGAGGCCTTGGATACCCATAACTACTGAAGAGCTGTCCCCTTTATTTGACCTCCTAAAGGACCTTAACTTCTCCTCTCAGGTAATTTTGTCCCCTTGTCATCAACAAATTTTTCATAAGGTACAACAGGCTATAAATACTGTGACCCTAAAGAGGTTCAATCCTGATTTGCCCATCTCCCTCTACATTTTCTCTGGGGAAACATTATGCACTGCACTGTTGGCCCAGGAAGGTGAACCCATCCAATGGGTCCACCTCTCAATCGGTGGGGTCCCCAGAGTTTATTCTATAACCAACCAGGTTGCTGATTGCATTATCAAGGGCAGAGACACCTCTGTCCGGTTGTTTGGCACAGAACCTCACCTTATTGTCACCCCCTTTAAGATAACAGATTTCACCTGGCTTCAGAGAAATAATAATAGAGTTGCTATGGCTCTCGAGGGGTTTCTAGGTAAAATTGATTGCCATTATGGCCCCCACAAATGGATGAGTTCTTTCTCCAGATTAGAATGGAAGCCCCCCAGGCTTTTTCTGTCTCAACCTAACCCTGACTTTCTTACCGTGTTTACTGATGGAGGGCACCTGGGGGCTTCCCTAGTCGTTTACCCTCCCTTAAAACAGGAAAAAGAGCCTATGCCCATAAAGTCAGTCTCTCATGAGGTTGAGGGGTCAGCACAATTCAAAGAACTATTTGCTGTCGTTCTAGCTTTGGACACTATTCAAGAGCCATTTAACTTATTTTCTGACAGCCTTTATGTTGTTAATTTATTACCCAACCTGGTTGAGGCCCATATTAGACTGGACTCCAACCCTATATCTCCTCTGATGATTCAAGCTCATTCCCTACTCAAACAAAGAATTAACCCCATTTTTCTTCAACATCTCAGGGGTCATCAAAACTTACCGGGATTTCTTTCTCGAGGAAACAATTTGGCTGATAAAATGGCTTCTATGCCTCAGTGTAATACTATTACAGAAGCTACACGCTTCCACTTATTGACCCATGTCAACTGGAGAGGTCTCAAGCACAGGTTTCCACAGGTACCAGTCAAGGACCTTAAAAAAATTGTCCGGACTTGTAAGTCCTGTCAGCCCTTCCTCCAAGTACCCCCCCTTCAAACTACAGGAAGCAATCCTAGAGGGCTACGCCCTAATCATCTGTGGCAAATTGATGTCACACACTATTCTCCATTTGGGAAACTTAAATATATTTTTCTTTCAGTTGATACCTTTTCCCGTGCCTGCTGGACATCAGCACATGCCGGGGAAAAATCTAAACATGCCATTAGTCATATGCTTCAATGTTTTGCCACTCTTGGGCTGCCTGATCAAATTAAAACAGATAATGGCCCCTGCTTCGTAAGCAAGGCCTTTGTAGATTTTCTCCAGAACTGGAAAATCTCACATTCTACAGGCATCCCATACAACCCCCGGGGCCAAGCTATCGTTGAAAGATATAATCAGACTCTCAAGTCTCAATTACAAAAACAAAAGGGGGAATCCTTACCCCCACACGACCAACTGAAAAAGGCATTATTTACCCTAAATATTTTAAACTTTTCTAAAGAAGATAAACAACTCTCCCCTTTTCAAAAACATTGGTCTTCATCCATTACCTACAGTTCTATCTGGGTAAGATGGAGGGACCCATTGACTGGGGCCTGGAGAGGGCCTGATCCGCTCCTCACAGCAGGGAGAGGGTTTGGATGTGTCTTCCCTCAAGATGAAAAAAGACCCATTTGGGTACCAGCGAGAGACCTAAAATATTTGTCCCAACAAGAGGACACTGACAGTCACTTCTCTAGGGAGTGTCCCACCCCTGAGGACTGTTCCTAAAATGGTCCTTCACCCTACTAAACTAAACAATTCCCTCCCTTGTGGAGGATTGCTGGCTTTGCCTCCAATCTGGGCCTCTCTGGCTGCTTGCAGTACAGTTGCCTGTACGACCTTAAAACATTACTCAGCCACCTTCCCCATCCCCGTCCAGCTTTTCCCAATGTTTCCCCTGGAACTTGCATTTGAGCCCCGCCTTCCCCTAATAATTCCAGTATAGATGTGGGATACATTCATCCTTCCTTCTGTACTTTTAACACAGCTGATCCCAATGCTCAATGCTGCCCACCTTCTGGAATGGTTTATGTTTGTGGAGGCGGGATGGCCTATGACTTTCTGCCCACCAATTGGACGGGCCTTTGTGCCCCAGCCACCTTAATCCCAGATGTAGATATCATCCCTGGAAATGAGGCCCTCCCTGTATCAGAGGGAGACCTATCTTCAACAACAGCTAGATTCCCTGGCTGAGGTAGTCCCACAAAACAGGAGAGGACTAAACCTACTAACGGCCGAAAAAGGAGGCGTATGTTTGTTTTTACAGGAAAAATGCTGCTTTTACGCCAATAAATCAGGAATCGTCCAGGACAAGATTAAGAGGCTCCAGGAAGACTTGGAGAGGTGGCAGCGGGATCTCCAGGACAACCTGCTGTGGACGGGCTTACATGACTTCTTACCCTACCTTCTGCCTCTACTTGGGCCCCTCCCCCTCCTTCTTCTCCTTTTCCTTCTCCTCACTGTCGGGCCTTGTGTAATTAATAAGATTACACAATTTATTCACCAATGGCTAGAGGCAATAAAACCTCATCAGGTCAAAATACAGGCTGGAAACTCAGGAATTAAGTTCCTCAGATGACCCACTGCCACCTCCTCTGCCCTCCATGTGACCAATGACGGGTAAGATCCCCAGAGGGGGACAACCTAAGACAGGCCATGGGGTGGGTTCTCACCGAGCTAAACACATGGTACCCAGTGACGGGTAAGATCCCCAGAGGGGGACAACCTAAGACAGGGGCCATGATGAATGCTCTGAGCTAAACACCTGGTACCCAATGACGGTTAAGACCCCCAGAGGGGGACAACCTAAAACAGGGGCCATGGTGACTAATGCTCTTACAAAAACAAAAGGGGGAGATGCTGGCCTCTAAAGGCCCAGGTGTGAGGCCTAGTGGAACTTCCTGAGCCTAGCTAAAGTTTGGTGATCTGCCTCTGGCCAGACGTGACTCAGCAAGACGCCTAATGGCTTCTTACCTGCTACCTCCACATGGGAGTTAGAATTATCATTTCAATAGTCACAGTTTACTATTGGCCCTTACCTTTCCCCACCATCCTACAATCCCCGCCTTCACCCCCAACATTATATAGGCAACTGTTCATAGCAATAAATCGAGTTCCTGCTTCTACAAGACTCCCGACTCAGTGTGGTTTTTCTCCGGTGGCCAGGAGAGGTCTGAGTCGTCGGACGCTCATCTCCTCCTCAGCCCCTCGGGAGGAACCAGCGGGCCTGGTCCTTCCCTCGGCACTACCTGCCCCCGCCGGCGGAGCCCGGCACATCTCAGCGAACCTGAAGCTGTCTGCTACACCTGGTCTCTGATTAGGCAGAACAGTTTGAGAAAAATTGGTTTCAGTTGTTCAATGAAGGTTTGATAGAATTCAGCTGAGAAGCCATCCAGGCCTGGACTTTTCTTTTTGAGGTGGTTTTTCATTATCTTTTCAATCTCCATAGATGCAGTAGGTTTGTTTAGGACATTAATCTGCTCTGAGTTTAGTTTTCTAGGTGGTATATGTCTAGGAATTCATCCATTTCTTCCAGATTACTTAATTTTGTGGAGTAGAGGTTTTGGAAGTAAGCCCTGATGATTCTTCCAAAGATTTTATTAATTTGAGACTCCTCTCTCCCTCCCCCTCTGTCTCTCTCTCTCCCTCTCCCTCTCCCTCTCCCTCTCCCTCTCTCTCTCTCTCTCTCTTTTGCTTGATTAATTTGGCCAGGGGTTTGTCAATATTGTTTATTTTTTCAAAGAATTAGCACTTTGTTTCATCATTTTTAAAAATTGTTTTCTTAGTTTCCAATTCATTAATTGCTGCTGTAATCTTGATTATTTCTTTCCATCTGGAGCTTTTTGGGTGGATCCTTCTTGTTTTTTCCAGTGCCTTTAGGTTGACAGTCAGGTTATTGATTTGGAATCTCTCTGACTTTGTAATGAATGCATTTAGGGCTATGAATTTTCCCCTTGGGATGGCCTTCATTGGTCCCATAAGTTTTGGTAGGTTGTGTATTCATTATCATTTAATTCTAGAAATTTTACAATTTCTTTTTTGATTTCTTCCATGACCCATTCATTGTTTAAAAGTGTGTTGTTTAGTCTCTAGGAGCTGGTGGAGTTATTCATGTGTCTCTTGTTGTTAATTTCTAGCTTTAAAGCATTGTGATCTGACATGATGCAGAAAGTTACTTCAATTTTCCTGACTTTATGAAGGCATGCTTCATGGCCTAATGCATGGTCAATTTTGGAGATGGTTCTGTGAGCTGCTGAGAAGAATGTATATTCTGTAGAGTTGGGGTGGTAAGTTCTGTAGATATCTGTTAGGTCTAATTGATCTGTGATATTGTTGAGTTCCATTATTTCCATGTTGATTTTCAGCTTGGATGATTTGTCTATTGATGATAGTGGAGTATTGAAGTCTCCAACTATGATGGTGTTGGTGATTTTGTTTTATAAATGGTGGTGCACCTGTGTTTGGCTCATATATATTTAGGATTGTGATGTTCTTATGTTGGATCATTCCCTTGATAAGTAAGAAGTGGCCTTCTTTGTCCTTTTTGATTACTTTTGGTTTGAAATCTATTTTATCAGATATTAATATAGCAACACCCACTTATTTTCTATTTCATTTGCTTCGAATAACATTTTCAAACCCTTCACCCTGAGGAGATATTATCTTTACGGGTGAGGTGGGTTTCTTGATGACAGGAGATAGAAGGGTCCAGTTTTTTGATCCATCCAGATAACCTATGTGTTTTGATAGGCGAGTTAAGACCATTATTATTTAAGGTTATTGCTGTGAGGGTATGAATTAATCTCTGCCATGATGAGGTGTTTTGGGGGTTTGGTGCTTTCTTGTGTTTTCTACTATTTTGAGCCTGGTCTATTTTGGTTATCATGATCTTCTTCTTACTGGCTCTTGAGATTGGTTGTTTGACTGTTCTGTGTGGAGTATTCCCTGAAGTATTTTCTGTAGGTTTAGCATTGTGTTCATATAATCATAGAGTTGACTTTTTTCATGGAAAGTTTTTCTTTCACTATCTATTATGAAGGATACTTTTGCTTTATTTAACACACTCCTTCTCTGTTTTCATTGTTAAGAGTTTTAACTATAAGCCGGGCGTGGTGGCGCACGCCTTTAATCCCAGCACTTGAGAGGCAGAGGTAGGAGGATTGCTCTGAGTTCAAGGCCACCCTGAGACTACATAGTGAATTCCAGGTCAGCCTGGGCTAGAGTGAGACCCTACCTCGAAAAACAAACAAACAAAAAACAACAGCAACAACAACAACAACAAAACAAAAAAAAAAAAAGAGTTTTAACTGTGATGTGTCTTGGAGAGTTTCTTCTTTGGTCCTGTCTGTTTGGTGTTTTGTGGATTTCTTATATCTCGATGGGCCTCTCTTTTGAGAAATAGGGAAATGTGTCTTCAATAATTTTGTTGAATATGGTCTCTATGCCTCTGGCTTGCATTTCCTCTCCTTATGGTATACCCATGATCCAGATGTGAGGTCATTTTAGGGTGTTATACAGTTCCCTCATATTCTGTTCACTTGATTTTTTGAACTTAGCAAAGTTTTTGGCTCCCTGATCAGTTTCTTCTATGTTGTCTTCAAGGTCAGAGGTTCTGTCTTCCACATGAGTAACTGTGTTGGTGAGGGGTTCTAGAGAGGTTTTTGTAATTTCTAGTTGATTTTTCTTTCTTTTTTTTTTTTTTTAGAAACTTTAAAAAATATTTCATTTTTATTGATTTCTTTGACAGAGAAAGAGGGAAAGAGAGAGAGAGAGAGAGAATGGGCATACCAGGGCCTCCAGCCAGTGCAAATGAACTCCAGACGAGTGTGCCCCCTTGTGCATCTGGCTAATGTGGGTCCTGGGGAATTGAACCTGGGTCCTTTGGCTTTGCAGGCAAACACCTTAACCAATAAGCCATCCCTCCAGCCCATCTCTTTTTTGAGGTATGATTTAAATTTGAGTTCTGATTTTCTTGGTGCTTCCCAGAGCTCATTCTTGCATTTGATCAAATCTTCATTAGGCTTAATCAACCGGTTATTGAGATATTCCATTTCTTCACTTTCCTTCAATCTATTCATATACCTTTGGAGGGTCCTAACATTTTCTTCAATCAAGTTGTCAAAATCTGAATGCTCCAGGAGATGATTCTGCTCAATTTCATTGATACAATTGTTGGTTCTTTGATGAGTTGCTTCCAGTTCAGCAATTGTTTTGATCAGGTTCTCATTGGTTGTGGTGTTTTCATTTTGGGAATGAATTTCTTTTGATTTCCTATGATTTCATTGGAGGCTTCCATTGTAGGACTAGGCATCCTTGGTGGAAATCTCTCAGTTTTCTGACTTTTGTTGGCTTTTTGTGGTGTTGTCTACCCATTTTAGGAAGACTCTTTATTTTATTGAGGATGAAGCAAGTTTTTGTCCTTTGGCCTGTGTACCCTCTGACTCAGGTGAACAGGGATGTTGGTACCCAGTGGCCAGCCAGGATACCAGAACAAAAGGCCTGATTCCTCAGCCCACACAGGGATGAAGCCTCCCCAGTGAAGGCACAATGTGACCTACCAGAACCAGGGTACTGGGAAGAGCAAGCGAACAGAGATCTGGCCTACTTACTCCATGCTGCACCCTCCAAAACATAGACCAGCGTAGGGAACCAGACCAGGGAGGTGGGAGGAGCATGGAAACAGGGGTCTGGCCTACTCACTCCAGACCACTGTGCCCACCTGTACACTGTCTGTGCAGGCAACCCAGATTCTTCTTGTTTTTCTGATGCCTGTAGGTGGATAGGTAGGTTATTAATTTGGGATCTCTGTGTGTTATGAATGCATTTAGCAATGTGAAGTTTATCAGGTATTAATATAGCAGCACCCGCTTATTTCTTATTTCCATTTGCTTGGAATGTCATTTTCCATCCTTTCACCCTGAGGAGGTATCTTTAGTGGTGAGGTGGGTTTTTTGAAGATAGAAGTGTCCATTTTATTGATCCACCCTTTTAACTTGTGTCTTTTGATAGGTGAGTTAAGACCATTAATATTTAAGGTTATTACTGTGAGTTTTGAATTAATTTCTGCTACAATGAGGTGTTTTATGAAGTTTTGGTGTTTTGTATTTTTTTGAGCCTGTTCTAGTTTTGGTTATTGGGATCTTCTTCTTGTTTGCTCTTGAGATTGGTTATTTGACTGTTCTGTGTGGAGTATTCCCTGAAGTATTCTCTGTAGATTTGGGTTTGTGTTCATAGTAGTAGTGTAGTGTTGACTTTTTTATGGAAAGTTTTTCTTTCACTATCTAGTATGAGGAATACTTTTGCTGGGTAGAGAGCGTTGGAAGCCATAGTTTTTCAGACTTCAAAGTGTTCCATTCCAAACCCTTATGGCTTTCAGGGTTTCCATTGAGAAATCTGATATAATTCTGATGGAATTGCCATTGTATGTTGTAAATTGTTTCTCTCTTGCTCCTTTTAACACACTCCCTCTATATTTTCATTGTTAAGAGTTTTAACTGATGTGTCTTGGAGAGTTTCTTCTTTGGTTCTGTCTATTTGGTGTTTCGTGGGCTTTTTGTATCTGGATGAGCCTCTCTTTTGAGAGATTTTGGAAATTTTTCTTCAATAATTTTGTTGAATATGGTCTCTGTGCCTCTGGCCTGCATTTCCTCTCCTGGTATACCCATGATCCAGATGTGAGGTCATTTTAGGGTGTTCCACAGTTCCCTCATAGTTTGTTCACTTGATTTTTTGAACTTAGCAAAGTTTTTGGCCTCCTGATCTATTCCTTCTGTTTTGCTTTCTAGGTCATAGGCTCTACCTTCCACATGAATAACTTTGTTGGTTAGTGAGGGGTTCTAGAGAGGTTTTTATAAGCTCTATTTGATTTTTGTTTTCTGTTGTGTTATTTTGTATCATGTCCATCTCTTTTTTGAGTTACAATTTCAGTTAGAGTTCTGATATTCTTGATGCTTACAGGAATCTGGCATTTGATCATCTTCAAGCCTAATCAAGTGGTTACTTAGATCTTCCATTTGTTGACTCATCTTCAATTCATTCATACCTCTTTTGAGGGTTCTAACATTTGGTGTTGGACAAACTGGATGACCATATGTAGAAAACTGAAACTAGACCCACTCATCTCTCCATACACAAAAATCAAGTCCAAATGGATGAAAGACCTCCATATAAGACCTGAAACTCTTTTCCTACTGGAAGAAAAAAAAATAGGAGGCATTCTGCATGATAGAGGAGTAGGGAAAGACTTCTTGAACAAAACCCCAGTAGCTTAATAAGCACTCAACCAAGGGGATCTCATGAAGCTAAAAAGCTTTTGCACAGAGAAACATACCATAAGCAGAGCCAATAGATTACCCACTGAATGGGACAAAGTCTTTGCCAGCTATACCACTGTCAGAAGCCTAATATCTGGAATCTACAAAGAACTCAAAAGATTAAACAATGAAATGTCAAACAATGCAATCTAAAAATGGGGCAGAGAACTGAATAGGGAGTTCTCTGAGGAAGAATTACAAATGGCTAACACCACTTAAGAAAATGTTCAACATCATTAACCATTAGGGAAATGCAAATTAAAACCATGAGATTCCACCTTACTCCAGTAAGGATGGCAATCATTAAAAAATCTAATGATGACAAATGGTGGCAAGGATGTGGGGAAAGAGGAACCCTCATCCACTGTTGGTGGGAATGTAAACTTGTACAAGTACAACCACTATGGAAATCAATTTGGAGATTCTTTTTTTGTTTGTGGTTTGTTTGTTTGTTTGTTTTTGGTTTCTTGAGGTAGGGTCTCTCTCTGGTCCAGGCTAACCTGGAATTAACTATGTAGTCTCAGGGTGGCCTCAAACTCATGGAGATCTACCTACCTCTGCCTCCCGAGTGCTGGGATTAAAGGCGTGCGCCACCATGCCCAGCTGGAGATTCTTGAAAAGGATGTACATAGTGCTACCAACAGACAAAGTTAATCCCTTACTGGGCAGTTATCCTAAATGCTCATGCTTCACTACAGAGATATTTGCTCAACTATATTTATAGCTGCTCAATTCATTATGGCTAAGAACTGGAATCCACCCAGATGCCCATTATTTGATGAGTGGACAATGACGTTGTGGTACATTTACACAATGGAATGCTACTCAGTAGTAAGAAAAAAAAATGATACAATGTCATTTTTAGAAAAATGGACAGACTTGGATCAGATCATACTCAGCAAACTCATACAATATCATAAAGGCAAACACTGCATGGTGTCACTGGACCTGCTTGAGTTGCTTTCATACTCAAGTCCCAGACAATATGGGTGACAGGGTTTGGGGGAGGGGAAGGAGCAGGGGGTGAAACAAACACAAATTTAAAACCAAAATTAGCTGATATCATAGAAACCTTTATCCTTGGAGACAGCCTAAAAGATATAACCCTCAAAAGGAATAGGGGGAGTACCTGAAAGTAGGGCTCTGGTGAGGGTGGGATGAATCCTAAACTTATAAGAAAATTCTTTTAAACTGGGCATGGTGGCACACGCCTTTAATCCCAGCACTAGGGAGGTAGAGGTAGGTGGATCACAGTGAGTTTGAGGCCATCCTGAGACTCTGACCAAGTGAGACCCTTCCCTGGTTCAATCCCAGTTACCTTTTTGGATGCTTTTGTTCTCAGTCAAGTTGCTGGCTGGGACATTGGGCTGCTGTTCTGTTTTCTGGAACTGGGCACTGGCTTTTCCTGTGGGGCAAACCAAGCCTGGCAACTGTGGCCGTGCAAATCGGCACCCCTGCTGCTGGATCTGCCGCTGCTGCTGCTGCTGCTGCTGCTGAAGCTGCCGCTGCTGGAGCTGCCGCTGCTGGATCCACCGCCACTGATCCGCTGGAGCTGCCGCTGCTGGATTCGCCGCCACTGAAGCCGCTGTAGCCCATCCTGAGACTCTGTAGTGAATTCCAGGCCAGCCTGGGCTAGAGTGAAACCTTACCTTGAAAAACAAAACAAAAAAACAAAACAAAAAAACAAAAACAAAATTCTTAAAAAATTATATTTGCTGGGCGTGGTGGCTCACGCCTTTAATCCTAGCACTTGGGAGGCAGAGGTAGGATCGCCATGAGTTCAAGGCCACCCTGAGACTACATAGTTAATTCCAGGTCAGCCTGGATCAGAGTGAGACCCTACCTCAAAAATCCAATATATATATATATATGTAATCTCCTAATAGCTCCTCACTGAAGTAGACTTAAAACTCACCCACGACAGCTCAGGAATTTTGTGGATGAGGGGACAGAAAGATTGTAAGAGCCACAGGTTGAGCCATCATGCTCAGAGACATTCCCTTCCCCAAAATAATTGACTGCTGCTCTCACAATGAACAATTCCATGGGGAATACCTGCAACCCCACTGAGGAGCATCCCCAATGGAGTGTAGGCAGGGACAAGGGATATGGTGTATCCATATGAAATATGTTGTTCATAATAATAAAACATTAAAAACAAAAAGTGTAATGACTCAACTAAATTGAATTGTAGATATCAAAAACATAGAGATTAAGGTTCACTTCCCTCCAACATTAGTGGGAAGTGGATGAGGGATCAAGCCACAATGGGATATAGGCATTTGCAAAGAATCCATTGACCACAAAAAGCCAGTGGTCCTGGCAGAAGGACGGGCTTCTGGACTATGGGTCTGTGAAATGGAGAAGTCAGTGCAGCCAGCATAGAGCCCATGACTCCTCTGCTGGTGAATCCCTGGCTGCGCAGGCTCAGGATCTTCCTTGATCTGCTGCTGAGGAGCACTTCTTTCTATAATGTCAGTGATGCAGCCCACATCTTCACATTCACTGAAATTCCCTCCTCAGAGCCACTGTGCCCATTCTTTGCTCCTGCAAATGCAACTCCTGATAATTAAGAAACCCCTGGGGATCTGTCCTGTAGTGAAAATAGGTATTTTTCAGTCCTCCAGCTAATCCTGAACAGGGCAAATAATCCTTTGACCCCAAAACTTACAGGCAATTGCTATGTGCTCATAACCATGGCTCAGATTTTTGGTTATTATTATTATTGTTGTTGTTTTTCCTGGTAGGGTCTCAATGGAACCCAGGCTGACCTGGAACTCACTATGTCCTCTCAGGCTAGCCTCAAATTCATAGTGATCCTCCTACTTCTGCCTCCAAAGTGCTGTGAATTTATTATTTTTTTATTATCACATGGTAATTACACAAAGTAGTAGGTTTTATTGTGGTACTTTCATACATGCATACCATGTATTTTTTTTTAATCATGTTCACTACTCCATTAGTCTCTCATTCCTCTCCCTTTCCCACTCATCACCATTGGCTAAGAATTTTTGTGCTTGGTAGACAGAGACATTGGCAGAAATATATGGTGCATTTCGTGAATATTAATTAGGGAAAACTACACTTTGAACATAAAGTATTTCACAGTCATTTTCTTTTTAACTTGTATCTATATATTTCTATTTCTGTTAATGTATCCTGAACTTTTTAATGTATTCTGAACTTTTACATAAGCTTCCAAATGTTATTTGTCTTTCTATTTTCTTTGATATTAATTTACTGTGTGGTAGAATAAAGTAAATTAATATCTAGTTATAAATAAAGTGAATAAAATCTATATATGACCAAGCAGGTTGATTGTTTTTCTAAGGAAATAAAGCAGTAAATATCTATGTCTGCATATGGTTTCACACACAACTATGAACACCACATGTTCATGCCACATGCATATTGACTATTCATTCAGTGTGGACACAAAGTGTGGTCACAAGACAAAACAACTCATTGTATTCACTATTTTTGTCATTGCTGTGGCCAATTAAATGACAAGAAGCATCTTCAGGGGTAGAGGAGATGGCTCAGTGGGTAAACTGCTTTCCACACAAGTGTGAGGACAGGAGTTCAGATCCATAGCACCCATGTAAATGCTGGTTGCTGGCTAGAATAGCCAAATTAGCAAGTGGTGGGTTCAGGCAAGAGAGCCTAAGCAAGGTGGAGAGTGATCAAGGAAGCCACTGGACTCCTCTGGTCAGAAAACCTCTGGCCTCCACATGTGCTCATGTGCACACACATCTGGGCTGATAAGAGCAAACACCACACACACACACACACACACACACACACACACTACATTTAGTAGGTAGAGTTCAGCAATGTTCCCGACTAGGGTAAAAATCATGAGGCAGCCTGCTAATATTCTGGGTCAGAATGTCAATATGTGTTGTAACCACAATCTGATGAACATATCGTTTTGTTACTAGTCTTATCACTTGACCATTTGGTCTTTATCACTTTTTTATTTGTGTATGTATGTGTGTGTGTGTGTGTGTGTGTGTATGTATGTGTGTCCTAATATCTCTCTTAACACTGCAGTAATAAAACACTAGTATAGTTCTTTCTTTCTTTTTTTTTGTTTTTGTTTTTCAAGGTAGGGTTTCATTCTAGTCCACAATGACCTGGAATTCACTATGTAGTCTCATGGTGATCCTCCTACCTCTGCCTTCCAAGTGCTGGGATTAAAGGCATGCACCACCATGCCCAGCTATTCTTTCTTATTTTTGGTGAGAAAGTGAGAAGGGTGTATATGTGCCAGGGTGTTCATGTGGAGGTCAGAGGATAATACTGGGCATTGGTCTTCTTCCACCTTGAGTCAGGGTCTTTCAAGCTGGCCATATTGTTTTGAACAGACCAGCTTTCCTATGAACTTGTGGACAGTCCTCTTATCCCCTCCCTTCTCTTGCGAGGAACACTGGCATTAAAGAGGCTAGCTCTGCAGTGTATGCTTGATGTGGGCTCTTAGGATCTGCTCTCAGGTCCTCAATCTGTCCCAGTGAGTTTCCCTAAGCCACCTCTCCAATATTTATTAGTGTACTTAGTTATCATACAAAGCAATGGGTGTCCTAACATTGTTTTTGCAGTCAGGTTCACATTGCTGGTAGAAATTACCCAACCAAGAACAGCTTGTGGGAACAAGAGGTTTATTTTGGCTTACAGGCTCAAGGGGAAGCTCCACGATGGCAGGGGAGAATAATGGCATGAGCAGAGGGTGGACAACAGGAATAGGAGAGTGTGCCAAACACTAGTAAGGGGAAACTGGCTATAACACCCATAAGCCTGCCACCAACAATACACTCCCTTCAGTAGGTGTTACTTCCCAAATCTCCATCAGCTGCGAATCCAGCATTTAAAACACCTAAGTTCATGGGGGACACCTGAATCAAGCCACCACAATTGCCCTACTTACTTTGTTTTTCTTGATCCTCCTCCCTCATGTCCTCCCCCCCCCCATCACAGCAGTGTGCTGATCTCTCTTAATAAGACAGCCTGACATAGTGTAACTAGAGCCCACCATAACAACCTCATGTCTCTTTAATTACCTTTTTAGAGATCCTACATCCAAACACAGTCACATACTGAAGGAACTGGGGGCTGGGATTTTAACATATTTGGGAAAGACCCAATCCAAGCTCTAAGAGTGGCTACATATCTGTGTGTTCAGAGAAACCTATAGTCCACGTGTCTGTCAGTGACAAGGAAGAGGCCCTGCAAAAGGAAAGCTTGTGACAGCGCCAGGAACAATGTGCCCATGGGGAGGAGGCTGAGACCAGGAGAAGGAGTGTGTGTGTGGGACTGGGAGGATGTCTGTGCAGGGCAGGGAGGAGGACAGGACAGAAGTTGATGGGACCTGTACTCATATGCAGAGGCTTATGAAGGGATCCCTGAGGTTTGCAAACAAACCTGCCTGCCCTATCCATAATCCCTGGTGGCCTCTGCTACACAAGAATTACAAAATTCAAGTGACTGTAGTAACCACACATAGGAAAGTACTGTTAAATTTGTCTAACTTCACTGAAAATCTCATTTACACCACAGAGAAATGGCTCAGTCTGTAAAGTGTTTTCCACACAAGAAAAAGGACCTGAGTTCAGTAAAAAAGCAGAATGTGGTGTATCTGTGATCCCAGCCCAGAAAGACAGAAGAGGGTGCCTGGAGCAGACTGGCTGGCTGGCGAACCATGTTGTTGAGCTCCAGGTTCAGTGAAAGACCCTGTCTCAAAAATAAGCTGGAGAGAGATTTAGGAAGGATCCTAACATCAACCTCTGACCTCCACACTCACCTGCACACATGCCCATGCACTGGCACACATCCAAAATCATCACTTATACACGAGCCACATCTCAACTTCTCAACAAGTCATAGAGGTAGTGATATACCTTCTGTATAAGCACAAAGATATTTCCAGAACTACATAAAATTCTGTGTGATGTGCTGCCTGTGGCCATTAATCCTTCACAAAAACCTGAAAAACAAGGAAATCCCCAACTTATGCCACCCATTCACTAACCTCTCCCTACCCCAAGCCAGATACAAACACATTTCCACAGTCTTCATAAGTTTGGGACAGGAACTTCATTTGTTAGGGGCACTTCCACTTCAGAAAATACTGTCTGTGCCTAAAACCAGACACTGGCACACACAAGGCTTCCCTCCATCAGAGTCTCATCCAGAGCTGGCAATTTCAGTATGTGGAGACATAGAGCTATGGGTAATAATTGCTACTATAATAGTGAAAAAAGAAAAGAAAACAGGCTAGCGAGATGGCTCAGTGGTTGAAGGCACTTGCTTTCAAAGCCCATGATATGGGCTTGGTTCCACAATACCCACATAAAGCTAGATGCTCAGAGTGTGACATGCTTGCAGTTCACACTGGTATTCCCTTTCTTTCAATCTCAATTTTATTCTATTTTATTTTTTGGGTTATTGAGGTGGGGTCTCACTCTAGCTCAGGCTAACTTGGAATTCACTATGTAGCCTCAGGGTGGCCTCAAACTCATGGCAATACTTCTATCTCTGTCATGCTAGAATTAAAGAGATATGCCACCATGCCCAGCTTCAAATATTTTTTAAAAAGAAAATAGTATGAATATGACCTGGAAGAGAGAAGAGTTAAACACATTCGTTCATAATGTCAAATCAATATCTGGTTTACAAGGCAGTGTCTTGAAATCTCTCTCTCACTCTCTCTCTCTCTATCTCTCTCTCTCTCTCTCGGTGTGTGTGTGTGTGTGTGTGTGTGTGTTTAGGGACATGGTGGTTCAGGGAGAGATGGCACTGTGAGGGGACCAGATGCCAGCAGGTGACAGGTATCCAACTGGAGCTTAGAAGTGAGGTAGCACCTGTCTCAACCAAGCCCAAACAGTAGGCCAGGCCAACCTTGGTGCTTTCTGCTGGAAATAGGCCCACAGTCCCTCAGGAGTCAAAACCCAGGAGTTGCCTGGAGGATGGTTCGGTGGTTAAAGGCATTTGCTTGCAGAGCCTGTTGGCCCATACTTTGAGTTTTCCTAGCACCAATAAAAAGCCAGGTGACAAAAATACCTGGCATTTGTGTACAGGGGCAAGGGACCTGGCACACTTGTATACATACACACACCCATACATGTAAAACAACAACAACCGCAAACCTTACAGAGGAAGTCCTGGGTTATCTTATGTCTGAGTGGCTTTTGTGGGTTGTATGTGTGCACATGCATGAGCAGGATGGAGGGTGACAGAGTCTCCTTCAGGAGCTCTCCATGCCTTATTTACTGAGGAAGGGTCTGTCACTTAAACTCAGGGCTTGTGCTTTCTGCCTGTCACATTATTCAGCATGCACCAGAGATCCCTTCCCTGCTGTCCCAGCACAGGGTTTACAGGCAGCCATTACACACACTAGCATGTGCATGGGTGCTGGGGATCTGTAGTCTGGCAAGCACTTTACTCACTGAACAATTAAGTCACCTCACTCCATTGTGTTCCTTATCACTGTAAGGTTTGGGAGTGACCAAGACCACACAAAAACACTCTGAGGCAAAGATGAAAGCTTTTATTCAGGAAAAGCTCAAGCTGCCAGGACTGACTCTCAAGAGCAGAGCACAGCCAACCTGACATACCATGTAATGGGCTTTATAGGGCTCTTCAGTTGGGGTAAGGTGAGAAAGGGAAAAGAACTCCTTTCTTCTTTTCATTAGCCATTTCAAATATCTAGGGTGTGAGCAGGCAATTTATGAGATAAGGGGGCAGGAAACCTAGACCTGGAGCATTGTTAGGCAAGGAAGAGGTAATGGCTAGGCAGTTTCTTGAGGAATGTGAATAACCTACTTCCTTATGTCTCTGTCACCACATAGTGACTACATTTTGGGAGCCTGTCCTGACCTAACATTCCAGCCTTTTGTAAATGATAAGAGACGAAGGTTAATTTCTTCATGTGGACTGTAGGGGCAATGAGTTCTTATGGGAGAAGCTGGATAATGTGGTTGATGGGTCTGCCTTCAGGGCACGTGAAGAAGAGACAGTTCTATGGTGGCCAGAGGTGGCAGATTGATGAGATTGATAGTGAACACCCTCTGTCAGCGTCAGCATAGCTGTTACAACTTGGTCCTGAATGAAACAGAGACTTCTCTCGTATCATCCCCGTATTGAGTTGGCTTTGGGGCAGTTGCTGGCTGACATCTATTATGGAGAAGGTGAGGGAGATGGGCTTTGTGCACCCCATGAGAGGACAGAAGGAAGAATTAAGGAACTTGTTACCCTTGTCAACAGCTATGGCATCAAAATGCCAGGCTCAAGGGGAGAATGAGCACTCAGAGGCTAGGGATAGAGGGCTTGGGGCAAGAGTGAGGAGGCAGAGGGGCATATTTAAGAGGAGCATTTGCGGATCAGGGAAAGAGTAGGAACACAAGAGAGTTTAAGTTTGAGAGTGTCCCTCAGGGTAGTGGTGTACTTTTCCCTGGATGAGATAGGGTAAGGTATAAGGAAGGAGGGGGCCCAGGAATAGCTCTGATTTCAGCTAAGGCAAGTGGGAAGAGCTAGGGTCAGGGTAAGTGAAGTTAATGAGGGACAGGCAGAGGCAGAAAGCATGAGTTAATGTTAGAGTCTAATATTGTAAGTCAGCATCAGACAGGGGAGCCTATTAGTCTGAATCATTGTTTATATTGTAGTTATATTTTTTCTCACTGGGTGATTAAGACCATGTAGGCTGCCAGAATTAACTGTATACTTTGGGGGTCAATAATGGTGTCATAGGAGAGACTTAAGGACCTGTGAGGAGTTCTGACTCTCAGCATTGTCATCTGCTAGGATAAGTCAAGACCATGCTGACCAAGTGGCTCTCTCTCTTTTGGGAAGCCTGGAGGACTGGTTTTTCTCTGATGTGACTCTTCTGTTGCAGATACACTGACTTGGAATTCATCTCTTGGTCTCCACATCCTCTCTGATCAAGAAGACAGGTAACTTACCAAAAGCTAGAAGTTAGTACTGTCCCATGATCTCCTGTGGCCTTCTGACATGGGAGCAAGAACCAAAATATTGGTTATCCTTTTAACTCCAATGTTTCCAATTGATTTTGGCTTCATAATATGGTTATTAATCATTCAGAGAAACTGTACATATTTGATTAGCAAAACAGATTAGTTAAAAAAGAGTGCAGAACATATCTGGTTAGCAAAGCAGATCTGACCAGAGAATGGCACAATAGTTTAACTATTTGAACCTTAACCAACTCTATAATTCTGCCTGTGATACTTTGGTAAACTTGTTCAGTAATGATCTTAATTAAAATTAAATTATTAAGACTGATAGTTGGAGGAATTGAGGAATTACATGTTCAATCATAGTATAACTTTGTTTAGAATTTCCTTTTACTGTTCACCATGAAGTAAATAGTTTTCAAGCATGTGATAGAAAAATAAATGTGGCCTATTTACCTTATGGGGGGGGGGAGTAAATAGTTCCTCTGTGAGATTTTTTTTGGGGGGGGCAGGGTTTTAGATATGATAACCTTAAGAGAGAATTAAATGTTAATGAGTCAATTTTAATCTTAAGATTTAGTTAAAATTGACAAATATAATTGACAAATAGAGGAACCTAGTTGACTTGGTTGGGTACTCTAAATTAAGTCTTTCATGACCATTATTATGACCATATAAACATCAATGAGTTAAAGTTAAGTTTACAACCTGAATACTGTAGCAACCTGCTACAAGCCAGGGCCATGCTTTGTTAGTCTGATTTAAGCCCTAGGCTAATAGTCATTTTATATCTCAAGAAGTCTGTAATCTGATCAAGTACTTTGCCTTTAACCTTTCATTTAGGCTTACTCATACCTTTATCTATATACTTTACTTATACATTCATGTACATACTTTTACTCTACAATCTGTAACCACTCTGTAACAATCTTTTCCATCAAATATTTAACATTGAACATACGAAGTTTTTCTCCAGTTTATCTTCTTTTATCAGTTCATCTCATAACTACCAAAAAGTTTTTATTGTCCTTACCATAAGACTTTTAAAAAATATTATTTATTTATTTACTTGACAGAGAGAGAGAGAGAAAAGAAAAATAGGCACACCAGAGCCTTCAGCCACTACAAATGAACTCCAGATGTGTGTGCCCCCTTGTGCATGTGGATAATGTGGGTCCTGGGGACTCAAACCAGGGTCCTTTGGCTTTGCAGGCCTTAACTGCTAAGCCATCCCTCCAGATCCCATAAGACTTTTAATATGACTATTTAAGTTTTTTGTTTTTTTTTTTCTCAAAAGGCTTTTTGAAACAACTTTTTTGAAGAGTAGACCAGATTTGACTTATACTTTTTACCCAGAATAAACATATAGATTTTATCATTTATTGATTTTGGAACTTTATTTCTTAGAACTTTCCTGAAACACATTTTATAAAAAAAAAACATGAAAGCAGATTCTAACATTATTAGAAATTTTAGAAATTTTCTTAAAACTCAGTATGGAGTACTTCTAAATTAAACAAATCTTGAGACTGTTGTCTGTTAGTAGTTCCATAGAAGCATAGAAAGAAAAAGTAAACGTAAAACAGCTACAAATTTCTTATAAGAAGTCCCCATCTTTTCACAGTGACTTGGCATTTATTCATCATCATGCTGGGGCCAAGATCCTGAGATTCCCTGTGCTTGTAGCCCCCTGGCCCTGCAAGGCAGGGAAGCTAAGAAAGAGATTTTTCTTTTTTAAATTCCTAAATTCCAGGGAGAGTTTTGGACTTCCATTAGAGCTATAAGGCAGCTTTCTAATCCTGTCATTTTACAACTCTTTAAGACTCTTGCTTTTTTTTTTTAATTTTTTTTATTTTTTCTTTATAAGTTAGTTTTGTATTCAGCAAATACAGTCAGTTTGGTACCATTATTAGGCTCATCCGTGACCTACCCCCTCCCCTTGGCCCCTCCTTGTTAAGGTATACAGGTCATGCATTGTGGAGTTAGCCCACAGTTATGGGTAAGCTAAATGTCTCTTCATATCCTGACCCAACATGTGGCTCTGACATTCTTTCTGCCCCCTCTTCCGCAAAATTTCCCTGACTTGCTTTTTTTTTTTTTTTTTAACTATGAACTTAATTACTTTTAGTGTTCCTTCTGGGGGACACTCAACAGTAAAAATTTGCTATGCCATCTAGTACAGTGGGGTTGATGGAGAACATTCCCCACAATGAAATGGCACTGCTCAGTACAGAAATCATTCTGCAGCCTTAGGACTGTGAGCCTCATACATACTCATATACACATATTCATTTTAAGTGCACTTTTCTTATAAACTCTAGACAACCATTTCCCCCTCATTCATTCATTTATTCAGAAGTCATGCACTCCCATTTTAAATTTCTATTCTATTTACAACTCTGGAGATAAAATAAAACCTTGTTACCAGGCAGAAAGTCAGGGGGAGAGAAGGGAGGAGAGGGAGTATCCCAAGATGGTGCAACCAAATCAAAAGGCGCCCCTTAGGGTATGGTAGACCAGAGAGAGAGAGACCTGAGGTGTTGTGAGTGTGTCTTTCTTGAGACCTGGGGATAGAGCCCAAAAGCAGCTGAGGGGTGTAGCCTGGCATTCCAGCATGGCTTCCATGAGGAGGGATTATACCCGAGAGCAGGCCAACCTGAGAGGGTCACCTACTGAGAAGGAGGGAGGAGACAGAGAAGGGAAGAAAAGCAAGGCCAAATTGTGGTAGGTGAAAAGCCCATTGGTACCAGGCAGAGATAGTCCAAAGCCATCAGAGAGTGAATGGCAGCTCAGTGATCTGGTCAGGGAAAAGGAGGTCTGGCCACCCAAGAGGGTAATCAAAAGCCTCCTATCTAAGTCACAAGCACCAGATGTAAGGTTTGGGAGTGACCAAGACCATGGAAAACTACTCTGAGACAAAGATGAAAGCTTTTTTTTTAAAAAAAAATATTTTATTTTTATTTATTTATTTGACAGAGAAAGAAGGAGAGAGAGAGAGAGAGGGAATGAATTGAGCATGGATGTGCCAGCGACTCCAGCCACTGCAAACAAACTCCAGATGCATGTGCCCCCTTGTGAATCTGGCTAATGTGGGTCCTCGGAAATCGAACCATGTTCTTTTGGCTTTGCAGGAAAATGCCTTAACCACTAAGCCATCCCTTTACCCCAAGATGAAAGCTTTTATTAGGAAAAGCACAAGCTGCCAGGACTGACTCACAAGAGTGGAGCACAGCTAACCTCAGATTCCAGATAGTGGGCTTTATAGGGCTTCTTCAGTTGGGGGAAGGTGAGGAAGGGAAAATAATTCCTTTGTTCTTTACATTAGCAATTTCAAATATCTAGGGTGTGAGACCAGAACAGTGAGCAGGCGACTTATGAGATAAGGGGGCAGGAATCCTAGACTCGGGCATTGTTAGGCAAGGAAGGGATAATAGCTGGACAGTTTCTTGAGGAATGTGGATAACCTGCTTTCTTATGTCTCTGTTGCTACATGGTCACTACATTTAGGGAGCCTGTCCTTACCTAACAATCACCAAGTACGCCTGAGCTGATGTCTCTTCACAAGAATCCTCCTAGGTAGGTTGATCCAGAACCATCCTCCTCACCTGATGTCTCCCTAGTCTTTTACCATCCAAAACCTGCCCTCAGCTCCTTGTATCTACACCCCCACTTGTTCAGACTACATTCACAGCTCATTCAGAACTCTCTGCCCCAGTTGAAGACCCACACACAGGGGTCCCTATTCCTAAGGTGATTGTCTCAGGAAGAGAGGCTTCAGTACTGTGCTCTAACAAGAGGCACTGAAGGACCTTAAATAAGGGGGATGTCCTGCCTGATCACAAGGAGCACCTGCAGTGCTCATTGCAGGTGACCTGATGTGCCCACTCAATCCACATCCCATCTTGGAGGCCACTACACACCCAGCTGCAGGACCTCAGGACATTCACTGTAATGACAGCTTCTATTAGAACCTGAATGGACACAAGGAAAGTCACTTACAGGCAAGATGGAGGGCCTGCATGTCCCAGAGCTCCACCCACCATTGCCCCTGCAAGGATCCCTGAACAAAGGGGATGTTACCCTACTGACACTACAATCTACATGGAGTCCCTGCCCCTAGGATCACTCCAAGGTTCGGGGTACACACAACATGCTGTCACTGCATAGTAGGGGAGGCACATAACAGAGACTGCCAGGGAGCAAGCAGAGTACAAGCCATCCTGGAGGTGGCCTGTCACCTCTCTGGGTGACTTTCTTGGGTACCTCGATGGGCTGGGTCTTCCTTTTGGGCTCCAAGCACAGTAGCACGCATCATTATGACATGGCCATCTGTCCCCTTACCTAGATCCTTTCTAGCAGGACACAAAAATAAAGTCTAGTCCCAACCAGCCTTCAGCAAACAGAACACAGACAGGAAACACAACAGTCAGAACCAGACACAGGGAGCATCAGGAGACCCCACCTGGGAGGAAAGCCCAGGTGGCTTGAAATGGACACAGCAGTCCCCCATCCTGGAGGTATCCTGACTACTGATGGCAGATGTCCACCTGGATGTAATGGCAGCAGTGTCCACCTGGCCAGGCTGCCCTGGAACTACACCAGGCTCTGTTCTGATCAGATGGCCCTGCACATAACACCACAGAAATGACCAACAGAAAGCATCTGGTGGTCCACTGGGCAGAGCTGTAGAGGCTTCCATAGTGCTGGGATGGATAAGGCATGTCTAAGTGGAAACAGTGATGGCAGTGATGCTTGTTCACTCTGTGTCACCATGTCAATGATGTCACCATCTTCACACTGACCTCAGCCTGTTGTTCTTGGCTACCACACCTCACTTAAAGCCTGGCATCCCAGGACCACATCAGTTCAAATTGGGGCCTCCTGAGTTCTGACTGCCTGGGCTTCTAAGAGCTGCAGCACCACCAGGCCTCAGGTCCCTCCGACCTTCACCCCAAGATCCCCAGAAACTGGGTCAGAGAAATCAAGGCTTCTGAGAAAGGCACGTTCACATCTCATCCCAAGGAGTGGCTGTCCAGGCCCTGGGTCTCTCCTCAGGCAGTGGCTTCTCAGGGTCACATAAACATAGATAGGAATTTTGGGGAGACACAGAGCCACACCCGTGAGAATTGCTATTTATTTCCAAAGTTTCCAAAATCCTGAACAAGGAGTGGAAATGGTAACTAAGAGGCTCAAACAGTGACTGGGGCGTCAGGAGTTTGGAGGGAAGAGGAATGGTGTGGGAACTCCAGCTGTCCATGCCCCTTCTAAGGCCACAGAAAGGGGTCCTCCTCTGGCCAGTCGCCTCCCCTCCCCGTGGGTCCAGTCCCTCTCTGGGAGGAAGGCTGGGAACTTGGGAAGAGAGCATAGTGTGAGTGGGCGTCTGGATGGGGAGTGTCCCCCGTGTCCCATGAACTCCCAATACTCATCTCCTAGAGAGAAGAAAATAGAGGAAGCCAGCTAGGCCTGGGCTCCCTCCATGCCTGGATTAGAGGAGAAGGGGGTTAGTGTTTGGGGCTGGAGGACTTGGCAGAATCACTGGAGTGAGTCCTGGGCCTTTACCAAGAGGAGAGTCGTAGGAGAGGGTGCTTCACAGGCTGGGAGCACAGGGCAGAGTTGGCATCAAGGTGGGTTCTGGCTAGGAAGGACTTTTTTACAGATGGGCCAGTCACTGCACATCCTGCAAGGAGAAATAGAGTACCGTCAGCAAATGTTGGCCCACCCAATTTCAGTCTCGGATGTATCCAGGGGGGAGCAGCATTCCAGTCCCTCAGGCCCCTGCACTGGAGAGAGTGCAGGGAGAACACAGGGTGCAGGAGGCCCAAGCTCCACACTCACCCCTGCCAGGAGGGTGCTAGAGGCCTTGGCTCCTGGTGTTGTGCTGCCCTGCAGGCTCACCTTTGAGTCCTGGATGACTAGAGCTGTTTTGGGCTACTGGAACAATTCCAGAGTCTTCCGTGTGGGGTGTGTGGGAAGTGGGGAAGTGGTAGGTGAGCATTCCCAAAGGTCTCTTTTAAAGATCCACCACCCTGCCTCTTGTGTAGCGAATGACCAAGAGCTGTGGTAGAGCACCTCTCCTGAGAGCAGCTCCATCTCCCCTGGAAAGAGCCAGGACAGGGCTCAGAAAGGAAAGCTGGCAGGGCCACCCAGGAGCAGAAGGGAAGAAAGCAAGCTGACCTTGTAAGGTTGACATCTGAGACCTCAGGTAGGAAAGAAGTCAAAGAGAGGCACCACTCATTCAAGGCTGGCAGACTAAGTGACAGAGTCCAGCAGCAAAACTACATGTGTCATAGAACAGTGAACAGGTGCAGAGAATGATGGAGTCAGGGGTGTCACTGACAACTGGAGCATAACTGAAAGAAGGTCCAGTCATGGAGAGGGAGAAAGGGCTTTCTAAGGGACACTACCAGCCTCCTAGGATCCTCTGCTAAGGAAATCCACTGACAGTAAGCCCAGAGAGGGGAATGTTGTACTGGAAGTACCTGGCAGGTACCAAGGGTCTTGATACACTTGATGGGAGAAACAATGTAAGCAGCGGGGCTGCATGAGGACACCAACTTTTGATTCCCATCCCCACTCAATAAATGATCCAGAGTCAGACAGGGGTGGGAGGGGACATGTGGGTGGGAATCAGTTACACATCACCTTGTGAAGAGGGTGTCTGGGTCTGACTCATTCCATCACTCCGCAGTACATGGTGAAGTGCAGCTAACTCTGCCTGGAGCAAAGCAGAGACAAGGAGGAGGGGAGGGGAGGGCAACTTACAGACAGCCAGGAGGCGGGATGTCAAATCTGTGCTGCTCCCAGAGATTCACACAGCCATGGAAAGTAACTGGAACTGGACAACCCATCCTTCCAACCTAACCACTTCTGTCAAAGCCGCTGACAGCTGTGGCGACCAGGGTGTTCAGCTCAGCACTGCCCATGGCTGGTGTGCCAGACTCCTCCACCTTCAGGTCCCAGGTGAAGTTCTCATTGAACGCTCACACTTGGGACTCTGCAGTGTCGTTAGTGCCTGACTTGGCTTGTGAGCCTTGCTAGTGGTGCTAGAAGGCAGGAACTCAGTGCCCAAGCATAAGAAGTAGGGGTCCATTGGTGGCGCACCACCTGTGTACGAAAGGAGATACATGAGAGGTTCACACTACAGGGTCTGTGTTCATTCCCCAAGGGTCAACAGTGGGCCCCATAAGGACTACAGGCCTCCAGGGATCTTGAGAGACTGGGGTGGGGTCAGACCACACTAAGGATTCCCAACTTCAGGTAGAGTAGGTCTCTTGAAGGGTCTGAGGCAGGAGAAGCTATGTGAGTAACAGTCACTGGGTCTCCTCAGGGGTCTGAGGCCTGCTGAGGGACCTGAGCTGTGAAGACATCAGTCACGTCCATGAGGGAAGACTGGGTGAGAGAAGAAAAGGGGTTTGAGGGGAAACAACAGAAATAAACAACACAAAAGAGGAGACAGAGGCAAAGTCACTGTGTAACTCTTCTCCTCACTCCTGGGCTGCCTAAGTCTATTAACCTCCACAATCCTCACCTACATCTCATCATAAATAAACACAGGAGACCAAGAAGGAGTCACCACAGGGCCTGTGTAACTCTCCTCCTAACTCCTGGCATCCAAGTCCATCAACCTCCCCAATCCCTGCCTACAGGTCATTGTAAAGGGGTCTGATATACCCACCATTACCTCCTTCCCCAGAGCTAGTCCATTCTTCTCCGCAGTGCTCAGTGTTCCTTCAAAACACCTGCCCCAGCATGGTCTCATGGGTCTCTGAGTAATGACAGAGGCCAAGACACCCCTCACACAACAGAAGCTCCATGTCTTCCTCACTCACTGTGTTTTTCAGCTAGAGATATTCAGCTAACTTTGCCCACCCCTTGCCCAGAGAAGCCCATCCCTGTCATGCTCATCATACCTCTCCTGATGCCATATCACTGTCCTGCAGCAATGATCACACAATAGGCTGCTAGTGCTACATGCACACATGAGCACACACACAGTGGTTTGGTGTTCTAGAAGTGGGCTAACTATGGGGTCTCACCAACCAGAACCAACCACATATGCAAACAGCCCTCGTCAGTACCACTATTCCTTACTTGTCAGTATTGAGACCCGAGGATCAGCTCCCAGCAAGTAGGCCTGCAGCCAGCACGCGTTTTGCAAGCCCTTCATGGAGGCAACTGCTTCTCTCTTTCTGAAATGACACTCCAAAGTCCTTCTCACACTAGTATAAAGAGGACTGCGGAGACTGCTCAGGAGTGATATGGTATCTTGTGTAGCTTGCAAAGCCTACAGGCCTGGATTCAATTCCTCAGCCACCATTATAAATCCAGACAGGCATTAGTTTGCAGAGAAAGGAAAATCTAAATATATTTTATGAAGAGGGGAACCCCATCCAAAAGGAAACAGTTGTTCTCACCTCCCCAAAACAAGAGTGACCTCAGCTCACACAGTAACAGTGGTGTTCAGGCAGGGAGGAGTGGCCTCAGCTAACTGAGGTAACAGTGATCTAACTCCTCCACCTGTAACAGTGGCCTCTACTCCACCAGGTAAGACATTATTAATTGAATGAAGTGACAACCACTGTCAACTGGGATTGGGCTGGGACCTGGGGGAGGGGCAGGTACCACTGTAAGTTGGTTGAGGTAAGAATGTTCACACAATAAGGGGGGAGCACTGTTAGCTAGATTTACAGAGAACACCTCGTTCAATTAACAGTAGATATAATTCTCCCAGGAAACAATGATCTCAGATCACCAAGCTAACAGCATTCCTATCCCACGGACTTGTGTGAGCTCTCCAACATAACAATGGTCTCAGCACATCCATGTCACAGTGACCTCAGTCACCCAAGAAATATTCTCTGGGTTTGTCCCCATTTAAGTTCTCTCACATCAAAGTGAGCAGTGGCTGTCTGCTCAGTGGGGAACACATTCCCAGCTCCCACCTCTCTAACAGTGCTCTTACAACACACAAGTAAGAGTGGAGGTGAGCCCAGAGGAATCAGTGCTTGTGAGCTCTCCACATTAACTATTTTCTCAGGCTCATCTAGTAACCATAGTTCTCATATCAACCAGAAAACATTAGTCTCCTCTCTTACACTTATCACTGCTTCACCAATGGTATAGGAAACAGTGCTCGTCAACCACACTGATCTCTGCTATTCCAGGTAGAACCATTGTCACCAGCAACATGTAACAGTCTTGTTTCCACAACAGAGCATTCTTCTTGCTGAGTCCACATAAAAGTTACCTGAGCTGGGCTGGAGGGATGGCTTAGCAGTTAAGGCATTTGCCTGCAAAGCCAAAGGACTCAGGTTTGATTCCCCAGGACCCACGTTAGCCAGATGCACAAGGGGGCACACACATCTGGAGTTTGTAGTGGCTGGAGGCCCTGGTGTGCCCATTCTCTCTCTCTCTCTCTCTCTCTCCTCATTCTCTGTCAAATAAATAAATAAAAATAAAATATTAAAATATACCTGAGCACAGGAAGTTGACACTGTTTTCCAGTTTTGCAGGTAAAGTGATTAACTCAGGAAGTGGTGTCCGCCACTTCAGGTCACAGAGGATGCAGGTGAAGCAGGCAGCCATGGGCTCCGCTGACCAAAGGTACCATGCTTCTTCATTCAACAGGGGACAGTCCTTCTGAGGCCATGAAGATAACTGACATCATACCTCCCACAGTGAATGGTGGGGAAAGACTTCTTGAAGAAAACCCCAGTAGCCTAGGAAATTAAACAAGCACTCAACCAAGGGGATCTCATGAAGCTAAAAAGCTTTTGCACAGTGAAACATATCATAAGCAGAGCCAATAGATTACCCACTGAATGTGATAAAATCTTTGTCAGTTATACCCCTGACAGAAGCTTAATATCTAGAATCTACAAAGAACTCAGAAGAGTAAACAATAAAATATCAAACAACCCACTCCAAAAATGGGGCAGAAAACTGAATAGGGAGTTCTCTGAGGTTAATTAGAAATGGCTCACACACACTTAAGAAAATGTTCAACATTGGTAACCATAAGGGAAATGCAAAATAAAATAACCATGAGTATCCACCATACTCCAGTAAGGATGGGAATCATTAAAAAATCTAACAATGACAAATGTCAAGAATGTGGGGAAAGAGGAACTCTCATCCACTGTTGGCAAGAATGAAAACTTGTACAACCACTATGGAAATCAATTTGGAGATTCTAGAAAAAGTTGTACATAGAGCTACCAACAAAGTTATTCCCAAAGTTGCCAAAATCATGACCAAGTATTAACCAAGGAGAGAAAATGGTAACAAAGAGGCTCAAACAGCTATTGGGAACATCAGGAGTTTGGAGGGAAGAGGAATGTGTTTGGGAACTCAGGCTGCCCATGGTCCTTCTAAGGCCACAGAAAATGGTCCTCCTCTGGCCGGTCTCCACCCCTCCCCATGTGTCCAGTCTCTCTCTGGGGAGGAGGGCTGGGGACCTGGGAAGGGAGCATAGTTTGAGTGGCCATCAGGATGGTGAGTATCCCCCTGTGAGTTCCTGTGTCCTCCAGGGCCCAGATGTGGTTCCCCCAAGGTTGTGCACATGTGACAAGAGAAGAATCACTTCTGGGAGTCAGTTTTGGCGAACAGCTCTCAGTTTATTGTCAGGGATATGGATTTATACGCATCTGAGGGAGGGAAGAGTACCTTAAGGGGATTAGTGGATTTGAAGATTGCTAATCTATTCCTACTGTAGGGACATTCATTCCAGCATGTAGGCGATGGTGGGTCAGGTGATCTAGGGTCTTGGGATGGGCTGTGTGAAGTGCTGGGTGATAAGGAGTTTTCTAGGCAATTGGCTAAAGGCTACAGGGTTATGGGCAAAGCCTAAGTCTTATCTGAAAGTGCAGCTATCCCATGCTCAGAGATGGAGTAACCTTACTTCCTGCCAATCACGTGGTCCAAGATTTTGTCCGGGGTCCAGGCTCACTGTGACCCCCAGGAATGGGGGGAGAATCCTGGCTAACTGCAACCCCCAAGGATGTGTGTGTGGGGGGGGAGAGCTCTCCTGTCAGTCCATTACCAAAATATGACCAGAGGTTCAGGCTGCTGCTACCCCTCCATAGCCTTCTTGTCAGACATCTTAGGTTTGCTTTAGCCCAGGGCCCTGCCTATGTAAGACACCCCCCATTTCCTTTGAACTCCCAACACTCATCTTCTAGAGAGAAGAATATAGAGGAAGCCAGCTGGGCCTGGGCTCCCTCCATTCCTGGATTAAGGGGGAAGGGGTTAGTTTGGGGGCTGGAGGACTTGACAGAATCACTGGAGTGAGTCCTGGGCCTTCACCAAGAGGAGAGTTGTAGGAGAGGGTGCTCCATGGGCTGGGGGCACAGGGCAGAGTGAGCTGGTTCAGGTCAGCATCACGGTGGGTTCTGACTGGGAAGAACTTTTTTACAGATGGGCCAGTCACTGCACATCCTGCAAGGAGAAACAGTGATGACATAGAGTACCATCAGCAAATGTTGGCCCACCCAATTTCAGTCTCGGATGTATCCAGGATGGAGCAGCATTCCAGTCCCTCAGGCCTCGGTGCTGGAGAGACTGCAGGGAGGACACAGGGTGCAGGAGGCCCAAGCTCCACACTCACCCCTGCCAGGAGTGTGCTAGAGGCCTTGGCTCCTGGTGTTGTGCTGCCCTGCAGGCTCACCTGTGAGTCCTGGATGACTAGAGCTGTTTTGGGCTACTGGAACAATTCCAGAGTTTTCCATGTGGGGTTTGTGAGTAGTGGTGGGGCAGGTGAGCATTCCCCGAGGTGTCTTTTAAAGATCCACCACCCTGCCTCTTCTGAACGAATGCCCAAGAGCTGTGGTACAGCACCTCTCTTAAGAGCAGCTCCATCTCCCTGGAAAGAGCCAAGACAGGGCTCAGAAAGGAAAGCTGGCAGGGCCACCCAGGAGCAGAAGGGAAGAAAGCAAGCTGACCTTGTAAGGTTGACATCTGAGACCTCAGGTAGGAAAGAAGTCAAAGAGAGGCACCACTCATTCAAGGCTGGCAGACTAAGTGACAGAGTCCAGCAGCAAAACTACATGTGTCATAGAACAGTGAACAGGTGCAGAGAATGATGGAGTCAGGGGTGTCACTGATAACCGGAGCATAACTGAAAGAAGGTCCAGTCATGGAGAGGGAGACAGGGCTTTCTAAGGGACACTACCAGCCTCCTAGGATCCTCTGCTAAGGAAATCCACTGAAAGTAAGCCCAGAGAGGGGAATGTTGTACTGGAAGTACCTGGCAGGTCTTGGTACAATTGACGGCATTGATGGCTTAAGGTTTGCATTTTCTTTTCAGTTATTCTAAGAACTCTAATGAAAAAGTGCAGAACTTTGTATTCAGGAGAACAGTTTAGTAAAGAATGACTATCATACACGCAGTAGTAAATCTCAATTAATCCTGCTATGAGGGAGAAGGAAAATTTTGGGGATCTTTCTCCCTCCAGGACTTAATGACTGCAAAAATGCAGCTACACCACAGTCAGAACCTGGACAGAAGCTGATTCCAGGAAAGTAAAACCAGCTGTGGAGGCACATGCCACAATCCCAGCACTGGGAGGCTGAGGCAGAAGTTGAACATCCTGGGATAAATGAAAGAAAAAGAAGGGAAGAGGGGGAGGGAAGAAGAAATTAAGGAAGGAGGGACATAGGGAAGGGTGGGGGGAATTAAAGAAGGAAAGAAAGGAAGCAGGAGGGAAGAGGTGTGGAGGCATAGCTAAATGGATGAGAACTTGTCTGTCATGAACAAGGTATGTCTCTGATTCTCAGTATCAAGAAAGATAAGAGAAGTATATATTAGACGAAGGAGAGGGGAAAGGAGAAAAGAGATAGAGGAGAGGAAAAAAGGAGAGGAAGAGAATGAAAGGGGGAAAGAATTTTTTAAAAGGAGAGGGAGAAAACCATGGTTGTTGGTGTGTACCTGTGACCCCAGCTGCTCAGATGCCTGTGGCAGAAGGATCAACAGGTTCAAGGGGAGCCTAGGAAATTTAGCATGTCATCTTTAGAGAAGAAAGAAAGACAAGGAAAGAAGAAAAAAAGAAGAAAAGTCGGAGGAAAATGGATGGCAGGGAGGGAGGAAAGCAAAACAGTGGCCAAGACAAGCACAGCCCTCAAGGACAGATATGGTTGTGGTAAGACACTAATAAGGAGGCCCAATCTCACTGGGGGCATTTCCAGCCAAGATAAGGAGACCTGACTGGATACAGAGAGACCCTTGGAGGCAGATGCTGCCCTGCCCCAGGCTGACCTCAGCCAGCCGACTAAGCAGAGGACAGCCAGGGAGAAGCAGAGAATGTAAGCAGAGGGGCAGCATGGGACACCAACTTTTGGTTCCCATCCCCGCTCAATAAATGATCGAGAGGCAGACAGGCGTGGGAGGAGACATGTGGGTGGGAATCAGTTACACATCCCCTCAAGAAGAGGGGTGTCTGGGTGTGACTCATTCCATCACACTGTACTATACCATGAGGTACAGTTAACTCTGCCTGGAGTAATGCAGAGATGAGGAGGATGGGGGGACTTATGGACAGCCAGGAGGGGTGTCAAACCTGTACTGCTCCCAGAGATTCACACAGCCATGGGGAGTAACTGGAACTGGACAGCTCATCAGCTTCTGTCAAAGCCGCTGAGAGCTGTGGGGAACAAGGGGTTCAGGTCAGCACTGCCCATGGCTGGTGTGGCAGACTCCTCCACGTCCAGGTCCCAGGCAAAGTTCTCATTGAACACTCCCACTCAGGACACTACACTGTCGTTAGTGCCTGACTTGGCTTGTGAGCTCTGTTAATGGTCTAGAAGGCAAGAACTCAGTGCCCAAGCATCAAAAGTAGGGGTCCATTGGTGGGGCACCACCTGTGTAAGAAAGGAGACACATGAGACATTCATGACCTCTCCTGCTGGAACAGCTGTTGTCTCTAAATAAATAACTTACTTCTAGGCCCTCCTCCCTATAGCTTAGTTCTGCATTCAGGTTAGGGCCTCACTCATACCTGTCCGACTGAAAGCCCCCTTGTCCCCATAAGACTGTTCCCCTCTGCTTTGTACTGCCAGACTCCTGGGCCCTTCATAGCCGACCCGCCACAGCTCTATTCCCTACCCGCTCCAGATACACCAATCATGCTCTGTGCCCTGGACATCTCGTCTGACCACCCTCCCCAACACCCCAGTGTCGCTGTGGTAAAGGAATGGTGGACCAAGGGCACGACAAGAGTGGTGGTGCTTCCATCAGAAATTCACCTCATGTTGGGTGTGGGTTCCTCTCCAAGTACAGGATCAACATTCATTCCCCAGGGGTCAACAGTAGTCCCCATAGGGACTACAGGCCTCCAGAGGTCTTCAGAGCCTGGGGTGGGGTCAGAACACACCAAGTATTACCATCTTCAGGCTTCAGAGCAGGTCTCTTGAAGGGTCCGAGGCAGGAGAAGCTATGTGAGTAACAGTCCCTGGGTCTCCTAAGGGGTCTGAGGCCTGCTGAGGGACCTGAGCTGTGAAGCCCTCAGCCACATCCATGAGGGAAGACAGTGAGAGAAGAAAAGATGTTTGAGGTGGAAAACAACAGAAACAAACAAACAAATAACAATAATAACAAAGGCAAGAGACTAAGTCAAAGTCACTGTGTAACTCTTCTCCTCACTCCCAAACTGCCTAAGTGTATTAACCTCTCCAAACCCCACCTACCACTCATTACAAATAAACACAGGAGACCCAGGAGGAGTCACCACAGGGCCTGGGTAACTAACTCCTCCTAACCTCCTGACCTCCAAGTCCATCAACCTCCCCAGTCCCTGCCTACTAGTCATTATAAGGAGCCCTGACGTACCCACCATTGCCTCCTTCCCCTGCAGTAGTCCATTCCTATCCACACGCTCAGCGTTCCTTCAAAACATCTGCTCCAGTGAGCTCTCATGGGTCTCTGAGTAAGAACAGAGGCCAAGCCACCCCTCACACAACAGAATCTCTACATCTTCCCTCACTCTCTATGCTTTTCAGCAAAATTTGCCCACCGCTTGCCCAGGAAAGCCCACACCTGTCACCCTCATCATACCTGTCCTGATGCCACATCACTGTCCTGTAGTGATGATCACACAACAGGCTGCCAGTGCTACACGCACACATGAGCACACACACAGTGGTCTGGTGTACTAGACATAGGTTAACTATGAGGTCTCACCAACCAGAAACAAGCACATATGCAAACAGCCCCCATCAGGACCACTGTAATTTACTTGTAAGTATTGAGATCCCAGGATTAGCTCCCAGCAAGAAGGCCTGCAGCCAGCAGGGGTTTTGCAAGCCCTCATGGATGCAACTGCTTCTCTCCTGAAAAGACACTCCAAACTCCTCTCACACTAGAGAGGACTAGGGAGATTGCTCAGGAGTGAAAAGCATGGGATCTTGCATAGCTTGCATAGCCTACAGACCTGGATTCAATTCCTCAGCTGCCATTATAAATCCAGACAGGCATTAGTTTGCAGAGACCCTGGTATATATTTTGAAAGTAAAATCTAAATATATTTTATGAAGAGGGGAACCCCATCCAAAAGGAGACAGTTGTTCTCATCTCCCCAAAACAAGAGTGACCTCAGCTCACACAGTAATGGTGGTGCTCAGTTAGGGAATAGTGGCCTCAGCTCACAGAGGTAACAGTGGTTTAAATGGCCTTTACTCCACCAGATAGGACACTGTTAACTGAATGAAGTGACAACCACTGTCCACTGGGAATGGGCTGGGTACCTGGGGTGGGGGGGCAGGTACCACTGTAACTTGGTTGAGCTAAGAATGTTCACATAATGAGGGGGGAGCACTGTTAGCAAGATTTGTAGAGAATATCTTATTCAAATAACAGTAGTGCTAATTCTCCCAGGAAACAATGATCTCAGACCACCTAGGTAACACTATTCCAATTCCATGGAATTATGTGAGCTCTCCAAGATAACAGTGGTCTCAGCACATCCATGTCACAGTGACCTCAGTCACCCAAGAAATATTCTCTGGGTTTGTCCCCATTTAAGTTCTCTCACATCAAAGTGAGAAGTGGCTGTCTGCTCAGTGGGGAACACATTCCCAGCTCCCACCTCTAACAGTGCTCTTACAACACACAAGTAAGAGTGGAGGTGAGCCCAGAGTAATCAGTGCTTATGGACTCTCTATTTTCTCAGGCTCATCTAGTAATCATAATTCTCAGATCAACCAGAAAATATTAGTCTTCTCTCTTACACTTATCACTGCTTCTCCAATGGGGTAGGAAACAGTGCTTGTCAACCACACTGGTCTCTGCTATCCCAGGTAGAACCATTGTCACCAGCACCATGTAACAGTCTTCTTGTATGAACAACAGAGCATTCTTCTTGCTGAGTCCACATAAAAATTACCTGAGCTCAGGAAGTTGACACTCACTCTTTCCAGTTTTGGAGGTAAAGTGATTAACTCAGGAAGTGGTGTCAACCACTTTAGGTGACAAAGGATGCAGGTGAAGCAGGCAGCCATGGGTGACCAAAGTTAACATGCTTCGTCATTGATCTGGGGACAGTCATTCTGAGGCCATGAAGATAACTGACATCACAGTTCCCGCAGTGAACAGTGGTTCTTAGCTCATTCAGACAACAGTGGACTCAGAGACTCCAGGTGAGAGTGATCTCAACTCAACTCATGGTGTTGACAGGAGTTCCCTGACACAATGGTCACAGTGGTGTCGCCTTCCTCAGGTTACAGTGATTCTCAGCCTCCAGCAGTTAGTGATGGGTTTTAATATATCTGCCAGAGGGTTGTTGAGAGGGGGAAATACAGAAGTATTCACTGTCTCTTCATGGAGATGGTCTCAGGAGGGGTCTGATGTTTCGTCAGTTGATGTCAGGCATTGAGATGTGATGATTGCAGCATCAGCTCATTACAAGGTTTCACTAGACAAGATGATTCCTTAAAGTTCCTGCAGAAACAAAACTGCAGCACATCCCTTGTTCCAGGTTAAAGCTTGAGTGGGTCTTGCCACTGAGGTCCATCAATTTTGTTTTATACACAACCAAAGGTTTTCAGAAGAGGAGAAAGTTTTTAAAAATTTTGAGAGTGCACATTTGTTCTTGGGGAATCATATCATCTTTTTGATTCCCCACCTTTGGTTTTCTACATTGTGTTTTAAGTTTGTTTTACAGTGGTTTGTTTGGTGGGGTTATAAGTAATTTTAAATATCTCTTGAGGGCTGGAGACATGATTTAGCACTTAATGCACTTGCCTGCAAAGCTAAAAGACACAGGTTCGATTCCCTAGGACCCATGTAAGCCAGATGGACAAAGTAGTGCACGTGTCTGTAGTTTGTTTGCAGTGGCCGGAGACCCTGGTGCACCCATTCTCTCTCTCTCTCTCTCTCTCTCTCTCTGTCTCTCTGCTTCTTTCTTCCTCTCTGTCTCAAATAAATAAAATAAAATAAAATATTAAAAAATTAAAAAATCTGTTGAATGCTCTAATGTTTACATAACATTTTGAAAAACTGAATTCTAAGTAGATCTATTTTCTTTTTTAACTTTTGAGTTTGTTTTTACAGAGGCATTAGCCAATTATATATGTTATTTATTGCATCAGTTAGCCTTTTTAGATTGACATGAGGCATATCAGATATTTTAATTAGCACAGAAATATATTTTTATTTATTAAAGGGATTATTACCATAATTATGGCTATTTGAGATATTTGATTACTGGAAAGGCCTTTTTAGAAAGAGACTGATTCTAGATTGTTTTGGCCTTGATATTATTATTATTATTATTATTATTATTATTTTGGTTTTTTTGAGGTAGGGTCTCACTCAGGTCCATGCTGACCTGGAATTCACTATGTAGTCTCAGCATGGTCTTGAATTCTCAATGATTCTCCTACCTCTGCCTCCGAAGTGCTGGGATTAAAGGCGTGTGCCACCATGCCTGATTTTAAATATATATATATATTTTTCATAAATGTTTATATGAGCCGGGCATGGTGGCTCACGCCTTTAATCCCAGCACTCGGGAGGCAAAGGTAGGAGGATTGCCATGAGTTCGAGGCCACCCTGAGACTCCATAGTGAATTCCAGGTCAGCCTGGGCTAGAGTGAAACCCTACCTCGAAAAACCAAAAAAAATAAAAAATAAAAAAAATAAATGTTTATATGTTTCAAGTCTTCTAAATGGTTATTTTATACTTATTTTACCTTAATATAAAATCAGGGAACCATCTAAAAATCATTTTATTTAATATTTTATTGATTTTCAGAGATTCATTTATATTTAACCATAGGAATATAAATATATAATATAAATCAGGGAACCATCTAAAAATCATTTTATTTAATATTTTGATTAGCAGAGAGTCATTTATATTTAAGTATAGGAATATTTTTGATTTCAGAATTAAGAGTCAATTACTTAAAATGTTGATTAGTAATCTGGGCATGGTAGTGCATGTCTTTAATCCCAGCACGTGGGAGGCAGAGGTAGGAGGATCACCATGAGTTCAAGGCCACCCATGGACTACATAGTGAATTCCAGGTCAGCCTGAGCTAGAGTGAGACCCTACCTTGAACTCCTCCACAAAAAGAATGTTTAAAGTCTGCTTGATTATATATATTCTAATAATTATGATAGCTTGGCTTTAAAATTATTGAATCATAGAAAAATTGGAGCCATTATTATTCACCTTGTTTAACATTATGCAATTTTATATTTTTAGCCATGATTATTAAAGTAGATGAAGTTTATTTAAGATATCCAAGAATATATGGGTAAATGTTATTCATACTACTTATGAACAAGATAATTTAGTGCCATAATTTTGAGTTAACATCAAAATGAATTATCCTAAAATAAGGCATCATTGTTATTATTCTTCATATTACTTTTAGGAACAAATGTTATAATGATTGAAATAAGATTATTTTCATGTAAAACAAATGACAAACCTAGAATGGCCACATTCTAGAATTGGCAGCACTTAGTTTTAGTTTTTGCCTTAGAATAATAATTATTTTCAAAATTGCATCATTTTAGGTATCTTTAATTTTAGCTTTATAAAAGAGAAAGAAATAGACTTTATTATCATGATTTAGTTTTTTGGCAGTTGACAAAGAAACATAGTCAACTTGATCAAACATTTGAAGCTGGAAGGTTCAGGAGTGACCAAGACCACAGAGACCACTCTGAGGCAAAGATGAAAGACTTTATTTGGGAAAACATGAGCTGCTAGGGCTGACTCTCAAGAGCACAGTACAGCCAACTTTGAGATTAAAGATAGTGGGCTATATATAGTTCTTATGTTGGTGGAAGGTGAAGAATGGAAATAGCTTGGGTGTGGGACCAGAACAGTGACCAGGACACCTGAGAGGTAAGGGGACAGGAAACCTAGACCAGGGACATCGTTAGACAAGGAAAGGATGATGGCTGGGTGGTTCCTTGAGGAATGTGGATGACCCACTTCCTTATGTCTCTGTCACTCTCCTGCTGTGTTTCCATTTTTGTCCTGACCTAAAATTCCAGCCTTTTGTTAATGACAAGAGAGTAAGGTTAATTTTTTCATGCTGACCATAAGGGTGATGAGTCCTTATGGGAGAAGCTGGATAATGGGGTCAATGAGTCTCTCTTCAGGGCAGGTGACAAGGAGGCATTTCCACAGTGGCTAGAGGTGGCAGAGTGGTTATATTGATAGTGCCAGTGTAGCATGGCTTTTTACTTGCTCCTGAGTGAAGCACACACTTCTCTCATACCATCCTGTATTGAGGTTGCTTCAGGGCAGTTGGTGGCAGACACCTGTTATAGAGAAGGTAAGGGAGATGGGTTCTGTGCACCCTATGAGAAGACATAAGGGAGAATAAAGGAGCTTGTTACTTTTGTCAAAATGCTATGTATAAAGGTAGGATGAGCATTTAGAGGTGAGAGATAGAGGGTTTGGGGCAAGAGGAGGTAGAGGGGCATTTTGGGATTAGCAGATGAGTAGGAACACAAGAGAGATTAAGTTTGAGAGTGCCAATTGGGGTGGCATTGTATTTATCCCTGGATGAGATAGGGTAAGGGCTAAAGAAGGAGGGGGCCGTGGAATAGCTCTGATTCTGGCTATGGCAAGTGGGAGGAGCTGGAGTCAGGGTAGGTGAAGTTAATCAGGGACAGGCAGAGGCAGAAGGTATGAGTTAATGTTAGAGTTTAGTATTGTAAGTCACCATCAGACAGGGGAGACTATTAGTCTGAATCATTGTTTATATTGTAGTTATATTCTTCTCACTGGGTGATTAAGACCATGTAGGCTGCAAGAATTAACTGTATATTTTTGAGGTCAATAATGGTGCTGTAGGAGAGACTTTTAGGGACCTGTGAGGAGTCATATGACTCTCAACATTGTCATCTGCTGACCAAGTTTCCCTTCCCCTCTCAGGAAGCTTGAAAGACTCTTTTCTTCAATGTGACTCTCCTGTTGCAGATACACTGACTTGGAACTTGTGTTTCTATCTCCACATCCTGTCTGATCAAGGAGACAGGTAACTTACTAGAGGCTAGAAGTGTCCCATCATCTCCTGTGGCCTTCTGAAATGGAAGCAGGAACCAAAATATTGGTTATCCTTTTAACTCCTGTGTTCCCAGTTGACTTTGGCTTCTATATATGGTTATTAATCACTCAGAGAGATTATACATATCTGATTAGCAAAACAGATTAGTTAAAAATGTGCAGAATAAAATTAAACTTGGTCATTGTTGAGTTAAGCAAGGCTGATTTTAACATGCATTGGAGACAATATGACAGACACAAAGCAATTTCTTCAGTAAGTACCTTTTACCACTGAACAATTTTAAGGCTTAACTAAAGGAATATTTATGACTGCTACATGAAGCTTAAACAAACTATATTAACATTGTTTGTATGTAGTGGATTTTTCTAAGACTTCGGGAGCTTTTTTAGTTTTTCTAAGAACAAAATCATGATATGTTACTTTTTATAAGGTTTATATTATAACCTTAGTGATCATCATCTACCAAAACCACCATGAACAAAACAAGAACCATCTTAAAATTAGAGTTTTAGCCAGGCATGATGATGCATGCCTATTGGTAGCTAAACATCACGGATATTATGGAACTACTGGCCTGTGTGCCCTTGCCTGAAGTTCATATGAAAGTAGCCTGAGGCTGGGACTATGGCTAGGATGGCTGCTTGAAGGGTTTGGGGGACTGGTGGGTTACCCAAGAGTGTGGGAATCAGCCAATTCTACTTTTTGCCCCTCCACGCCCTCCCACTGGTGATCTGTTAGACACTGCTCTCCCCTATCAGACACAGTGAACCCTTAATGTCTTGCCTTTCCTTCCCTGAGAGGTGTGATGTGGTTAGGCAGATGCCATCTTGACCAGAAGTTGCGAGGAATTACATCTTAAGTCACACCATAACTTTGTTTAGAATTTTTTTCAGTGTTCACCATGAAATAACTAGTTTTTTAAGTGTGTGACAGATAAATACTGTTTAATGTTTCAAATGTGGTCTACTTACTTTATATAGTAGGAAAAAAAATAATAAATAGTTCTTCTGTGAGGTTTTTTTTTTTTTTTTTTTTTGAGGCAGGGTTTTAGATATAATAACCTTAGGAGAGAATATTAATGAATCAATTTTAACCTTAACATTTATTTAAAAGGTTGACAAATAGAGGAACCTAGTTAACTCGGTTGGGTTCTCGAAATTCAGTCTTTCATAACCATTATTATGACCAGATTAACATCAATGCATTAAAGTTAAGTTTACAACCTGAATACCACAGTAACCTGCTATCAGCCAGGACCATACTCTGTTAGTCTGATCTAAGCCCTAGGCTAATAGCCATTTTATAACTCAAGAAGTCTATAATCTGATTAAAAACTTTGTCTTTAACCTTCTGTTTAAGCTTACTCATATCTTCATTTACATACTTTTACTTTTCAATCCATGTAAACACCCTGTAACAATATTTTTCACCCAACTTTTGAAATTCAACATATAAAGTTTTCTTTCCAGTTTATCTTCTTTAGTTAGGTCATCTTATAATTACCAACAAAAACTTTTATTGTCCTTATGATAACACTTTTTTTTTCTCCATTTTTATTAATATTTTCCATGATAACAAAAAAAATCCCATGGTATTACCCTCCCCCCTTTCCCCTTTGAAATTCCATTCTCCATCATATCCCCTCCCCATCTCAATCTTTCTACTTACATATATACAATACCAACCTAATAAAAGCCCTCCTCCCTTTCTTTCTCTTCCCTTTCTATCTCCTTTTTTAACTTACTGGCCTCTGCTACTGAGTTTTTTCCTTCTCACACAGAAGCCCAATCATCTCTAGCTAAGATCCACATATGAGGGAGAACATGTGGCGCTTGGCTTTCTGGGCCTGGGTTACCTCACTTAGTATAATTCTTTCCAGATCCATCCACTTTTCTGCAAATTTCATAACTTCATTTCTCTTTACTGCTGAGTAAAACTCCATTGTATAAATGTGCCATATCTTCATTATCCACTCATCAGTTGAGGGACATCTAGGCTGGTTCCATTTCCCAGCTATTATAAATTGAGCAGCAATAAACATGGTTGAGCAAGTATCTCTAAGGTAATGAGATGAGTCCTTAGGATATATGCCTAGGAGAGCTATAGCTGGGTCATATGGTAGATCAATCTTTAGCTGTTTTAGGAACCTCCACACTGATTTCCACAATGGCTGGACCAGATTGCATTCCCACCAACAATGTAGAAGGGTTCCTCTTTTTCCACATCCCCGCCAACATTTATGATCATTTGTTTTCATGATGGTAGCCAATCTGACAGGAGTGAGATGGAATCTCAATGTAGTCTTAATCTGCATTTCCCTGATGACTAGGGATGTAGAACATTTTTTTAGATGCGTATATGCCATTCGTATTTCTTCCTTTGAGAATTCTCTATTTAGCTCCATTTCCCATTTTTTGATTGGTTTGTTTGATTCCTTATTATTTAACTTCTTGAGTTCTTTGTATATCTTAGATATTAATCCTCTATCAGATATATAGCTGGTGAAGATTTTTTCCCATTCTGTAGGTTGCCTCTTTGCTTTCTTCACCGTGTCCTTTGCAGTGCAAAATCTTTGTATTTTCATGAGGTCCCAGTGGTTAATCTGTGGTTTTATTGCCTGAGCAATTGGGGTTGTATTCAGAAAGTCTTTGCCAAGACCAATATGTTGAAGGGTTTCCCCTACTTTTTCCTCTAGCAGTTTCAGAGTTTCAGGTCTGATGTTAAGGTCCTTAATCCATTTGGACTTAATTCTTGTGCACGGAGAAAGAGAAGAATCTATTTTCATCCTTCTACAGATATATATCCAGTTTTCCCAACACCATTTGCTGAAGAGGCTGTCTTTTCTCCAATGAGTATTTTTGGCATTTTTATCAAATATCAGGTGGCTATAACTACATGGGGTTACATTTGGGTCCTCTATTCTGTTCCATTGATCTACGAGTCTGCTTTTGTGCCAGTACCATGCTGTTTTTGTTACTATGGCTCTGTAGTATAGGTTAAAATCAGGTATGGTGATACCACCAGCCTTATTTTTGTTGCTCAGTATTATTTTAGATATTCGAGGTTTTTTGTGATTCCAAATGAATTTTTGGATTGTTTTTTCTATTTCCGTGAAGAATGCCTTTGGAATTTTGATGGGGATTGCGTTAAATGTGTAGATTGCTTTTGGTAAGATTGCCATTTTCACAATATTGATTCTTCCAATCCAGGAACAAGGGATGTTTTTCCACTTCCTAGTGTCTTCTGCAATTTCTTGCTTGAGTGTTTTAAAGTTCTCATTGTATAGATTCTTTACTTCCTTAGTAAGGTTTATTCCAAGGTACTTTATTTTTTTTGATGCAATTGTGAATGGGAGTGATTCTCTGATCTCATCCTCTGTGTGTTTGTTGTTAGCATATATGAAGGCTACTGATTTCTGTGTATTTATTTTGTATCCTGCTACATGACTGTAGGTTTTTATCAGCTCTAACAGTTTGCTAGTAGAGTCTTTAGGGTCCTTTATATATAGAATCATGTCATCTGCAAATAATGATAACTTGACCTCTTCCTTTCCGATTTGTATCCCTTTTATGCATGTCTCTTGCCTTATTGCTATGGCTAAGACTTCCAGAACTATATTAAATAAAAGTGGGGACAGTGGACACCCTTGTCTTGTTCCTGATTTTAGTGGAAAGCATCCAGTTTTTCCCCATTTAGTAATATGTTGGCTGTAGGCTTATCATAAATAGCCTTTATTATATTGAGATATGTTCCTTCTATTCCCAGTCTCTGTAGGACTTTTATCATGAAGGGATGTTGGATTTTGTCGAATGCTTTCTCTGCGTCTAATGAGATGATCATGTGATTTTTGTCCTTCAACCCATTTATATAATGTATAACATTTATAGATTTGCGTATGTTGAACCATCCCTGCATCTCTGGGATAAAGCCTACTTGGTCAGGGTGAATGATCTTTCTAATGTATTCTTGTATTCTGTTTGCCAATATTTTGTTGAGAATTTTTGCATCTATGTTCATGAGGGAGATTGGTCTGTAATTTTCCTTTTTTGTTCTATCTTTGCCTGGTTTTGGTATCAGAGTGATGCTGGCTTCATAGAAGGAGTTTGGTAGAAATCCTTCTTTTTCTATTTCATGGAAAAGCTTAAGAAGCAATGGTGTTAGCTCTTCCCTGAAGGTCTGGTAAAATTCAGCAGTGAATCCATCTGGGCCTGGGCTTTTTTTAGTTGGGAGATTTTTGATAACTGTTAGGATCTCCATGCTTGTTATAGGTCTATTTAAGTGATTAATCTCATCTTGATTTAATTTAGGTAGGTCATATAAATCAAGGAAATCATCCATTTCTTTCAGATTTTCATACTTTGTGGAGTATATGTTTTTATAATATGTCCCTATGATTTTTTGAATTTCTCTGGCATCTGTCGTGATGTTACCTTTTTCATCTCTAATTTTATTAATTTGTGTCTCTTCTCTCTTTCTTTTGGTCAGATTTGCTAAGGGTTTATCAATCTTGTTTATCCTTTCAAAGAACCAGCTCTTTGTTTCATTAATTCATTGTATTGTTTTTTTGGTTTCTATTTCACTAATTTCTGCCCTAATCTTTATTATTTCTTCCCGTCTACTGATTTTTGGTTTGCCTTGTTCTTCTTTTTCCAAGGCTTTAAGGTGAAGCATTAGGTCATTTACTTGAGACCTTTCTAATTTCTTAATATAGGCACTTAAAGCTATAAATTTACCTCTTAGAACTGCCTTCATTGTGTCCCAGAGATTTTGGTATGTTGTGTTCTCATTATTGTTTGACTCTATAAATTTTTTGATTTCCTTCTTGATTTCTTCATTGACCCATTCATCATTTAGTAATGTATTGTTTAGTTTCCATGATTTTGTGTATGCTCTATATCCTTTCTTGCTATTGATTTGTAGTTTGATTCCATTGTGGTCAGATAGAATGCAAGGAATTATTTCAATTTTCCTGAATTTGTTAAGATTTGCTTTGTGTCCTAATATATGGTCTATTTTAGAGAATGATCCATGTGCTGCTGAAAAGAATGTGTATTCTGCAGCATTTGGATGAAATGTCCTGTATATGTCTGTTAGGTCCATTCCTTCTATGACCTCGTTTAGTCCAGATGCCTCTCTGTTTATTTTTTCCCGGGATGACCTGTCAATTGATGAGAGTGGGGTGTTAAAGTCACCAACTACCACTGTGTTTGGTGTTATCTGTGACCTTAGTTCTAACAGTGTTTGTTTGATGAATTTGGGAGCCCCCATGTTAGGTGCATATATGTTTAGGATTGTAATGTCCTCCTGTTGGAGTGTGCCCTTAATCAATATAAAGTGACCTTCCTTATCTTTCTTGACTAATGTTGGAGTGAAGTCTGCCTTGTCAGCTATTAGGATAGCAACCCCTGCTTGCTTTCTGGGTCCATTTGCTTGAAACACCGTTTTCCAACCTTTCACCCTAAGATAATGTCCATCCTTTGTAGAAAGGTGAGTTTCTTGGAGACAACAAATTGTAGGGTCCTGCTTTTTAACCCAGTCTGCAAATCTATGTCTTTTGGTTGGAGCATTGAGGCCATTGATATTAAGAGATATTATTGAAAGATGTGTATTTATGCTTGCCTTTTTTTTTTTTTTTTTGTGGTTCTGGTTCTACCTTTGCTCTCTTATATTAACTAGTATTTGAGTGTTGTTTGTTGTTTTCCAGGTTCCTTATATGTGTGTTTTTCTTTCTCTTCGGCATGGAGGATTCTTTCAAGTATTTTGTGTAGAGCTGGTTTTGTCTTCAAATACTCCTTTAGCCTGCTTTTGTCATGGAATGTCTTTATTTCTCCATCTATTTGAATGGATAGTTTTGCAGGATAAAGTAGCCTTGGTTGACAGTTGTTATCTTTCAGAGTTTGGAATACATCACTCCAACCCCTTCTGGCTTTGAAAGTTTGTGTTGAGTAATCTGCTGTGATCCTGATGGGCTTGCCTTTGTAGGTAACTTGATTTTTCTCTCTAACTGCTTTCAATATTTTTTCTTTGGATTGTGTGTTTGGTAGTTTGATTATAATATGGCGAGGAGAGGTTCTTTCCAGGTTTTGTCTGGCTGGTGTTCTAAATGCTTCCTGTATCTGCATTGGCACCTCTTTCCCAATTTGGGGGAAGTTTTCTTCTATGATTTTGTTGAAGATGCCTACTATACCTTTGGATTGAAATTCTTCTCCTTCTACTATACCCTGAATTCTTATATTTGATCTTTTCATAGTGTCCCGAATATCTTGAAATTCCCATTCATACTTTTCTATTAGTTTGTCTTTCTCTTTGTTGGATTGTATTAGATCTGCCACCTGGTCTTCTAGCTTAGATATTCTGTCCTCTCCTTCATCCATTCTACTGGTGAGATTTTCTACAGAGTTTTTTATTTCATTAACTGTGTTCTTCATTGCTAGTAATTCTGACTGGTTTTTCTTCATTATTTCTATTTCCTTATTTATGTCTTGTATTGATTTCTTTATTTCGTTAAATTGGTGTCCTGTATCTTCTCTGATTCCTTTGATTTCTTCTTTGAGTTCATTGAACATATTTACAATCATTCTTTTGAAATCTTTCTCAGGCATTTTCTCTAACTCGTTTTCACTAGAGATCATTTCTGAAGCATTGATGCTTTTTGGTGGATTTATATTGCCTTGGTTTTTGGTGTTTCTTGTGTTATAATGTATATATTTTTGCATCTTGGATTAAGTTACTGCTTAGATTTTCCAGTTAGCTGGGTATCCTTTGCTGTATCTATTGATCTGATATTGTATATCTTCTATGTAGGAGATTAAGATGTTAGGTGTGGCTCTTACCACTCTCAGAGTATCTAGACACGTGGTCCTAGGGGTTAAGTTTGCCTGCTATGGGAGTATTCAAATAGGTTGAGTGGAATAAAATACAGGTATATTCTAAAATTTAACTAAACCCTATACACATTCAGTCAAGAACAGCACCGAGCATTTATGCAAGATTAGGTATTATAAAAACCAGATCCTCTATCAACAAAGAAGTTAAGATTTCTGGTCTGTTGAGGGATCCAAGTCAGCTTGTGACCAGGTGAGACCCTTCCCTGGTTCAATCCCAGTTACCTCTTTGGATGCTTTTGGTCTCAGTCAAGTTGCTGGCTGGGATGTTGGGCCGCTGTTCTGCTTTCTGGAACTGGGTACTGGCTTTTCCTGTGGGGCAAACCAAGCCTGGCAACTGTGGCCCTGCAGATTGGCGCCCCTGATGCTGGATCCCCGCTGCTGTCGCTGGAGCTGCTGGGACCACTGCTGCTGGATTCGCCACTGGAGATGCCGCTGCTGGGTCTGCCCCTGCTGATCCGCTGGAGCTGCTGCTGCTGGGTCCTCCGCCTCTGATCCGCTGGTGCTGCCGCTGCGGGATCCGCCTCTGCCGCTGAAGCCGCTGGAGCCTCCGCTGCTGGATTCGCTGCCCTGAAGCCGCTGTGGCCGGTACCGGAGCAGCTGATGGTGTTTTTGGGGCTGGAGTCACGGCTTCCACCGCCGCTTCCGGCTTCCACCGCTGCTTCCGCTGCCGGGGTCTGAGCTGCCGCTGTTGGATCCCGAGTCGCCACTGCCGGAGCCCTAGATGCAGCTGCCAGTGCCCGTGCTGCCGCTGCTGCTGCCAGAGTCCGAATCGCCGCTACCGGGTCCCGAGGTGCCGCTACTGGAGCCCAAGTCGCCGCTACCGGGTCCCGAGCTGCTGCTGCCGGATCCCGAGCTGCCGCTACCGGGTCCCGAGCTGCTGCTGCCAGAGCTGCTTTGGCCTGCCCGTGTGGGCTCTGGATATCTCCTACTTCTCCGCTGCTGTTTTAATCTCTTATACACCTCCCTTGTGTATTTTGCTGGGTTTTCTTTGGCTTTTTCTCCCCTAGGCTGCTTAGGCATGGTTCCTATGCCGCCATCTTGACCAGAAGTCATGATAACACTTTTAACATGACCATTTTTCCCCTCAAAAAGCCTTTTAAAATAACTTTTTAAAAGAAAGAGTAGATCAGATTTGACTTATACTATTTACCCAGAATAAACATGGATTTTGGAACTTTCTTTCTTTCTTTTTGTTGTTGTTGTCTAGTTTTGTTTTTTGAGGTAGGGTCTCACTATAGCCCAGGCTGACCTGGAATTCACGATGGAGTCTCAGGGTGGCCTTGAACTCACAGCAATCCTCCTACCTCTGCTTCACAAGTGCTGGGATTAAAGGCAATGCAACACCACACCCAGCCCTGGAACTTTGTTTCTTAAAACTTTCCTGAAACACATTTTTTTAAAATATGAAAGCAGGGCTGGAGAGATGGCATAGCAGTTAAGTGCTTGCCTGTGAAGCCTAAGGACCCCCGTTTGAGGCTCGATTCCCCAGAACTCACATTAGCCAGATGCACAAGGGGGCACACACAGCTGGAGTTCATTTGCAGTGGCTGGAGGCCCTGGCACACCCATTCCCTCTCTCTATCTGCCTCTCTCTCTCTGTCTGTCACTTTCAAATAAATAAATAAAAATAAACAAAAAAATTAAAAAAATAAAAATAAAAATATGAAAGCAGATTTGAACATTATTAGAATTTTTGAATATATATATATATATATATTTTACAAATTCAGTATCAAGTACTTCTAAATTTTCTTTGTTTTTCTTTTTTTTCTTTTTAAAAATTTTTTTGTTTGTTTATTTATTTATTTGAGAGCGACAGAGAGAAGGAGGCAGAGAGAGAGAGAGAATGGGCGCGCCAGAGCTTCCAGCCTCTGTAAATGAACTCCAGATGCGTGCACCCCCTTGTGCATCTGGCTAACGTGGGTCCTGGGGAATTGAGCCTCGAACCGGGGTCCTTAGGCTTCACAGGCAAGCGCTTAACCGCTAAGCCATCTCTCCAGCCCTACTTATAAATTTTCTAAACCTCAGTATGGAGTACTTCTAAATTTAAACATAAATCTTGAGGCTGCTGTCTGTTAGTAGTTCCATGGAAGCATGGAAGGACAAAGTAAACATAAAAACAGTTACAAATTTCCTGTAAGAAGTCCCCATCTGTTTATAGTGATTTGGCATTCATTCATCACATGCTGGGGCCAGGATCCTCAGATTCCTTGTGCTTGTAACACCCTGACTCTGCAAGGCAGGGAAGCTAAGAAAGAGCCATTTTTTTCCCTTTCAAATTCTATGGAGGGGACTGGAGAGATGGCTTAGCGGTTAAGCACTTGCCTGTGAAGCTTAAGCACCCTGGTTCAAGGCTCATTTCCCCAGAACCCACATAAGCCAGATGCACAAGGGGCCACACATGTCTACAGAGTTCGTTTGCAGTGGCTGGAGGCCCTGGCATGCCCACTCTCACTCTATCTATCTGCCTCTTTCTCTCTCTGTCTGTCTGTGTCAAATAAATAAATAAAAATATTTTTTAAAAAATTCTACAGAGAATTTTGGACTTCCCGCAGGGCTATAGGCTGCTTTTCAATACTGCCATTTTACAACTCTTTAAGAGTAGGAAACTCTTGTAATTTTTTGTCTATGATCATAATTACTTTTAGTGTTCCTTCTGGGGCACTCAACAGTAAAAATTGGCTATGCGATCTAGTACAGTGGGCTTCGTGGAAAACATCCCCACAATGAAATGGCAGTGCTCAGAACAAAAATCATTCTGCATCCTAGGGCTGTGAGCCACATACATACTCATACACACACATTCATTTTAAGTGCACTTTTCATATAGACTCGAGACTATCATTTCCCCTTCACACATTTATTCATTCATTCATTCATTCAGAAGTTAGGCATTCACATTTTAAATTTCCATTTTATTTACAACTCTGGAGACTAAAATCAAAGCTGTTATGAGGCAGGGTGTCCGGAGAGGCTGAGGGGGCTGTTGGGGCGAGGTGGCTAGAAGGACCTGGTTAGAAAAGCAGGTAGAGCAGAGGAAGGCCGTGCATGCAGAGTGAAAAATAGGGTATTTCAGACCATTTGCCTGTATATTGGAAGAATTTTTTTTTTATATCAGTGAGGATTTGGAAATGAAAAGTACCATTCTCAGGCCATTTGGACCCATTGTCCCGCTAATGGATGTGGCCAACCAGAGTTGCAGAGAAAGATAAGATGTTGTCCAAGAGTCATAGAGGCTTTAAGTTCTTAAGGAGACAGGGAAAGAGCAAAGCAAGGGTAAGAGAAAAATAAACCAGAGCTGAGGCTGGGTTTACACTGAGAGACCAAATGTAACCATTTTAAGTAAAAAGGCCCAGGCCTGACTTAGATACAGAACTGGCCAGCTAATGTGCTGACCTCTGCTTCTGTAAACTTTGCTTGCTTGCTCAATTGCTGCCTTTCCCCCTAAAGAAACTGAGGAATCTCCACTTCAAGGACATTGCAGAAGCACTCCACTGCAGGAGGCCTCCAACCACCTGCTTAGATAAGAACCTGAGGAATCTCCACTTCAAGGACAATAGAGATTACTTCATCTGCCTGGAGTGCCCCTAGCTCCTGCCCCCAACTTTGCCCCCTGAAACCCCAAACCAATTAGAACTGTTTAAATCAACCAATCATGTATCTATCCCCTACTTCTTTGTTCGAATTCCTATATGAACCCCTTCCCCCAAAAGAAAGGGGCTCTCTCCCTCACTACCGCTGTGCTGGACTATGTGGATGGAGCCCAGGCCTAGGCTTGCAATAAAGAAAGCTGTTGCTTTTACATTCCAGTGTCTCGGCTTCTGTGGCGGTTCTCTGGGTGACTCCTGGGTGACCGGGGGTCTTGGCTCCTGGTCAGGGGACTTGGCACAACAACACAGAACACCAATATGACCCCTGGCCTGTTAGGGTGAATGGAGCCTGCACCTCCCACGTGGGCAGAGGATGTACAGGTCACAACTGTCAGCTTTTTAGCCTGTTAGTGGGCAAGGAGGGCGACTGTGCTCCCGATGGTGAAAGCAGCTGGCTGTGGAAGATGAGAGCTCAGGACAGAGAGGGAGAGGGAGTGTCCCAGATGTTAAACAAACCAAAAAGTGCCCCTTAGGGTATGGTAGACCAGAGAGCAAGAGACCTGAGGTGTCAAGAGTGTGTCTTTCTGGAGATCTGGGATTGGGGCCTAACGGCCAAGTGGTGTAGTTTGGCATGCCGGCATGGCTTCCACAAGGAGGGAGGAAATCTGAGAGCAGGCAACCCAAGAGGAGGGAAGAGATAGAGAAGGGAAGAACAGTGAGGCTGAATCGTGGTGGGTGTGAGAGCCGGTGTGAGGCAGAGATGGTCTGAAGCCTTCAGAGGGTCAAATGGCAGCTCGGTGGTCTGGTCAGGGGAAAGGAGGTCTGGCCACCCAGAAGAGCAGCCAGAAACCGTCCTATCCAAGTCACAAGCACCAAATGTAAGGAGTTCAGGAGTGGACAAGACCACGGAAACCACTCTGAGGCAAAGATGGAAGTTTTTATTTGGGGAAAACACGAGCTGCCAGGACTGACTCTCAAGAGCAGAGTACAGCCAACTTTGAGATTACAGATAGTGGGCTATATAGAGTTCTTCAATTGGGGGAAGGTGAGAAAGGGAAATATCTAGGGTGTGAGACCAGAACAGGCACCAGGTGACCTGAGTGATTAAGGGGCAGGAAACCTAGACCTGGGGCATTGTTAGGCAAGGAAGGAATGATGGCTGGGTGGTTCCTTGAGGAATGTGGATGACCCACTTCCTTATGCCTCTGTCGCCCTCCTGCTGTGATTCCATTCTGTCCTGACCTAACAGGAATTAGGTCACTCAAACATACACACATCCACAGGAAGAGTAGCAGAAGACATTGGGGACATGGTTGCTCACCTGTTATTTGGTATCCTCTTGATGGAAATGAAGGACTGATTCAGTGGAATTGCCTCAAGGCAAAGTCCCGTCATGGCAGAGGGAAACGATGGCATGAGCAGAGGGTGGACATCACCCCCTGACCAACATAAGGTGGAAAATAGCAACAGGAGAGTGTGACAAACACTGGCAAGGGGGAGCTGGCTATAACACCCATAAGCCCGCCCCCAGTAATACATTGCCTACTGGAGGTGTTAATTCCTAAATCTCCATCAGCTGGGAGCCAAGCATTCAGAACACCTACGTTTATGGGGGCACCTGAATCAAACCACCACATTCCACCCCTGGCCCCATAAACTGATTACCACACATGATGTAAAATGCAATGCATTCATCCAACTTTAAAAGTCTCCATTGTTTTTTTTTAATCAATTCCAATGATGTTCATACATCCCCATAATCCAAGGTATTTTAACTGAGCCGAAAAATAACCTCAAAAGAACCATAATGGCACAGAATAAACATTCACACTGCAAAAGATGGCACTGGATATAGCAAAGAAATATTCAACCAATACAAGATTTAAAACAAACAGGGCAAACAGTAAACTCTGTAGCTTCAAGTCCAACAACTCAAGCCAGTGAAAAATCTCCAAGTCTGATAATTCTAACCAGCAACAATTCTCTGGAGTTCCAATTCCGCCCCTACAGCTAGGCTACTCATGGTCCTGAAAAACTTCATCCAGTGCTGGCAGCTTTCCCTAACAGCCATCTCATGGTCCCAACATCTCCATCTCCATTGGGTCTCCAGTGCAATCCACAGTTCATCCTCACAGCTCCATCGGGTCTCCATGCAGGCATCCAGCAAACCTGCTTCACACTGCCCATGGCCATTTCCAAATCACAAGACCACATTACAACTCAATGACCCTATCTTTCCTGCATTTCTTACACTCTGCAATACCAAGTGGGCAGAGGCCGTACAGGTTACAACTGCCAGCTTTTAGCCTGTTAGTGGGCAAGGAGGGCAACTGTGCTCCCGACGGTGAAAGCAGCTGACTGTGGAAGATGAGAGCTCAGGAGGGAGAGGGTGAGGAGCGAGTCTCCCGAGATGGTAACCAAACCAAAAGTCACACCTTAGGGTATGGTGGAACAGAGAGTGAGTGAGACCCAAGGTGTTGAGAGTGCATCTTTCTCAAGACTTGGGTTTGGGGGCTTAACAGCCAATGGGTATATCCTGGTGTGCCAGCATGGCTTCCATGAGGAAGGGTGAAAACCGAGAGCAGGCCAACCCAAGAGGGACACTTACTGAGAAGGAGGGAGGAGACAGAGAAGAGAAGAATAGTGAGGCCAAATTTGATGTGAAATCCTGTATCAGGCAGAGATAAGCCTTCAGAGGGTCAAATGGCAGCTTGGTGGTCTGGTCAGGGAAAAAGAGGTCTGGCTGCCCAAGAGGGCAACCAGAAGCCTTTCTATCTGAGTCACTAGCACCATATGTAAGGTTCAGGAGTGACCAAGACCACAGAGACCACTCTGAGGCAAAGATGAAAGCTTTTATTTGGGAAAACATGAGCTGCCAGGGCTGACTGTCAAGAGTGGAGTACAGCCAACTTTGAGATTACAGATAGTGAGCTATATGGAGTTCTTCAGTTGGTGAAAGGTGAGGAAGGGAAATAGTTGGGTGTGAGACCAGAACAGTGACCAGGTGATATGAGAGGTAAGGGGACAGGAAACCTAGACCTGGGACATTGTTAGGTACAGAAGGGATGATGGCTGGGTGGTTCCTTGAGGAAATTGAAGGATCCACTTCCTTATGTCTCTGTCTCCCTCCTACTGTGACTCTATTCTTGTCCTGACCTAACAGAAGGCAGTCTGTGAGCTTCCTGACCACTTAAGAACTTTCAGCTGTGGGTGAGTTTCTCCTTGACTCAGCCCAGGCAGGTCAAGGGAGGGGAGAACCCCCTAGCCCTTACCTTCCTCATGGGCTCTTTCTGCACACGGACAGAGGTCTTTGAACTCTCTTTTATATCATTTCCATGGTCTTCCAGGCCCCCTATGTGGGCTCTCAAGCCACGTGGGTGTCTTTTCTTGGTTCTGTAATTCCCTAAATAAATATAATAATTAATAATTATCCTCATTCTTATTTTAGTCAATTCTTTGATTAACATTAGACATGATCCTAGGATTTAGGGATCAAGGACTTTCTTGAATCCCTAGCACCCAGTTATAGAAGAAGGTTCTGATTCAGGAAGTCAAGTCTGGGAGACATGAAGCTTACAACTACTCCCCACGGTTATGTTAATTAAAAACAGAAAGCTGAGTTGAAAGAAAGAAAGAAAGAAAGAAAGAAAGAAAGAAAGAAAGAAAGAAAGAAAGAAAGGAAAGAAAGAAAGAAAGAAAAGAAAGAAAGAAAGAAAACCATGCTTGGTGGCACACACCTTTAATCCCAGAACTGGGGAGACAGAGGTAGGATGATTGTAGTGAGCTCAAGGCCACCCTGAGACTACATAGTTAATTGCAGGTCAGCCTGGACCACAGTGAGACCCTACCTCAAAAAACCAAAACCAAAAAAAAAAAGGAAAATATTCCTTCTGGGGTTGGGGAAGGAAGTTCTGGAGGCTCAGGGAATCAGCATGTCTGGGAAACGGTTGCAGACCCCACCCTAAGATTATATAAAGTGAAAACAGCTGCATGGTCATAGGACTCTTCTATTGAGCTCTCTGGAGGTGTTCAAGTTTCTGTGAGATCACACATACTGGGGTGGGCCTTTAGATAATGTAGCTGCCTTTGAGTCATCTGTTGTTCCTGTAAGTGACCCCTCACCCTGCTCTGTAACTTCAATAAACTCATTGGTTTCCCCCCCCAAAAAACATTTAAAGCCAGTTTATATAACTATTATGATTAATTTCAGTTAATTGAATTTTAACTATAAAATGATATTGTTATACTAATAAACATATTAACTCATTAAAACAGTGAAATCTGAATTAGGTTCATGATATCATGTAACAAATTAATATTTTTTACAAGTTGTACTTCATATATATAATATACATATATTATATATTATATTATACATAACAGGAAATTTTTAGTAAAAAATATTGTAACTCTTGACTTGACTTATTAGTGGCAAAGGCAAGAGAGAAAATTATATAGATAGATAGACAGAGGGTGGATTCTAAAACTCTCATGTTGTTTGTTCTCTTTCCTTCTAACTGAGCCACATGGCCATTAGTCTCTTAGTACATTGTGAAGAGGACACATGGTTTAACGTTTCCTGAGGTCTGAGATGGGGAACCAACTGTAAGGAAAGTGTAAGAGAAAAGAAAACACTGGACTTGATATCTACAGACAGAGTGTTTATTGAGAGAAACAGCGAGGGGCAGAAACCTTCCCACGGGATGAAGCCTGAAGCACTGGGCCATGGTGGGGTGTAAGCTTAAAAGGAGGACCCTAAGAAAAACAGACTGGACCAGTTGTAAGTCCAAGGAAGTAGTTAAGGAATGATGGTTCTTTGTGTCTTTACTCAGAATGAGCGTTTTAAGCAAAAAATGTCTAGGCAGGATATCTTACCAGATGGTTTCTGCTCCCTCAAGGTTTTCTGAGCTAAGGAAGTTTAGTGTATCATTCAGGAATAACAAGCCAGTCAATCCCATGCTTCTGAAGTTTCTTTATTCCTTGCTGGTATTAGGGATAGTTATTAACTCTTTAGTTCCCTCAAGTTTTCAGGGAAGGCTATTAACCCTTCAGTCCACACACTGGATACAAAAGATTGGGGAGAATTGGGAATGTGGGGGATATCTAAGAGAGACATGAGTGTTACATGAATGGGTTGAGAGAGATATCTAAAATATTAGTACAGATGTGAATGGGGCTTTCAGATGGTGTAGAAGAATGTGTGGCAGGTAAGAGAGTAGCACAATTTAGAGGGGGTCATTGTTCAAAAATGGAGGATCTGGACACAGGAAGGGGGAAGGGAGAGAAAGGTTTGGTGACTCAGGAGCTCCTTTAGAGAATGAGAGGTGAGAATATGGAGAGGGCTTTTGTAGGGTATTTTATTGGCCTAGAGGACAATGAGGGCAGTTACTGCTAGTGTTTAGAGGCAAGGGGGCCATCCTCGTGTTAAGATACCCAACTGTTTGGAGAAGTAATCAAGGGGCCAAAAAGTGTCACCTCCTTTCTGGAAGAGAATGGCAAAGACTTGTCCCTGATTGATATGTAAGAAAAGAAAAAAAGGTTTGTTAATGTCAGGTAGGGAGAGGGTGGTGACAGTAGATAATGATCATTTGAGAAGGTCTATGGGGGCCTGAAGGGAGATGGATAGGAGTGGCTCATCAAGGGACCCCTTGGTGGCCCCATATAGAGGATGGGTTATGAGAGAGAGAGAGGTTGGGAATCCAAATATGAAAAAAATTAAACAGACCAAGTAATATAAGGAGTTCATGTTTAGTATGGGGTAAGGGATAATTAATGAGATCTCTAATTCTGGAAGCAGGAATAGTTTTTCCTTCTGGTGACAGTGAAAGACTGAGATAGAGAACATAGGTTTTACAGATTTCAGCCTTATCTTTAGAAGCACTATATACCCAAGAGGCCAAGGAGTTGAGAAGCATGGTAGTGTGTGTTAAGCTGAGATTCCTGGAAGGGCTGTATAGTAGGATGTCATCTACATATTGAAAAAGAAGGCTAGGCCAGAGGTCTAAAGTAGCCAGGTCTTGTAAGGCCTGGCCAAAAAAGTGGGGACTGTCCCTAAAACCCTGAGGCGGGACTGTCCAGGTTAATTGTTGGGCTTGCTGGGTATCAGGGTCTTTCCAGGTGAAGGCAAAGAGTGGTCTTGATTTAGGGTGTATGGGGATAGTAAAGAAGGCATCCTTGAGATCAAAAACAGAAAATAGGGGCTGGAAAGATGGCTTAGTGGTTAAGGCATTTGACTGCAAAGCCAAATGATCCAGGTTTGATTCTCCAGCATGTGGATAAGCCAGATGCACAAGGGGGCGGATGCATCCGGACTTGGTTTGCAATGGCTAGAGGCCCTGGAATGCCCATTCTCTCTCCTCTCTCTCTCTCTCTCTCTCTCTCTTACTTTCTTTCAAATGAAAAATATACTAAAAAAAACAGAAAAATATTTTGAAGAGGGTTGGATGGAGGAGAGGGGAGTGTAGGGGCTAGTGACAACTGGAAAGGCTGGGATGATAGCACAATTTATTTTTTGGAGGTCCTGTACTAAATGATAGGATCCATTAGGTTTTCTTATGCCCAGGTTGGGGTGTTATGGGGTGAATGGACACGGGTGAGAGGAGAGGCTGAGAACAAATGTTGAATTACGGGCTTTAGTCTTCGACGCATAGTAGGTATTGATATCATGTAACAAATTAATACTTTTTACAAGTTGTACTTCATATATATAATTTATTTAAGAGTTTATAATTATAGTTATGTCTGTTTGACACAATTGGTTCTGTGACTAGTCTTTTTATGTAGATGTTGATTTTTGGCCTTAATATTACTACTTATATATACATTTTCATAAAAGTATGTATTTTTAGTATTGTAAATTTTTACTTTGTTATTTTATTTTTTTATTTACTTATCGGCAAATAGTAGAGAAAGATTGAGTGAGAGAATGGGTACACCCGGGCCTCTAACCTCTGCAAAGAAACTCCAGACACATGCACCACTTTGTGCATCCAGCTTTACACGGATACTAGAGAATAGAACCTGGATGTAAAGAGAACCACCTAAGACTTTTATTAAATATCTTATATAGATTTTTAGAGCATTTCCTTATTTATTTAATTATGCTTGAGCAATACGAATATTTTGGAATTAATATTGAGACAGTCACTTAAGAATGTTCATAAACACTACTTATATAACCTTAACAAATTATAGTAGTTTGGCTTTAATAATACTGAAAAAGAAATTCAGAGTAACTTATCAAGTTGACATAAGAGGAATATTCTTTAACATTAAAGCAAGTTTATGTTTTAATCTATAACAAATTATTTTTTACGTATTGTACTTAATTTTGATGTATTTATGTCATAGCAAAAGTAGTAGTTATTGAATACATTAAAATTCTATTTACTTTACAGATAGCTACCAAAGGAAACAGAGAAAAATTATATATATATATATGTATATATATATACACACACATACATATGTATAGATAGATAGATAGATAGATAGATAGATAGATAGATAGGGAGAGAGAGAGCTAAAGGTCTCATTATGTTGTTTTCTTTTTAAAACAATATTTATTTGTTTATTTGAGGAAACAGACAGAAAGGGCAGAAAGAGAAAGAATGGGTGTGCCAGGATCTTCTGCCACTATGCATCTGCCTGTTCATGGGCACTGGGAAATTCAACACAGCATTCAAGCTTTGCAAGCAAGTGACTTGAACAGCTGAGCCATCTCTCCAGCCCTGTTTGTCCTCTTTTCCCTGGTCACTGAGTGAGGTGGCCACTACAGTCTCAGCACAAAGTACCTTTTATGAATTTAATGAATTTGCAGTAATTGTAGCTTAAATTGGCAGAAAAAATCTTGTGGGATTTTGTGTGTTACTGTGTCTTTAACGATCTTCTTACCTTAGTTTACCAAAGCTTTGATGTCACCCCATGAGGGTGTTTGTCACAGGGTGGTTGACATATATAGTATTCATGATCTACCTTCCTTTTTTAAGATTTATTTTTATTTATTTATTAGAGACAGAGAGAGACATAGAGAGAGAGTGAGAGAAAATGGGAGTGCCAGGGCCTCTAGCCACTGAAAACAAACTCTAGATGCATGTGCAACCATGTGCATACAGCTTACGTGGGACCTGGAGAATCCAACCTGGGTCCTTAGGCTTTGCAGGCATATGCCTTAACTGCTAAGCCATCTCTCCAGTCTATGGTGTGTTTTCTTGAAGGTGGTCTCAGGAGGGGTCTGATGTTCAGCTGGTTGATGTCAGGCATTGGAATGTGATGGCTGCAATGTCAGCTCATGAGAAGGTTTCACTAGATGGGAAGGAATCCATAAAGTTCCTGCAGAGACAAAACTGCAGCATGTGCTTTGACCCAGGTTAGAAGCTGAGTTGGGCCTTGCCATTGAGGTCCATTATGGTTTTTTTTGTTTTGTTTTGTTTTGGTTTTTGGTTTCTCGAGGTAGGGTTTCACTCTCATCCAGGCTGACCTGGATTTCACTATGTAGTCTCAGGTTGGCCTTGAGCTCTTGGCGATTCTCCTACCTCTGCCTCCCAAGTGCTGGGATTAAAGATGTGCACCACCATGCCTGCCTTATGATTTTTAAATATATATAAATCTAAAGGATTTCAGAAGAAGAGCATTAAGGGTCTGGGGCTTAAAGGATCACTTAGCGGTTAAGGCACTCACCTGCAAAGCCAAAGGACCCAGGTTCGATTCACCAGGTCCCATGTAAGCCAGCTGCACAAGATGGCACATGCTTCTGGAGTTCAGTTGCAGCAGCTGTAGGCCCTGGTGTGCCTATTCTCTCTCTCTTCTCTCTCTCTCTCTCTTCCTCTTCTTTCTCTCTCAAATAAATAAAATAAAAAATCTTAAAAATCCATCTTCTTTTTTAAACTGAATTTTAAGTTGACCATTAGTTTGTTTATATTGGCTAGTCTTGTGGGGTCATAAATAATACTAAATATTTGTTGACTACCCTCATGATTATAGAAAGTTTTGAAAGTGAATTGTAGGTATATCTTTTATCTGTTGTAAGTTTTTGCGTTTGTGTTTAGAGAGAAATAACCAATAGTATATGTTTTCTTATGTCAATTAGCCTTCTTAGATTGACATGTATGGCATGTCAGATAACATGTTGACAGACACAAAGTATGTTATAATTTATTAAAGGGTTTATTATTGTACTTGTGGTTATTGTGGTTGTCGATTACTGGAAAGGCCTTTTTAGAAAGAATGACTCTAGATTGTTTGGGCCTTAATATTTTTAAATAAATATATATATATTTAAACATACATATAGTATGTATATATATATATGTTTAAAGTCATACACATTCAACCTCATTATTTGTTTTTACATTAATATAAAATCATAGAGAACCATCTAAAATCATGTTATTAAATATTTTATTTATACAAGCTAAATTTATGTGTTTTTTGTTTATTTTTATTTATTTGTTTGAGTGTGACAGACAGAGAGAGAAAGAGGGAGAGAGAGAGAGAGAATGGGTGCGCCAGGGCTTCCAGCCACTGAAAACAAACTCCAGACGCATGCACCCCCTTGTGCATCTGGCTAACATGGGTCCTGGGGAATCGAGCCTTGAACGGAGGTCCTCAGGCTTTGCAGGCAAGTGCTTAACTGCCAAGCCATCTCTCCAGCCCTATGTGTTTTTTTTAAGCAATAGGAGTCTTTTGTGATACTAGACTTGAAAGTTACTTAAATAAAATATTGATTAAGGAGGTTTTATTATATATAATTCACTAAATGATAATATATTGGTTTAAAATTATTGAACCTTGAAAGAGAAATTTAGAGTAATTAATCTGATGTGCATGAGAGGCATTTTGTTTAACTATGTTTTATTATCTATGATTATTAAAATCGATGAAGTTTAGATAAGATACCCAAAGGTTTATGGGTAAATGCTATTAGCATTGTTCATAAATAACATATTTTTTAAACTTTTTTTGTTTATTTATATTTGAAAGCGACAGACAGAGAAAGAGGCAGACACACACACACACACACACACACACACACACACACAGAGAGAGAGAGAGAGAGAGAGAGAATGGGTGTGCCAGGGCCTCCAGCCACTGCAAATGAACTCCAGGTGCGTGCGATCCCTTGTGCATCTGGCTAAAGTGGGTCCTGGGGATCGAGGCTTGAACTGGTGTCCTTAGGCTTCACAGGCAAGCACGTAACCGCTAAGCCATCTCTCCAGCCCATGAATAACATATTTTAGTGTTATAATTTGGAGTTAATTCACTCAGGCCTATGAATCAAGTTTATCTTAGAATATGAACTTGTTTTATTATAATTGTTCTTGTTATTATTATTTTTATGAGAAAATGTTATAATGAATGAAATAAGATTTTTTAATAGCTTTCTTTTTTTTTTAAACATGTATTTTATTTATTTGAGAGCGACAGATAGATAGAGAGAGAGAGAGAGAATGGGCATGCCAGGGCCTCCAGCCACTGCAAACGAACTCCAGACGCATGTGCCCCCTTGTGCATCTGGCTTACGGGGGTCCTGGGGAATCAAGCCTTGAACTGTGGTCCTTAGGCTTCACAGGCAAGCATTTAACTGCTAAGCCATCTCTCCAGCCCCAGATTGTTTTTATATGAAACCTAAATTGATAAACCTAGCACTGACTACTTGGTAGAATTAGCATAATTTAGTTTTTGTTTTAACCTTTGATATATATATTTGTTTCAAAATTATAGCACTTTTAGAGACATGTAACTTGCTTCTGAGTCACTTAGACTTTGAGTTACTTGAATAGATGTTCACCACTTTCCCCCAGTAGCTCATATAGCACCTTCCAGCACTAGATGGGCTAATTGTCTGGTGATTGGCTCTCCTCCAGATTCCAACCAGGTCTCTCCATGGTCAATTCTGACAGTATTTGGTGTCTTCAGCAGTAGGGTCTTACCATTAACTTGTGGTGGGTAATCAAGTGCTCTTACAGAAGTCTTTCTTCTTTGTTTTGGGAGATCTAGTAGGTCTCTCTGATCAACAGCTCATTGTGGATGTAAACCACAACCTGGTACAGGGAGCTACAGGCCAGTGCCAAGGGAAAAGAAAAAAGAAAAAGACACAAAGGAAAGATAAAGAGGGGAAATTTAAGGTTAGGGTTCATCACACCCTGTCCAGGGCCCTTCGATTTGTAGGCAAACAATAGCTAGTAATGTGTGTTTTTAACTTGCCAATTAACTATTTTTGATTGATTGATGTGTGGCATGATTTATGGCAGCCATTAGAAACAAATCCAGCACTGACTGTCAGAATTAGCATGACTGAATTTTTGTTTTATTATTTGATCAAGATAGGAAATTTATTATCTTTATGGTTATAGCATTTTAAATATATATATTTAACTTTAACTTTATAAAAGAATATTACTAAATGACAAATAAACTTTGAAGTTAATATTGAGTTTTTTTAGTAGTCTAAAGTTGGACAGATTGAGGAACATAGGAAATCTGATTAAATACTTTAAACCAGTGTTTATAAATGTTATGATGAGATAAGTATTAGGGAAAAAGTTTTAACCCTGACACAAACAAACCTATAACCTTACTAATTAAACCTGAATGACATTTATATTAATGTTTAGAATGTTGTGTAACAGGTAAATTGATGCTTTGTATATTTTCAAGTGTGTATTGATTTTATAATAAAGAATTATAGCAAGGAATGTTGGCACTTTAGTGACCTCGTAAATGTCTTTTAAGTTTTTAATTTTTATAATCTTTGTTTAATAATACTCAAAACATCTACACGTGGCTTTACCATTTAATTTCAGTATCAAATTGCACAGACACATCTGTATAACCATTTGTTATCATTCTAATTTATAAGATATTTTTTACTTCATATTAGGAACATCTTAAAACTTTTTAATAGATATCTTATGGAATTTTTATGTCAAACTTTGCATCTAGCATTTAAAATTTCCTTTCCATTCTTATCAGCTTAGCATTTAGTATTTAAAACATTTGTGTTTTTTTGTTTTGTTTTGTTTTTTTTTTTTTTTGGTTTTTCAAAGTAGGGTCTCACTCTAGCTCAGGCTGACCTGGAATTCACTATGTAGTCTCAGGGTGGCCTCAAACTCACGGTGATCCTCCTACCTCTACCTCCCGAGTCCTGGGATTAAAGGTGTGGGCTACCACGTCCAGTTTATTTGCATAATTTTTAATGTCAGGAAGAAGCTGGCCTTTTTGAATAACAGTGCTAAGAAATGGCAAAGTTCACTTAGACTGTTTATCCAATAAATATGTAGACTTTATCACCTTTTCCATTTGGAATGTAATTTTTCACTGTAAAATTACAACAGTTAACTGAAACTTATTTTTTAAAGTCATGAAAACAAGTTGAAACAATTCAGATACATAAGTGAACATGACAACTGAGAATGTTGTAAGAATCTCAAAGCTTGATTATTACAATCTTTGAAACTGAAATACTAAGCAATTTCTAGCCCAGAATTCATACTATTAACAACATAGAATATTTGTATCTTTATGACAAAATAGTATTTAATCCACTGAGATTAAACTGACATTCTTATTCTGTGGCTATGAAAACCAAATCAGGCCATTGCAACATCTCAGTGGCTAGGCACTCACAAAGTTTTGACAGAAGTTCATGTGTCTGTCACCATTATGGGCAGGAGTTCATGTTCTCCTTACCATAATGGCCCTGGCAGCTAGAAGCTGTCTCAGCAATTGACAGATCTCCATGGCCCAAAATCTTAGGCAGACAAAGCAATGCAGATGAGTGTGTAGCTACTGAGTTAAGGAGGAAAGCAAACTTTACTTGGCGGATTATTTTAGATCCCCTCACCAAGCCCACAGCAACACAGGGTAGGGCTAGTGCCATCTAACCTGGCCTCCAAAGGGTGAACTAGCATCTCTGTAGCTGGTTCCAAAAAGCATTTTATGGAACAAAAGGCTTTACTGCACTTACATTTTTGCAGTAAACTCTCATGGCAAGTCAGGAGAGCAGGAGGAGACAGCTGGTGTCACATCTTCACATCAGCAGGAAGAAGTAGAAAAACTAAAGAGCATGAAATAGGGCTGGATGATAAACCTAAAAGAGCCTATCCCAGTGACATACTTCCTCCAGAAAGTCTCCACCCCCTGAAGGTTCCTCAAAGTTCCCAAACAGTGCAACCAACTTGGGAACAAGCACTCAGACATCTGAGGGACATTTCACATCCAAGCCACCAGAAGAATCTAATGGCATGTGCATACACTCAGAGAAATATTCCTTCAACTACTCACACCACAAATAAGTTCTTCAGAATTGTGTTCTAGGAAAGTGTTTAGGACAGACCAGAGAATACAAAATCCCAGCACCTGAAGCTGTCCAACTTATGAAAGGTATTTGGCTCACAACTCTTGGATCTTGAGGGTCCAGACAGCACTGACCCAAAGTCCTATTGGAATCATTTCCTGGCTGCATCCCATCATGTCAGAGGAACAAAAATTGGCCACATGTAGAAAAGCACAAGATATTGGTGACCCTGTTTTATAACATGTCACTCTTTGGAGAACCCACTGCAGAGTGTCCTATCCATTCTGTGAAACTCCCATAATGCATTCATAAGCATGGATCCTCATAGCCCAGTCACTCCATTCTTCAAGGTGCTGCCATCTCTCAAAACACACTGGAAACCAAGAGCCAGGCTCATGAATATTTAGGAGACAACACATAGCAACTAGTTTCCAGTGGGGAACCTGAAGTTCCACCACTGGTATAGATGTTTGTTTCTCTCTCTCTCTCTCTCTTTGTCTTTATCTGTCTCTCTCTCTCACTTAGGTAAATTTGTCAGTTTGTATTTTTAAAGGTGTGTATTAATTTTATAGCAAAGAAATTATAGCAAGAAATATTGTTACCTTAGTGACCTGATAGATGTCTTGTCAGTCTTTAATATTTTATGAGAGAGGGGGGGGGGGAGAGAGAGAGAGAGAGAGAGAGAGAGAGAGAATTGGCATTGCAGGGCCTCCGTCAACTGTAATCACTTGCGCCACCTTGTGCACATATGTGACATTGTGTGCTTGAGTCACCTTGTGCATCTGACTTATGTTGGACCTCTAGAGTCAAACATGAATCCATAGGCTTCACAAGCAAGCATTTCCTAGGCAAGGTGGGTTCTTTTAGATCACCTCACCAAGCCCATAGTGACACAAGGCATGGTGAGTGCCATCCAGCCTGGTCTCTAAAGGGTGAACTAGCATCACTGTAGCAGGTTCCAAGAAGCATTTTATGGGAGGAAAGGGTTTATTACACTTACATTTTTGCAGGGATGTCTCTCATTGCAAGGACAGTACAGCAGGAGGAGACAGGTGGTGTCACGTTTTTACATCATCAGGGAGGAAGTAGAAAAACTGAAGAGCACTAAGTATGGCTGTATGATTGATATAAAAATCTATCCCAGTGACATGCTTCCTCCAGCAAGTCTACACCCCCTGAAGGTTGCTCAACTTCCCAAACACTGCCACCAACTTGGGTGCAAGCATTCACACACCTAAGTCTATAAGGAACACTCCACATCCAAGCCACCATAAGAATCTAATGGCATATGCACACACTCAGACAAATATTCAACTAGTCAGACCACAAATAAGTTCTGCAGAACTGAGTGCTAGGCAAGTGTTTAGGACAGACCAGAAAACAGAAAAACCAAGTCCCTGAAGCTGGCTAACTTATGGAGAATAGACAGTTATTTATCTCAGAAAACAGTAAACCCTCAGTTTGATACCCAGTGCCTCACAAATCAGATGTAGCAGCAGATGCCTGAAATCCAAGTACTTTGGAGGCAGAGCGGCAGACAGATCAGAAGTACAATGTCATCTTGGACCAAATAACAATCTAGAGACCTGCCTAGGTTACATGACCCCTTTTCTCAAAATAAAACAAAAATAGTTTAATTGGGACAATGTGAATCTCTGAATCCCACAACATGCATAAAGTTTACCCTAAACACAATAACGTGTTATTCCCTGGAAAGGGTGTCCACCTCTCCCATCCTCTCAATAACCCAAGGGCTCACTCCCAGGGCACAGGGTGGTCCACACTTTGAAACGGGTGCTGAAATGAGGGCGTGTGCACTGGTAATAAATCCAGGGTCTTCACATCTCCAATGCCAGTGATCTCATCATCTGTGTGGTAGTAGCACATCAAGAGGAGTGGTATGTATATGTGCATGTTTATGTGTGGATACACAGGGATGTGGGGTACATGTGTGTGCAGGTGCATGTCCGCATAAAGCAAGAGCATGTGGGAGCCAAAGGACAACCAGGGGTATCATTTGTTAGGTGCTTTTGGTCATGTGTGTGGGGGGAGGGGGGAGGGAGTACACATGCATGCATACCACAGCATGCACACGGAGTTCATAAAACAACCTTGGGGTGTCAATATTCACCCTCCAAATCATTTGACACAGGATTTTCTGTTAGTTGCTACAACAAACATCAGAGTATCTGTGCAGTGAGCTGCTGGATTCTCCCGTCTCTGTCTCCCATGGCTGTAGCCATTGTGAGACTGCAGACACATGTGCTAATTGTGTTCAGCTCTATGTGGGTGCTGGGATCCAAATCTGTTCATCACGCATGTGCAGCAAGTGCTTTGGACCAAGGAGTAACCACCCAAGCCCTGTCTACCTTTTTTTTGAGACAGTGTCTCCCAATGGACTGCAGATAAGAAGTGACCTATATTGGGTTCCCAAAGAGCCCCAGGGTACCACCTATCTCCATGTGCCCAACAACAGGGTTACAAACATATGCCACTATGGCAAAAATTTACGTTGGTTCTGGGATCAAACTCAAGTTCTCCTGCAGCTCAAGGAGGAAGATTTATTTATTTATTTATTTTATTTTATTTTATTTATTTATTTATTTATTTATTTATTTATTTTTTTGGTTTTTCGAGGTAGGGTTTCACTCTAGCCCAGGCTGACCTGGAATTCACTATGGAGTCTCAGGGTGGCCTCGAACTCACGGCGATCCTCCTACCTCTGCCTCCCGAGTGCTGGGATTAAAGGCATGCGCCACCACGCCCGGCAAGGAGGAAGATTTAAGGAAGCAGTTTAGTCCATGATTTTGTAGTACACTGTAATGATCTGAAGACACAGAAAGACAAAAGGAAACATGGGAAACACATTGGCCTGTGTGTTGCCAGCAGCCAGGCTCTGGGGTACAGGCCTGGACAGTCACTACCTGGAAAGTGTCTTTCTGGGAAAGTAGCTCTCAATGGAACCTTCACTGGAACTGCATCTTGAAGGAAGACTTACCAAGGAGTGAAGAGGACTGTGGTGTCCCCACTGTGTCTGAACATCCCAGCCTGAGCCTCTTGTCTCCAGGAATCTGTGAACAGGTAAGGAAGGTGACTGAGGGGTTTAGTGTGGAGGGAACAGGGAATAGAGAGAAGCTCTAGACTGCAAACACCAGGACACAGAGACAAAGGGATACCACAGGACAGAACTGGAGTCTGACTCTGACACAAACTCAGCAGAACATCAGCCTTCTGCTGTGACCTCACATGTCAGAGATGTGACCTCAAAGATGAGGAGAGAGAAGTGACTTAGTCCACTTATGCTGCTACAACAAAATACTGAAGGCAGTAATTTATCAATGAGAAAAAAAATATCTCTCACAATTCTTGAGGTGACACTGGATGGTTTAGAGTTGTTTGTGGCATCTCTCCATTCTTCCAAGAGCACCTTGAGGCCTAAGTCTTCCTCACTGGGCAGAAGGCTGGAGGGCAAAGAGATAGACACTGCATGAACTTTCTTTCATAAAAGCTTAACTCCCTCCAGCAGGGTTCTGCCTTTATGACCTCATCACCCCCTGAAGACTCCTCCCCTTTATGAGATCAGTTGGTCAGCCCACTTCACTGTGTGAATTTGGGGAACACCCAGACTGTAGCAAAAGGGGAGACCCCATCAGAACATTTTCTTTTTTTCTCAATTTTTATTAACATTTTCCATGATGATAAAAAATATCCCATGGTAGTACCCTCCCCCCACCACTTTCCCCTTTGAAATTCCATTCTCCATCATATCCCCTCCCCATCTCAATCTTTCTACTTACATATATACAATACCAATGTAATAAATGCCCTCCTCCCTTCCTTGCTCTTGCCTTTATATCTCCTTTTTAACTTACTGGCCTCTGCTACTGAGTTTTTTCCTTCTCGCACAGAAGCCCAATCATCTGTAGCGAGGATCAACATATGAGGGAGAACATGTGGTGCTTGGCTTTCTGGGCCTGGGTTACCTCACTTAGTATAATCCTTTCCAGATCCATCCACTTTTCTGCAAATTTCATAACTTCATTTTTCTTTACCGCTGATTAGAGCTCCATTGTATAAATGTGCCACATCTTCATTATCCCAGAACATTTTCTTGACTCTGTGCAAGTGTGTCCAGGAGTCAGAGCTGCACATGGGGTAAGGGGTGTGTCTCTTTTCTATCCACAAAGCTTTCTATCCTTGGGTGGCTGTGTAGCAAACCCAAGCAGCTTTCTTTCTGGAATGGCATGGAAACATGGAGACACTGAGTAGTGTTTCTAGTTCCCTGTGGTCCCTGGTGATGGGCAGTCAGGGCACACAGAAGCCAACCATAGCACTATAAATGTGGCAGCTAGAATCGTGGGTGCAGGAGAGTCCTAAGATCCTGAATGGGGAGCACCTCACTGCTCATCCAGAGCATGGTAGGATCTCTCTTATTGGCACAGGGCATTCAATGCCTCCCTACATCATCACCTAGAGAACTGTCAGTGTTCCCTCTCCATACAGTATAGGTGGCTTTGCTCTGTGATACCATCCACTGACCATCCATATAGATGGCCTAGTTCACCCTAACCAGAGACTCTAGGCAAATAACCTCTATCCAAATCCCCTTCCTCTTCAGACACACACTTTCCACATATAGAAGCTGAAACAAAGGTGTCAAATAAAGTTTTTAAGTCAATTGTATGTCTACACAAAATGTGTAACTAAAGTGTAGTATACACATATAAGAAAATCTTATGTAGGTTTAAAACATGAGTACTGGGGCTAGGGAGATGGATCAGTGTTTAAAGGCATTTGTTTGCAAAACCTTGCAGCTCAGGTTCAGTTCCACAGTACCCACATAAAGCCAGATGCACTATGTCATGCATGCATCCGGTCTTCCTCTGGACCAGATGTGTCATTTGTAAGGTGTTACATAGTGTTTGTGTTTGTGTGTGTGTGTGTGTGTTGTACACATATGAATGCATGCCACAGCATACACATGGAGTTCACAGCACAACCTGAGGGTCTCAATTCTCACCTGCTAACCCATTTAACCCAGGCTCTTCTGTTGTTTGCTACTCCAAAAATATTGGCTGAAAAAATGAGCTTCTGGATTCTCCCCTTTCTGACTCCCATGGCTGAGGCCACTTTGGGATTGCAGACAAATCTGCTCTTTGTGTTCAGCTACATGTGGGTCCTGGGATCCAATTCCAAATCCAAATCAGGCATATGCACCAAGTGCTTTGACCACTGAGCCACCTCCCCAACCCTAACTACCTTGTTTGGAGACAAGGTCTCTCGTTGGCATAAAGCTCACCAGTGTGCTAGACTGGGTGACTAGACAGCCCCAGAGACCCACCTCTCTCCATGTACCAAGCAACATGGTTACAAGCACATGCTTCTATACCCAGACTTTAAAATTGGTTCTGGGAGCAAATCAAGTTCTCAGACAACTCAAAGGGGAAATTTTAAGAAAACTCGTTAGTCCGTGGTTTTGTATGCTACTGTATAAGACATCATCAAGCTCTGAGCACAGACACAGACAAGAAGGAAATGCATGAAACACATGGGGCTGTGTGTGGCCAGCAGTCAGGCTCTGGGGTACAGGCATGGGCAGTCATTACTGAATTCACGCAGTGGAGGAACCAAGCTCTCAATGGGAGCTGCACCCTGAAAGGAGACTTACCAAGGAATGAAGAGGATTGTGTGTCCCCAGTGTGTCTGAAGAGTCCAGCCTGAGTCTCATGTCACCAGGAATCTGTAAACAGATGGGAAGGTGACTGAGGGGTTCACAGTGAGGAAACAGGGGACAGAGAACAGCCATAGCTACCATGACCTTCTCCACCAGGACAGAGAGAAAGTGGAAGCCACAAGACGGAGCTGGAGTCTGACTCCTATAAGCTAAGCTGGACATCAGCATTCTGCTGTGACCTCACATGTGTCAGGGATGTTTTACCAAGGAAGAGGGAAGAGAAGTGTCTTAGTCCACTTATGCTGCTGTAACAAAATACTCAAGAACAGTAATTTATAATTAAAGAAAAACACTTTTCACCATTCTGGAGGCCTGAAGTCCAGTGTCCTAACACTGCCAGGTTTAGAGGTTGTGTGTGGCATGTCTCTATGCCTTTAAGAGGTTCCTAAAAGTCTGAGTCTTCCTCACTGAAGAGAGGGCTGGGGAAAAGGACATGGGAACTTCATGAAGTTACTTTCATCAAGGTTTTTTTTTTTTTTTCTTTTCTTTATTAGTCAGTTTTGTATTCAGCAAATACAGTCAGTTTGGTACCATTATTAGGGTCATCCGTGACCTACCCCCTCCCCTTGGCCCCTCCTTGTTGAGGTATACGGGTCATGCATTGTGGAGTTAGCCCACAGTTATGGGTAAGCTAAATATCTCTGCATAGCATGACCCAACATGTGGCTCTGACATTCTTTCCACCCCCTCTTCCGCAAAATTTCCCTGAACCATGTTGGGTTGATTTTTGGTTTGCTTCAGTGATGAGGTGTTGGGGGCCTCTGAGGCTCTGGCTCTCTGATTAGGTAGGAGTTGATTTTTCTCTGTGCTGATCTCCTTCCCCCTTGTGCTGGTATCCGGTTCATCAGGAAAACAGCCCCCTTGCTTGTTTCTCCAATTTTTCTTAGTTTCAGCCGGGGACCTTTTGAGGTATGATGGGGTGGCTCTCTCCTTAGGATCTACATCTATCTGAAAAGGAGAAGCAGATTCTCCAACAGAGAGTAAGTTAGGACCAGGACAAATGAGATAACCATTACCTTTTCTTTTTTTTTTTTTATAGAGAATTTAATAGGTGTAGGCCCTCTTGTAGCCCACAATTGATGGTAGCTTGATATTGGAGAGTGGGCTTATGTTTGGATATGGTTCTGACTTGTTTCCCAGCTCCAGCTATGGGTCCCATACCAGTGAGGGGATCAGTTAGCCAAATTGAGAGCAGTTGGTTCCCCAACATGGCTGTGTGCCACCACTGCACTTGTGTGGGCATCACACCAAGTTATTTGCTGCTAAGTAGGTTAGACAATGTGTTCCTTCGACAGATATTGGTCATTTTCCCCCAGTCACCCATGTAGCACCTTCTGGCACTAGACGCGCTGACTGTCAGGGGACTGACTCTCTTCCAACTTCCAGCCATGCCATTCTAATTTGCATGTCCATCACATAAGGTGTCTTCAGCAGTAGGGTCTTACCACTAGCCTTTGGTGGGTCATCAAGTACTCTGACAGAAATCTGTCTGTCTTTTAGGAAACCTTGTAGGTCTCTCTGATCAAAAGCTCATTGTGGATGATAGCCCCATGCTGGTTCTGGGAGTTACAGGTCAGTGCCCACTAAGAAAATGAGGAAAAAGATAACTAATATACAAGAGTTAGAGAGAAAAGAGAGAGAGAGAAAGAGAGAGAGAGAGAGAGGGAGAGGAGAAGTGAGGGAGGGAAGATGTAGAAGATTAAGGTTAGTCTTGATCTTACCCTCTCCAGTGTCTTGTCGTTCAGGTGTTCCCTGAAAGGGCCTGGTGAAGGATCAGCCATTTGGTCTGTCTTTTAGTAAGTAGAAGATTATGGTACCATTTCTGTTTGGGTCTAGATTTGTGTTTCCCATCCCTTTGATGCCCTCCCCTCCCTCCCCTTCCATCTTAGTGTCTAGTCTAGGAGATGCTTGCTGGGTATGTAAGGTATCTTCGGTAGATTCAGGTTAGGTGCTGTAGATGAGTGAGACTATGTGGCGATTTTTTTTCTGTGATTGGGTAAGTTCTCTGAGAATGATCTGTTCCAGGTTCAACCATTTTTCCTCAAATTTAATTGCGTCATTTTTTCTTACTGCTGTATAGAATTCCATTGTGTGGATATACCACATCTTAGTTATCCATTCTTCTAGTGATGGACATCTGGGTTGATTCCAGCACTTAGCTATTACAAATTGAGCTGCTATAAACATGGTTGAGCAAATCTCTCTAGCCTGTGGTTTGCAGGTTTTAGGGTAGATGCCCAGTAAGGGAATAACTGGGTCTGTTGGTATCTCTATACTCAGCTTTTTCAGAAGTCTCCATATTGCTTTCCAAAGTGGTTGAACCATCCTACATTCCCACCAACAGTGGATGAGTGTTCCTACTTCTCCACATCTTCGTCAGCATTTATTTTCATTTGATTTTTTGATGTTTGCTATCCTTATTGGGGTAAGGTGGAATCTCATAGTTGTTTTATTTTGCATTTCTCTGATGATTAGAGATGATGAACATTTTCTTAAGTGTATGTTTGCCATTTCTATATCTTCCTCTGTGAACTGCCTGTTCAGCTTTTGCCCCATTTTGTGAGTGGGGTGTTTGACTTCTTACTGTTTAGATTTTAGAGTTCTTTGTAGATTCTAGAGATTAGGCCTCTATCAGTTCGATAACCCGCAAATATTTTCTCCCATTCTGTGGGTGATCTAATGGCTTTGCTTATTGTATGCTTGTCTGTAAAGAAACTCTTCAGCTTCATGTGATTCCATTGGTTGAGTGACGGTTTAAGTTCATGAGCTACTGGGGTTTTGTTCAAGAAGTCTTTTTCCATTCCTATATCATGAAAAGCACTTCCTAAATTTTCTTCCAGTAGTATTCGAGTTTCTGGTCTTATATTGAGATCTTTGATCCATTTGGACTTGAGTGTAGTGCATGGTGAAATGTGTGGGTCAAGTTTCAGTTTCCTGCATATGGTTATCCAGTTTGTCTAGCACCATTTGTTGAAGATGCTGTCTTTTTTCCAGCCTATATTGTTTGGGCCTTTATCGAATATCAAGTAGCTATAGTTGCTTGACACAAAGTCTGGGTCCTCAAGTCTATTCCATTGATCTATTCTCCTGTTTTTATGCCAGTACCATGCTGTTTTTTATTACTATGGCTTTGTCATATAGCTTTAGATCAGGTATGGTGATGCCTCCAGAGGTATTTCTTTTGCTGAGGATATGTTTGGATATGCGAGGCCTTCTGCCTTTCCATATGAAATTTGAGATCATTTTTTCTATCTCTGTGAAGAACACTGTAGGGATTTTAATTGTAATTGCATTAAATCTGTATATTGCCTTTGGTAGGATTGTCATCTTCACAATGTTAATTCTGCCTATCCAGGAACATGGGAGGTCTTTCCATTTTCTCAAGTCGGCCTCAATTTCTTTTTTGAGTGTTTTTATGTTTTCATTGTATAGATCTTTCACTTCCTTGGTTAACGTTATTCCAAGGTAATTTTTTTTTTGTTGCAATTGAAAATGGGACTATGTCCCTTATTTCTTTTTCTGTATCTTTGTCCTTTGCATAAAGGAAGGCTACTGATTTTTGTGCATTGATTTTGTATCCTGCTACTTTGCTATAGGAGTTAATCACCTTCAGGAGTTTTGGGATGGAGTCTCTCGGGTCTCTTCCATATATAATCATGTCATCAGCGAATAAAGCTAACTTAACTTCTTCCTTTCCAAATTGATTCCTTTTATTTCCTTCTCCTGTCTTATTGCTTGAGCTAGGACTTCCAGTACTATATTGAAAAGCAGAGGTGACAGTGGACAACCCTGTCTTGTTCCTGATCTTAATGGGAAGTGAAATTGGGAGAATCATCAGGACTTATTTCAAAAACCTCTACTCCACAAAACTGGATAATGTGGAGGAAATGGATAAATTCTTGGATGCATACCATCTACCTAAGCTAAACACAGAGCAGATTAATTACCTCAATCAACCCATCACACTCATGGACATTGAAAAAGTAATAAAAAACCTCCCAAAAAAGAAGAGTCCAGGACCAGATGGCTTCTCAGCTGAATTCTATCAAACCTTCATGGAAGAACTCAAACCAATCTTCCTCAAACTGTGCCACACAATTGGTGAACAGGGAAAGCTACCCAACTCCTTTTATGAAGCTAGCATCACCCTAATTCCAAAACCAGGCAGAGATGCCACAGGAAAAGAAAACTACCGGCCTATTTCCCTGATGAATTTAGATGCAAAGATCCTAAACAAAATCCTTGCAAACCGAATCCAACAACACATCAAAAGCATTATCCACCTTGACCAAGTGGAATTCATTCCAGGAACACAGGGGTGGCTCAACATATGGAAATCTGTCAATGTAATACACCACATAAACAAGGTTAAACATAAAAACCACATGATCATTTCGATAGATGCAGAAAAGGCCTTTGACAAGATTCAACATCACTTCATGTTCAAAACATTGGAGAGAATTGGCATGGTTGGTTCATCAAGGTTTTATCCCCTCCATACGAGATCAGGTGGGCCAGCCCATGTCACTGTGCGAATTTGGGAAACATTCAGGTGAAGGCCCCCTCCGAAAATAGGTAACTAGAATGTAATATTGATATACACATATAATAAAATCATACTTGCTTTTAAAACCTGAGTCCAGGGGCTTTTGAGATGGACCAGTGGTTAAAGGCATCTGCTTGCAAAGCCTACTGTCTCAGGTTCAATTCCCCAGTACCCACAAAAATCCAGATGCACTATGTTGTACATGCATGTGGAGTTCATTAGAACAATCCCCTCTCCATATATATATATATATATATATATATATATTAAATAAATTAAAAGTATTGGAATAAATGAATAAAAAAAGCCTTAGACCATTCTGACCTATGGTACCTCATGGGTGACTCTCAAGGACACTATGGTCATTGGGATGGGCCAGTCACAAAGGTGAACTACAATCTCAGTCCATACATATGAGGTGCCCAGAACACCCACCAGGGTTCAGTCACATGGGGGAGACATGACCCTGTGATGCTACTTATTTACTGTGCAGAGGACAAACATATGTGGCATTGGAAGGTTCCATCGCCCCAGGGTTGTGGAGACTCTGAAACCAATACTTCATATTGCCCTCCCAGTACCCTTTTGTCACCCTCCCCCACATCTAGTAGCCCCTGCATGGGTCTCGGTGTGAGCTGCTCCCCCAAAAGTGAAAGAAAGTTAGACAGAATGCCTGCCAAAGAAGACACCAGTCACCCAGGGAGGAGAACAGAGACAAAGGAACAGGACACATCAGCCTGTGCAGGGACAGTGTTGCAGCATATTGATCTATAGTCACTCACCTTCACCCTTGTGAGGACCCCACTCAGTTCACCCACAGCCCAGGGGGTGAATCCCACCCACTCATCACCCCACAAACTAGAAAGACAAGGCCCATGAAGAGAGCCTACTGTAACCTTGTCTGCCTCAAGACTCACCCTTAGAATCAGGGTTGGTCCTGCAGCTCTTGACGGCAATGAGGGGTCCTTTGTGCCCAGGAAGCACCTTCAAAGTCCATCAGTCACTTCTGTGGCTTTCTCCTACCCTCCAGTGTGGAGCCCAGCCGGTCCTCTCCTGTGACCTGCAGTAGATGTCTTTCAGGTGGGTGGGCTGGCAATGAAGGTGGGAAAACTCCTACTTTAAAATGAGCAATTTTTCATAATTTTTAAATTTATTCTTATTTTCACACATGTATATATTTGTGTGTAGCATGTGTATGTGTAGATATTTCATATGTCTGGAGGCACATGTCTGTGGGTGTGTATGCACATGTCTGTGCACAAATATGTGAAGATCATAAATTATCATCAGGTGCCTTTTTTGATCTCCATCTTCTTTTCTGAGATAGGGTCTCTCATCTGAGTCCTCAGTTCACCGATTTAGCTAGTCAGCTTGCCCCAGGTATCCCTCATTCCTCTGCTGGGGTTACAGGCAGGATGCCACACCTGCCCACCATTTTCCTGGATGCTGTAGTTCTGAATTCAAGTCATCATGCATGAATGTCAAGTGATTTACAAACTGAACCATCTCCCCACTGTTGTCCTTAAAAATGTGAAAGCAAATTATATATTTTCATCACATTCTGGTATCTAATTTCAAAATAAAGGCTCATATCTTCTATCTGTTTTACCAGAATTGCTTCTGAATAATAATATGAAGTAGATTATAGATGACTGATAGGATGAGAGATAGATAACAGATGTACAGATCGGTGATATAAGAAAAACAGATGACAGATAAAAAGATAACTGAATGATAAATAATAGGGCTGGAGAGATGGCTCAGAAGTTAAGGCCCTTGCCTGCAAAGCCTATCTACTCAAGTTCAGTTACTGAGTACCCATGTAAGTCCAGATGCAGAAAGTGGGCTCATGAATCTAAAGTACATTTTTAGTGGTTAGAGACCCTGGTGTATATGTTATATGAATGTCTTCATGGGGAAGATACTCTTAGGCATCCACAAGTCTCAGTATCAGTGAGCCTGATAACTCCTCTTCCTCCTTCCTCCATCCTTCTTCCCTTCTTATTCATCCTGTCCTTCTTTCCTCTCTTCCTTCCTTTGAATTGCTTGGTTCATCCAGAGAGCCGCTGACATCAAGGAGGAACCAAGAGGGCTTCCTGGAAGCAGTGGTAGTTGGACCTTTAGCTGAGAGCATCTGGCATTGTGAAGTCACTTCTGACCAAATTGCCACCTGACCAGAAGCACCACGAACAGAAATGGGGTACAGATGGAGCCATAATTAGCTCAGTCTCAGTGTGGATTCTGCTGAAAGCACAGGGTTCTGATGGGCTGACACAGTGGCTGGGATGGGACAGCGAACCTGTCTGCTTTTTTTTTTTTTTTTTTGAGAGAGAGACAGACGGAGAGAAAGAGGCATATATATATATATATATATATATATATATATATATATATATATGGAGAGAGAGAGAGAGAGAGAGAGAGAGAGAGAGAGGAGAATGGGTGCATCAGGGCATCCAGCCACTGCAAATGAACTGCAGAATCATGGGCTCCCTGTGCATCTGTCTAATGTGGGTCCTGGGGAATCGAGCCTCGAACAAGGCTCCTTAGGCTTCACAGGCAAGCACCTAACCACTAAGCCATCTCTCCAGCCCCTGTCTGCTTTTTAAAGTACTGCTTTAGGAATTGCAGAGATTGTTTATTGGTTAAGGCACTAGCCTGGGAAACCTAACTTGACCTGGGCTTGATTCCCCAATACTTACATAAGCCAGACACACAAAGTGGTTCATGCATCTGGAATTCATTTTGCAGTGGCTAGAGGCCCTGGCACATCCATTCTGTCTCTTTCTCTCTTCTCTCTCTCTTCCTCTGCTTGCAAATAAAATAAAATAAAATATTTTTTTAAAGAAACTAAAATATTGATTTAGGACTGGAGAGATGGCTCAGTGGTCAAAGTGCTTACCTGAAAAGCCTCTCAACCCGACCTCAATTCCTCAGCATGCATGTAATCCAGATGCACAAAGTGGCACATGTGTCTGGTGTTCCTTTGCATTAGCTAGAGGCCCTGGCATGCCATACTCTCCCTGCCCCCCGCCCCCGCTGCTTGCAACTAAATAAACATTTTTAATTGCTTTTCATATGTTTTCTCTTGTTGTGAGTCCTTCTGTGTGTGATCCTTGTATGGGTGTGTATGTGTTCATAAGTGTGAGTAAGGGCAGGTATGTGCCATGGTACCTATGTGACAGAGTGCATGTGACATGGAGCACATATGGAGGACAACTTTGGTGTCAGTCCTTGCCTTGTCGGAGGCAGGGTCTCATTGTCCACTGGTTTACTCACCAGGATAGCTGGCACATGAGCTTCTAGGAGATTCTAGTATCTCTGCCTCCCTTCCTACCATGTGCACCAGGATAGCAGAAACCTACCACTGCACCCTGCTTTACATGGGATCTGGGGAACAGCATTCTATGTATGTATGTATGTCTATATGTATGTATTGGAAACAGAGTCTCATGTAATCTGGCCTGGCCTTGAACCCACTATGTAGCAGAAAATGACCTTGAACTCCTGACCCTCCATCTTCACAGTGCCTGGAGTAAGGGCATGTGCTACCACACAGAGTTGATGCACTACTGGTGGTTGAACCCAGGGTTGCTCACATGCTACATGAGCACTCTTCCACTGAGTCACATCTTGAGTCATATTTGCCATATTTTGCTTTACAGACACATTTGCCAAGCCTGATTTTTCATTCCATCTGCCTGTTGGAGAGGCTCCAAGGAGGGTGAGAGGTTTCCTTTATGCCTCTACACATTGGGTGACTGATTAAACTACAGTAGGTAACGTGGGGTTATACCCTCCCCGTCATGAAAATCATTCCTGCTGTGCATGGTGAAGCAGCCCTCTATTCCAAACTCTTGTGAGGAAGACATAGGAGGAGTAGTGTGAGTTTGAGGCCAGCCTGGGACTACAGAGTGTGTTACAGGTCAGCCTGGGTTAGCATGATCCTACTTTCATGAACTAGATCGTACTTCATTAAAAATCAAAAAGAGAGGCTGGAGGGATGGCTTAGCAATTAAGGCATTTGCCTGTAAAGCCAAAGGACCCAGGTTCAATTCCCCAGGACCCATAAAAACCAGATGCACAAGGGGGTGCACACATCTCGAGTTCGTTTGCAGTGGCTGGAGGCCCTGGTGTGCCCATTCTCTCTCTCTCTTTTTCTAGCAAAAAAATAAATAAAATAAATAAATAAAATAAAATCAAAAAGAGGCCTGGAGAGATGGCTTATTGTTTAAGGTGCTTGCTTGCAAAGCCAAAGGACCCAGGTTTGACACCCCAGGTCCCATGTGAGCCACAGGCACAAGGTGGCACTTGTGTCTGGAGTTCATTTGCAGTGGCTGGAGGCCCCAATGTGCCCTTTCTCTGTCTCCCTCTCTCTCTCTCTCTCTCCCAAATATATAAACTAAAAATATTTTTAGAAAGAAAAATCAAAAAGAAAGAAGGAACAGAACAGACAATGAAAGAAAGGAAATCACTGTTGCATACTCCTGAAGCCAGTGATCCCAAACCACAGGGAGAAACACAGAGAAAACAGGATGCATCAGCCTGTGTGGGGACAGCATCTTAGCAGAATTACCCACAGCCACCCACCCTCAGCCTTCTGAGGACCCCACCAGTTTGCCCACATCCCATGGGGTGCATCCCACCCACTCATCACCCCACAGACTGGGAAGAGGAGGACCAAAAAGGGATCCTGCAGTGACTTCCTCCACCTCAAGACTCACCCTTGGAACCAGTGTGTGTCCCACAGATCCTGAAGGCAATGTGGTTCTTTTGTTCTCAGGAAGATCCTTCAAAGTCCAGCAGTCACTTCTGCGGCTTTCCCCTACTCCTCAGTGTGGAGCCAAGTCGTGCCTCTCCTGTGACTTGCAACAGCTGTCCCTCAAGTGGAAGGCCTGAAAATGAAGGTGGCAAAACACCTACTTTAAAATGAGCAATTTTTAAGTTTTAAAATTATTCTTACTTTTTATACATATGAATATGTGTAGCATATTTCACATATTTCACATGGGTGGAGGACACGTCTCTGTGAATGTGTATGCACGTGTGTGTGCAGATACAGGTGAAGATCAGAAATTTACATCAGGTGTCTTCTTCCATTGCCCTCCATCTTATTTTGTGAGACAGGACCTATGCTTGAAACTGCACTTCACCCATTCTGTTAGTCTAACTAGCCAGCTTGCCCCAAGAACTGCTGCCTGCTTCTCCCAAATGCTGAGGCAGAATGTCACACCTGCCCAATGTTTTTCTGGATGCTCGAGATATGAACTCAGGTCATCGTGCATGCAGGACAAGTGATTTGTCAACTGAGCCATCTCCCCAACCCTGTTCTCATATATTTGTAAGCAAATTGTATGTTTTCATCACATTCTGGTGTGTCATTAAAAATATTAATCATCCACTGACATATTCACTTTCCTTACCTAACTCCTATCCTCCCCCCCCCCACCACACACACATAATTGGACATAGTCTGTATGAATCTCCAAGTCTATGGGGACACTGTCTGGTTCCTAAGCCTTTCTTGCTGTTGCCTCTGAAGAATAGTTTGTTAGCATAAACACTCCCCACAGAGTAAGTTGTATTCATTTTACTTGGGAGACACACTCCATAAAGAAGGCTCATAGCTCGATTTTTACACATATCATATCCTCAGGGTTTTCTTCTACCTCTTTCACTAGAATTGCTTCTGAATGTTATGAATCTGATTATACATGATATATAGAAGACTGATAGGAAGATAATGAATAGATCATAGATGAACAGATAGGTGATAGATGGATATATATAGATGATAAAAAAGATGATAAATAGACTATTGAAAGATAAGTAATAGGGCTGGAATGATGGCTCAGCAGTTAAGGCACTCTCCTGCAAAGCCTAAGTAGTCAGGGTACTGAGATTCCTCAGTACCCATGTAAAACCAGATTTGGAAAGTGGCACATGCATCTGAATTTAGTTTGCAGAGGCTAGAGGCCCTGGTATACCCATTTTCTCTCTCTCTCTCTCTTCTTGCAAATGAATAATTTTAAAATATTAAAAATAAAATAGAAAAAGTGAATATCATAAACATAATAGATGATTTGTAGATTATATATTATAGTTAGGTAGATAGAGATGGTAGAAGATAGATAATAGATAATAGATGGACATATACCAATGACATAAGTTATATAAAGAGCCATAAACATATAGTTAGGTTCTAAGTAATTATAGATAACAAGTGACTGAAAGATAGCTTATCAGTAAAGATAGATGATATAGATGCATACATGGAAGATAAGCAAGACTTCAGGTGAAAAACTTGTCCCCTTGAGCACAAGGCAAAGGGCATACTAACAGCTCTGGAAGAATTTTTAAAAGTAATACATTTTAGTGTTTTAAAATGTTTTATTTATTTACTTGCAAGCAGAAAGACACAGGCAGAGGGAAAGAGGAGAGACAGAAACACATTCAGAGAGAGAGAGAGAGAGAGAGAATGGGTACACCAGGGCTTCCAGCAATTGCAAACAAACTCCAGATCCATGTGCTGCTCTGTGCATCTGACTTATGTGGGTATTGAGGAATTGAACTTGGATCATTAGGCTTAGCAGGGAAGCTAAATATTGAGCCATCACTCCAGAAACAAATTAATATTTTAAAAAATATTTTATTTATTAATTTGAGAGAGAGAGAAAGAGGCAGACAGACAGGGAGGGGGGTTGCCAGGGCTTCCAGCCACTTCAAACAAGCTCCAGATGCATGCACCTCCTTGTGCATCTGGCTTATATGGGTCCTGGAGAATGGAACCTGGATCCTTTGGCTTTGCAAGCAAATGCCTTAACTGCTAAGCCATCTCTCCAGCCCCTCCTTTTAAACATTTTACAAATTAATATTTTAATACTCTGAACAGCCCCCACCCAAAAAATGAGGAGTGACTACATGATCCACACATTCCATTGCTTTGTAGATTCTATCAAAGAATGGGGAGAACAGACGTGGACCACTGTTTTCACCAAGTGCATAGCAGCATTACTCACTGTAGCCAAGAAGGTTGCACATCAGGAGACAGGGGAGCAAAGCTGCAGGTCCTATGAGCAGGACAGAGAGAGGGAGGGGGAGAGGGAGGGAAAAGCAAGAAGGAAAAAGAGAATGAAGAGAGGAAGGAGAAAGGAAAAGGAAGAAGAGAAAGAGATGAAGGAAAGAGAGGTTTAATAACCCTGCTTGTTTATTTCACTTACTGTCCTTGAGGGGTGGAGACAGAACAACAGGAATATCCTGATTGGTCAACCACAGTGAAATCAGGCTGGATTCTGCCACTTGACAGAGGCGACCTGGGGACTGGTCTCAGGTGACCACTGAGCTGCAGATGATGGCTTTGCAGCATCTCTAATCTGGTAGACCTCAGGGAAAACCTCCTCCACAGCAAGGCCCTAGCAGGTGAGCCCCACCCAGGTAAGGGGCTTGTCCTCTCCTGCTGCCCCTAGGCCCTAAGGCCACTCCACAGACACCCCTTAACCAGAAGGAGCTCTAGACACTGGTACCAAGCACAGAAAAAATAAAAAATTTCTAGTATCAAGATGCAAAGTAGAAGTGTTGCCTTATCCTGTCATGACACTTTCGTTTCTAAACCTTTCATTTGTGGTGTGTGTTTAAAGCATGCACGTGAGCATACAGACGTGCACACCCAGTGCACACACACATTCAGGGCAGAGAACATCAGGTGTCCTTCTCTACTGCTTTTCCCTAATTCCCTGTGACAGAATCTCTCACTAACCTGGAGCTCTCCTAGTTTCTATCAGACTGGCTGACCATGGATGGATCCCAGCAATCCTCCTGTCTCAGAGCCCAGTAGTTCTGGGTGGCAGGAGATACCCAGCTTCCTGTGTGAGTGCTAGGGTCAAATCAGATCCTTGTTCTTGCACACATTCCGTGAGTTTCTCCTCAGCCTCGTTTCTGTTTCTTCTATGCAGACTGAGGCAATGAATGATAGGAAACAGGACACGGTACCCCACCATGAAGTCCTCACTGCGTGCCTTGGTTACGCTGCAGCACCACCTCACAGCAGATGGGGGTGGATGGCACAGTGGGGTAGGGAAGCTTCCTGAGCCCGCACACATATTCTTCCTAGCAGCCTTTCTGGACTGCAAAGTCTGCCAGTTTGATGTGAGGGTTCATTTCTTATGGAGCCGATGAAAAGGCAGTCAGTACAGGAAAGACTCCCTCCCCATCTGCATAAAGCCAGGTCATAAATTTCTTTTTATGAAGCTGACCCTGTCCCTAGGAAAAGGGTTGTGCAGGCTTGAATCTGTACACACAGGCCTTGCTCAGTTACTTTACCTTCCATGTATGTGTTAGTCACTTCCTCACATAATCACCACTGTTACAGTGTTATGGAAGAGACTGGAGAAATCATTTTGTGGTTAAGACACTTGCCTGTGAGGCCTAAGGATTGATGTTTGACTCTCCAGATCCCATGTAAGCCAGACACACAAGGCAACGCAAGTGGGCTAGGTTGCACGTGCATGCTTTGGTGCACCAATTCTCTCTCTCTTTCTCTGCCTTGGGCTCACTCTCTCTCACACACATAAAAAAAAAAAAAAAAAAAAAGTAGCATTGAAGGTCTGGGGCCTGATGGCTTCTTGATGTTTTCACTTCCTTTTCGGTGACATTCTGTATAACACTGAACTATGACTCTCCACAGAACTTGCACTTTCTCTGGTTTGTCTTTCTCGGTTTACTTTGCAAGTTCACAGACACAGAACCAGACAAGATAGAAATGATTTTCTTTCCCTGTTTCCCAGGCATTGCATCTGGACTGTTAGCCACCTTAGTGGTAAGTGATCCTGTGTCTGCCTGGGCCGTAGAGTGATGACTCTCATACCCTTGTGTGTCCTGAGCCAGTCTGGATGATAGCGGAGGCATTGACATTCCCCAAGCATGATCCAGCCCACTGTTTCTCTTGAAAACACAAGTTTCTCAGGGCTGTTAACACATTTTCTGGCAAAGCTTAACAACCTAGGATCCATTGCTTATTGTCCATCTAAAGCCAGATGACAAAGTGGCACATGCATCTGGCGTTCATTTGCAGCAGCTGGAAGCCCAGGCATGACTATTCTCCCTTTCCCTCTCTCCCTTTCTATCTCCACTTCCCATTTACATTCGTTGCTTACAAATAAATAAAGAAATAATTTTTAAAAGAGGAATAATGTGAAAATACAAGTTTTTCTAACAGAACCCTGTCTATTTGTTCATATTGTTATGTGTTCTGTGTGTCACAGGATGGAACCGAGACCTTGTTATGAAGACAACATGGCCTGTAAGCCTGAAATAGTTTGCTTTAAAAAATAATATTGGATAGCCAGGCATGGTGGTGCTTGTCTTTAATCCCAGCATTTGGGAGGCAGAGATAGGAAGATTGCCATGAGTTCAAGGCCACCCTGAGTCTACATAGTGAATTCCAGGTCAGCTTGATCTAGAGTGAGACCTTGCCTTGAAAAAAGCAAATATATATATTGTGTGTGTGTGTGTGTGTGTGTGTGTGTGTGTGTGTGTGTGTATGTGTGTATTGGGCTAGAGAGATGGCTCAGAGGTTAAAGCACTTCTTTGAAGAGCCTAATGAGTTGGGTTTGATTTCACAGTATGCACTTAAGCCAGATGCACAAGGTGGAGCGTGCATCTGGAGTTTATTTGTAGTGGCTAAAAGCCCTGGCATGTCCATGTCCATACTTTTCCTCTTGTTTTTCTTTTCTTCTTCTCCTCCTCCTCCTCCTTCTTCTTCTCTCTCTCTCTTTCTCTCTCTCATTTCTATCTATCTAACTCTTCTTGCAATTAAATAAATAATATATGTTGCTTTAAAAAACAATGAATTATAAAAGGTATTATGTTATGGCACACACCTTTAATCCTAGCATTTGGGAAGCCAAGGTAGGAGGATTATAGTGAGTTCTCAGCTGCCCTTAGACTACATAATAAACTACAGGTCAGCCTGGGCTAGAGCAAAACCCTATCTCAAAAAAGTTTGAAATATATATTTCTTTCTTGCTGTGTGTTCATATATGATGATTGTGTGCATGTGTGCATATGAGAGAGGGCAAGTGTGTGCATGGAGCCCAAGGGACAGAGTGTCTACATGATACAGAGCACATGTGGAGGTCAGCAAAAAACTTTGGTGTCAGTCCTTCCTTGTTTGAGGCAAGGTCTCATTGTTCACTGGTTTGCTCACCAGGCTAGCTGACCATGAGCTTCCAGGAGGTTCTCTTGTCTCTGCCTCCCTTCTTATCATATGTGCACTAGGATAGCAGAAACTTGCCACTGCATCCTGCTTTATATGGCTTCTGGGGATCTGAACTTAGGTGCTCATGCTATTCCAAACAGAGTCTCATATGTAATCCAGGATGGTGTTGAACTTGCTATGTAACACAGCATGACACTGAACTCCTGACCCCAGCACCCCACACATATGAAAGACAAGGTCCACAAGGAAAACCTGCATTAATCTCCCCCCCCCAGACTCACCTTGGAATCAGGGTGCATCCTGCAGCTCTGGAAGGCCATGCATGCTCCTTCTCAGGAAGAACCTTCAAAGTCTCCAGTCACTTCTGTGGCTTTCTCCTACTCTTTTAGTACAGAGCCCAGCCAGGCCTCTCCTGTGACCAGCAACAGATGTCCCTAAGGTGGATGAGCTGTGAATGAAGGTGAAAAAAGCCTACTTTAAAATGAGCAATCTTGGCCAATGGGTCCGAGTGGATAATGAAGATATGGCACATTTATACAATGGAGTTTTATTCAGCGGTAAAGAAAAATGAAGTTATGAAATTTGCAGAAAGTGGATGGATCTGGAAAGAATTATACTAAGTGAGGTAACCCAGGCCCAGAAAGCCAAGTGCCACATGTTCTCCCTCATATGTGGATCTTAGCTACAGATGATTGGGCTTTCGTGCGAGAAGGAAAAAACTCAGTAGCAGAGGCCAGTAAATTAAAAAAGGAGATAGAAAGGGAAGAGAAAGAAAGGGAGGAGGGCTTTTATTAGGTTGGTATTGTATATATGTAAGTAGAAAGATTGAGATGGGGAGGGGATATGATGGAGAATGGAATTTCAAAGGGGAAAGTGGGGGGGGGAGGGTACTACCATGGGATATTTTTTATAATCATGGAAAATATTAATAAAAATTGAGAAAAAAAGAAAAATCCACCTAAGAAAGATGGTATTCACCTAAATAAAGGAGTCTGATATCACACAGAAAAAAAAATAAAAAAATAAAATGAGCAATCTTTCATAATTAAAAAAAAATTACTTTTTATACATGTCCATGTGTGTAATGTGTGTACATTTCACATGTGGAGGCACAAATCTGTGTGGACACATGTACATATGTGTGTGCATACACAGCTGAAGATCAGAAATGGACATCAGGTGTCTTCTTCCGTTGCTCTCAGTACTATTTTCTATGATAGGGCCTCTCACTTGAACCTTCAGTTCACTATTCAGCTAGTCTCACTAGCCAGCTTGCCTCAAGGACCCCTGCACTCTACACTCACGTCCTGGGATTACAGGCAGGATGCCACACCCACCTATCATTTTTCTGGATTCTGAAGAACTGACCTCAAGTCATCATGCATGCAAGGCAAGTGATTTACCGACTGAGGCTTCTCCACAAACTATTCTTATATATTTGAAAGCAAGTCATATATTTTCATCCCTTTGTGGTCTGTAATAAAATCTTTGTCAACTATTTATATATTCTCTCTCTTTACCTCACTCATCCCCTATGACACACACACACACACACACACACACACTATTCGACATAGTCTGTGTGCATCTCATCAAGTCTTTCTTGGAGAATATTTTTATTAACATTAAAAATCCCCACATAGTAAGTCATATTCATTTTACCTGGGAAGCAATTTTCAAAAAGAAGGCTCAGATCTAGATTTCTTTCAAAACGTATCATTTCTTCAAAGTTATCTTCTACCTGTTTCACTAGAATTGCTTCTGAATGATAATATGAATTAGATTATAGGTGAATTATAGATGACTCTTAGATGATAGAGAGAGAATGGAAGAACAGATGGGTGATAGGTGTGTAGACAGAGATGTAGAAGTTAAACATAAAGATTATTGAAAGATAAATAATATACACATAATGAACAGGCAGATGACAGGTAGATAAGAGATACATTAGAGTTGGATATATGTATGTATATATATATATACATATATATATATATAGTAGAAGGGAGACGACAGGTAATAGATAGCAGGTGGATATATATGGATGACATAAGATATTGAGAGAGACATAGGCAGATGAATAGATTCTAGGTAATTATCAATAATAGGTGACTGGCATATACATTATCAATATAGATGATATAGATGCATAGATAGAAGACAGACAGGACATGAAGTGACAAAACTGTCTGCTTGAGCATAATACAAAGGGCATGCTGAGAGCTCTTAAAGAATTTTCATGAGTACGCCTTTAATCCCAGCACTCTGGAGGCAGAGGTAGGAGGATTGTTATGAGTTTGAGACCAGCCTGAGACTACATAGTTAATTCCAGGTCAGTCTGGGCTAGAGTAAGACCCTACTGAATAAACGAAAAGAAATATTGTAACACTCTGAATGGTTTTCAACGAATTGAGTTAATACATGTTCCAGCCATTGCATCAATGGGTAGGTTCCATCAAAGAAGTGAGAACAGATTGAAGCACTGTTTTCATAGCCAAGTGCATCGCACCTTCACTCACTGCAGCCAAGAAGGCTGCACATCATGACATGGGGGAGCAAAGCTGTAGGCCTTATAAGTAGGACAGAGAGAAGGAGAAGGAGAGAGACCAAAAACAAGGAGGAGGAAGAGAACAATGAATGGGGAAGGATCAAGGAGGAGGAAGAATAGAAAGAGATGTGAGACAGAGACAGGAAAGAAAAGGATGAGGTGAAGGAAGAAAAGAAAGAAGAGGAGAATAAAAAGGAAAAGAATGAGAAAGAAGAAATCGAGGAGACCAAAGATGAAGAGAACTAGGAAGAGGGAGTATAGGAGGAGACCAGCTCTTGTGATTCCCTTTAAGCTCACTCCACCAATACTCAGGATATCTTTCCCACAAGGCCCCAACTCCTATGAGACACAACTCCCCCTCACAGCACTACCCTGGGAACGAACCTGTGACACATGGCCTTTGTGAGACACTGGAATGGAAACTCCAGCAGCAGGGCTCATTCATTGGCAGTCCCTCCCTGCTCCACAGTCAGCACTGAGGACAGCACTCCCAGAGCCTGCTGCCTGGGTGAGCCATCTGGCCAGCCAGCTGAGCATGCTGGTAAGAATAGTTTCTAGAAGGAGAGGGAAAATGAGACCAGACCTATGTCCCACTGCCTGCTAGTGATAACGTGGGCAGCAGTGAATGTCTCATCTACCTTGGGGACTATCACACTGTCAAAGTCTCCCAGTAACCCTCAGTGGACATGGAGAGTGAGCAAGAGGAAGCAACTATTTAATCTCCAGCAACAAAACTTTTGTGCTTGTGTCCTTAGGGACCTCAGCATGGCTGGGTTGACTGACCAACTCAGCCCTGGTGCCCGGCTTCTTGTTAGACACTTAGAGTTCTACACTGGACATCAGTACGCTTACTAGCACAGAAAGATGGCAGGGTGGGACAGACTCCCAGGGTGCACCCTGAATCTCCCACAAGGAAGGTCCCAGCAGTGAGCTGCAGAGGGCACGGGAATACGCCCCTCCAATACAGGGTGGTGGATGTCAGGCAGAAGCCCAGGAGGCCATGGGACCTCATGCAGAGTGGGAGACTGTGTGATGGGGAGGGAAGTCTCCTCAAGGGCAGCCCCTGATCTTGTGGTCCCCTGGATCACCAAGCAAACTGCACACACACACACACACACACACACACACACACCTATGCACACATCGTACGTGAATGTCTGTACAGAAAGGTATCTGTGGGCATCCAGAATAAGTGTCAGAATCAGTGTGCCAGCACAGTCCTCTCCCTCCTTCCTTGATTCTACTTCACCCTCCCTCCGTCCTTCCCTCCCTCCCTCCCTCCCTTCTTTCCTTCCCTTCTTCTCTTCCTCCTCCCTCCTTCCAAGTGCATCCAGGAAGCCACTGAGTCCAAGGAGGAACCAAGAGGCCTTCTTGGAGTCAGTGGCAGTTGGGCCTTTACTGAGAGCATCCAATCCAAGTACGGGGATGCAAGCTGAAGTGCCAGCATCAGAACTGGGATACCCCTGGAGGACTAGATAACTCCACCCAGCATCTAGATTCGGCAGAGTGCAAAGGTAACTGATGGGCTAAACACACAGGCTGGGATGGGACAGAGCACCAGTGCAGAAAGCAGAAGTTTTAATAATCCTGATTGTTTATTTCGGTTACTGGCCTTGAGGGATGGAGACTGAACAACAGGAAGATCTGACTGGTCAGCATCCAGAATCACTGACCTTAGGCTAGATTTGGCCAACTGACAGAGGCATGCTGGAGGCGGGTCTCCTGTGACTGCTGAGCTGCAGATGGGGGCTTTGCATCATCTCTGGTCTGGTAGACGTCGGGGAAGCCTCATCCACAGCATGACCCCCACAGGTGAGCCCCACCCAGGGGAGGGCCTTATCCTCCCCCTCCTTCTGCCCCTTACCCCTAAGACCACCCACAGACACCCCTTAACCAGAAGGACTTTGTTGAACAATGGGGCATCAATGGGCATCAATGGGCAAAAGAACTACTATCACCTGTCATAGCATTTTAGTTCCAAAACCTTTCATTTTGTTGTGTTTAAAACATGCATGTAAGTATACAGACATGCACACCCTGTGCACACACATGTGGAGGGCAGAGAACATCAGGTGTCCTCCTCTATTGCTCTTCCCTTATACCCTGACACAGGATCTCTCACTAACCTGGAGTCTCCGTGTTTCTATCAGAATGGCTGACCAGGGAGCCCTGGAAATCCTCCTGTCTCAGAGCCCAGTGGTGCTGGGTGGCAGGAGATACCCAGCTTCTTGTGTGAGAGCTGGGATCAAATCAGACCCTTGTGCTTGTGCTTATCCCCTGAGAATCTCCTCAGCCTCACTTCTGTTTCTTGTACACAGACTGACGCAATGAATGACAGGAAACAGGACACAGTACCCTGCCACCAAGTCCCCACTGCATGCCTTGGTTAGCCTGGAGCACCTGCACAGCAGATGAGGGTCGAGAGCACAGTGGGGTAGGGAAGCTTCCCTAGCCTGCACATGGCTCTGGGTTCTGTTCCCAGCACCAGAAAGAAAATAACCAAGACCTCCATGTGTTTATTCTAGAAGTGCTAATGTTCTTCTTTTAATCCAGACACCCAACCAAGACCTTTATCTCTCTACATATGGCCTCATGAAACAGTAATCCTTCTAGGACTCCAAAGTCCACCAGCTTGACTTGAGGGTTCATATGTTCTGGAGCTGATGAAAAGGCAGTCAGTGCAGGAAAGACTCCCTCCCCATCTGTATAAAGGCAGGTCATAAGTTTCCTTTTATTAAGATGACCCTGTCCCCAGGAAAAGGGCTCTGCAGGCTTGAGTCTGTACACACAGGCCGTGTTTAGTTACCTTACCTTCCATGTATGTGCCTGTGTGCAGGTTACCTCCCCTTGAAGAACTAGCTCTCCTCCCCTGCCCGCCACCTCCCCATGCATTGCCCACTGTTCCCATGCACGGAAGGTCTGGCCCTGACTGCTTCTTGGTGTTTTCACTTCCTTTCCTGTGATACTCTGCTCAACAAGGAAACATGAATATCAATAGAACTTGCATGTTTTCTGGTTTGGCAAGGTATAGCCACCGAACTTGACAGGGTAGAAGAAATTAATTTCTTCCCCTGCTTCCCAGGCATTGCATCTGGCCTGTGAGCCACTTTAGCAACCAAGATGTGGCTAGTGATCCCGTGATTGCCTGCAATGCCTAATAACCTGAGATTGCCAAGTCCCCATGTAAAGCCAGATGTATAAAGTGTCACATGCATCTGGAGTTTGCTTGCAGTGGCTAGAAGCCCCGGTGTACCCATTCTCTCCTCCTTCTTCTCCCTCTTTCTCTCTCCCCTGTCCCTCCATCTCTCTCTCTCTCCCCCCTTGCAAATAAATAAATAAACAATAAAAAGAATATGAAAATACAAATTTCTCTAACATAATCTTGCCTCTTTTTCACATTGTAATGGTAGCCTGTGTGTCACAAGATGGAGCTAAGACCTTGCCACCAACATGACATGGCCTGTCAATCTGAAATAGCCTTTTTCTTTTTTAATTTATTTAGGTCTGGAGAGATGTCACAGATATTAATGCCCTTGCTTGAAAAGCCTAATGACCTGGGTTTGATTCCCCAGTACCCACATAAGCCAGATGCACAAAGTGGCACATACATCTGGAGTTTGTTTCCAGTGGCTAAAGGCCCTGGAACACCAGCATTTGCTCTCTCTCTTTCTCTCTCTCTCTCTCTCTCTCTCTCTCTCTCTCTGTCTGTCTCTGAGAGACAGACACAGAGAGAGATACATTGCCTCCTGGGAGGTGTTAATTCCCAAATCTCCATCAGCTGGGAAACTAGCATTCAGAACACCTAAGTTTATGGGGGACATCTGAATCAAATCATGACAGGATCCAACCCAGTTTTACCCCAGCATTTGGGGAGGCAGAATAGGAGGATTGCAGTGAGCTCAAGGCCACCCTGAGACTACAGAGTAAATTCCAGGTCAGACTGAGCTAGAGAGAGACCCTACCTCAAAAAAAAAAAAAGAAAGAAAGAAAGAAAGAAAGGCAAGGAAGAATTACAAGAAGCATCAAGAAAATCAGATAATGATGTGAAAAGGGAACATGGCAGAGGGATGGAAACCATACATAGAAAATTATTAGAAAATGCAGACCTAATTGAACAAGCCCCAAATTCCTTAGAGGCTCTCAAGAATAGAGTCAGCCATGTGGAGGATAGAAACTCAGATCTGGAATACAAAACAGAAGAAATAGTTCGAGAGTGCAAAAGTGTCAATAAGTTCAAATTTTTCTGTGGACAAAACATGAGGGAAATGTGGGATACCCTCAATCGTCCTAACATTTGGATCCTGGGAATACCATAAGGGGAAGAAATTCAAACCAAAGGCATGGAGTACTTATTCAACAAAATAATCAAAAAAAACTTTCCCACTTTCTCAAAAGAAAGGCCCATCAAAATACAAGAAGCTAACAGAACTTCAAACAGATTGGACCAAAGGAGAAACTCTCCAAGACATATTGGGATTAAGACTCTAAACACTGACATCAAAGAAAAAGACCTAAAAGTACCTAGGGAAAAACAACACATCACTTTTAAAAGTAACCCCATCAGAATTACTTCAGACTTCTCAATGGAAACCCTGAAAGCCAGAAGGGCCTTGAATGGAACACTGCAAAGCCTAAGAACCTATGGCTTCCAACCCAAACTACTCTACCCAGCAAAAGTATCCCTCATAATAGACAGTGAAAGAAAAACCTTCCATGACAAAACTCAACTTTACAACTATACGAACATAAAACCAAATCTACAGAGAGTATTTCAGGAAACTCTTCACACAGAAGAATCAAATAATCAGCCTCAAGTACCTACAAGAAGCAGATCACAATAACCTAACTCAGAGAAGGCACAAAAAACTTCAAAGTCCATGAACACACCAAACCACATAAATGAACATAATATGGCAGGGATCAAATCAAACCTCACAGTCAGTACCCTAAATATCAATGGCCTTAATTCACCCATCAAGACATACAGGCAAACAGGGTGGATCAGAAAATTAGACCCCTCAATCTGTTGCCTTCAATAAACCCACCTCACCACTAAAGACAGACACCTCCTCAGGGTGAAAGGGTAGAAAATGATATTCCAAGAAAATGGGAATGAGAAACAAGCAGGCATAGCCATACTAATATCGGATAAAATAGATTTCAAAAATAATCAAAAAACACAAAGAAGGCCGCTTCCTACTGATCAAAGGAACAAGCCAGCAAGAGGATATTACAATCATCAGTCTTTATGCACCAAACACAGGTGCACCACAATTCATAAAACAAAACCTACTCAACAATAAAACAGAAATAACCACCAACACCATCATAGTTGGTGACTCTAATACATCATTATCACGAATATATAGATCATCCAAACAGAAACTCAGCAGGGGACATCTATAGAACATTCCTTCCCGAACCCATGGACTACACGTTCTTCTTAGCAGCACACGAAACTTTCTCTAAAATAGACCATATGCTGGGTCACAAATCCTGCCTCCATACATTTAGGACGATTGACATAATCCCCTGCATGATATTACAAACAAAACACCCACCAAAAATCCCATCAGCTCCTGGAAACTGAACGCACACTTTTAAACAATAAATGGGTGGTGGATGAAATAAACAAATTTCTAGAAACGAATGATAATGAGAACACATCATACCAAAACTTATGGGATACAATGAAGGCGGTCCTCAGGGGAGAATTCATAGCACTAAATGCCTTCATAAGAAAGACAGAGAAATCCCAAAACAATAACCTAACAATCCACCTAAAGGCACTGGAAAAGCAAGAAAAATCCAACTCAAAAAGTTCCAGATGGAAAGAGATAAATAAGATCAGAGCAGAAATTAATGAATTGGAAACTAAGAAAATTTATGAAACAAAGAGCTGGTTCTTTGAAAAAATAAACAAGATTGACAAACCACTGGCCAATTTGATCAAGCGAAAACAAAGAGGTGCTTCAAATTAATAAAATTAGAAATGACAAAGGAGAGATCACAACAGACATAAGTGAAATTAGGAGAATCATCAGGTCTTACTTCAAAAACTACTCTACAAAATTGGAAAATGTAGAGGAAATGGATAAATTCCTAGACACATACCATCTACCAAAGCTAAACTCAGAGCAGATTAATCTCCTAAACAAACCTATCATACCCATCAAAGATGGAAGGTAATGAGGTAAAAAAAAAAAAAAAAAAAAAAGAAAAAGAAAAAGAAAACCTCCCCAAAAAGAAGAGTCCGGGACCAGATGGCTCCTCAGCTGAATTCTATCAAACCTTCACGGAAGAACTGAAACCAATCTTTCCAAACTGTGCCACACAACTGGAGAACAGGGAAAGCTCACAAACTCCTTCTATGAAGCTACCCTAACACCAAAACCAGGCAGAGATGCCACAAGAAAAGAAAACTACAGGCCTATTTCCCTGATGAACTTAGACACAAAGATCCTGAACAAAATTCTCGCAAATCAAATTCAACAACACATCAAAAGCATTATCCACCTTGACCAAGTGGGATTCATCCCAGGAATGCAAGGGTGGTTCAACATACAGAAATCTGTCAATGTAATACACCACATAAAGAAGGCTAAACACAAAAACCACATGATCATTTTGAAGGATGCAGAAAAGGCCTTTGACAAAACAGAGCATCACTTCATGATCAAAATATTGGAGAGAATAGGTATGGTCGGTTTATATATATGTGCGCATGGGGAGGAGGCTAGACCAGAAGCAAGAGCGCGTGAGTGTGGGACTGAGAGGACGCCAGGGCAGGGCGGGGGGGGGGGGGGACGGGAACGGGACAGGTGTTGAAGTGACCTGCACTCCTGTCTGCACTTCTCCCCCAGCAGGGGCACAGGCTTGTGCCAACAAACCTGCTGCTGCAGCCCAGAGCGCTCTCCAGTCTCTGGCGCCCCCTGCTGCATAGGAAACGCAAAACTCAACCCACTACAGTAACCACCCACACATAGGAAGAACTTTCAGGTTTGCTTAAATTCAATGAAAATCTCATTGACAGAGCAAGGAAACACCTCAGTCTGTAAGGTTTTGGCTGCACGAGGACTTGTGAAGAGTGGATTGCAGTCATGTATCAGTGACTCCCAGCACCAGGGAGGCAGAGATGAGGATCCTGGGGTCAGCTGGTGTCTAGTGAAGCTGAGTCCATGAGCTTCAGATGTAGTGAGGGACCCTGTCTCAAAAAAATAAAAAATACAAAACGGGCATGGTGGCACATTCAGGAGGCAGAGGTAGGAGGATCAATGTGACTTACGGGCCACCCTGAGACTACACAGTGAATTCAGTGTGGGCTAGAGCGAGAGCTACCTCAAAATAATAATAATAATAATAATAATAATAATAATAATAACGACGTGGAGAGAGTTTGAGGACTGGATCAAAAGTCAACCTGTGTCTGCCACTCATGTGCACACACATGCACGGGACCTGCCCACACACAAACATATATGTCATACATAACAAAACTGTCATTTACACTAGCCACATCTACAGTTCTCAACAGCTTCACATAGCTAGTAACAACCCCTTTTGCATAAGCACAAAGAACATTGCCAGCATCCCAGAAAGTCCTGTCAACTGCACAACAGTGACCATGAAATCGCTGTAAAAACATGCGAATCCCAGATTTCGGCCAACCCACCAACTTCTGCTGCCTGGCCCCTCCCCAATACACACACATACACACACACACACACACACACACACACAGACACAGACACACACACTTCAGGTCTGGCATCTCATTGGCTGGTGGCACTTGCCACTTCAGAGCAATACTGTTTGTGTGTGTGTGGTCTTTTGAGGTAGGGTCTCACTCTAGCCTAGGCTGACCTAGAATTCACTGTATAGTCTCAGGGTGGCAGTCCTCCTAACTCTGCCTCCAGAGGGCTGGGATTAAAGGCATGCACCACCATTGCAGCTTCAGAACAATACTGTACTGGCAGCCAGACAGACACAGGTACACACATGCTGTCCCTCCATCAAGAGTGCAGAGCTGTTCATTTCAGTTTTTTTTTGATATTTGATATCAAAAAGGTGAAAGAAAACTGAATGAATATAGCTTGGATGAAGGAAGTCGGTGCTTTCATTTTGTCAAATTAATATCTGATTTACAAGCCAGACTGGGCCTGGGAAGTTCAGTGTATCTTTTTGTCCATGGTGGTGGACCTGGGAGCAGCAGGTAACTGGGAACCAACTGGAACTTAGAAGTGAGGCAGCTTCTGTCTCAACCATGTTCCTGTAATACCTCAAGGACAACCCTGGCACCTCCAACTCTCTGTGGACCCACAGACCCATAAGGAACAAAACCTAGGTGTTGTATGTAGATCGCTCAATTGTTAAAGGTGCTTGCTTGCAAAGCCTGCTTACCCAGGGTTTGATTTCCTGGCCCCCCAAAAAGCCAGGCCCCCCCAAAAGACACATAAGCATTTGGCATTCATTTGCAACAGCAAGAGACCTACACACACACACACACACACACTCACGCAAATAAACTCAGGAGTTTGTCTCTACTGTTCTTGAGTGGCTTTGGTTGTTGTTGCATGTACTTGGCGTCTAGACTGATGTGGGAGCACATGTGCATGTGTGTGAAGTCAGAGGTTGGCAGCATCTCCCTCCATGGCTGTGTGCACTTTAGTTACTGAGGCAGGGTCTCTCACTTAAACACAGGGCAGCACCAAGGTTCCCTTCTCTGCCATCGCAGCACTGGGATGGCAGGCGGGCCACTACACCCACTGGCACGTATATGGGAACAAGAGTCAGGCAAGCAACAACTGAACCATTTCCCAGTGCCACCGTTTCTCCCCCTCCCCCCCCCCCGCCAACACACACACTGGATTCATGTCCACCCACTACTCTCTACATAAGTCCCTGCAGCAATCCCCCTAGGTTGGTTGAGCCAGAACAATCTTCCTCATCTGGTTTTCCATCCACAACCCGCCTCAGGTCCTTGTCTCTACATCCATCTGACCACATGGCATCAGAGTGGAGTCAGATCTCTCTGCACCAGTGCCAGTCCATGCACAGAGTTCCCTGTTCCTAAGGTGATTGGTCTTGGGGAAGAGTCTTCAGTACTGTGCTCTAACAAGAGGCACTGAAGGACCTTCAACAAGGAGGATGTCCTGCCTGGGCATGTGGAGCACCTGAAATGCTCACCACAGGTGACCTGATGTGCCCAATCATTCTACATCCTGGCATGGAGTCCACTACACACCCAGCTGCAGGACCTCAGGACATTCACTGTAATGACAGTGCCTAGAACTCTGGCAGCTGAACTATTCTGAGAAAAGAAATAAGGACACACAGCTCTTTGGCACTGCTATTTCCACACTGTAAGGAATGCAAATGGGGCATGCTGGGATGGAGCCCCTGGCTTCTGTGCCATGCTCCTCACTTTACTCTTTTATGTTGTCTTTGCTTTTCAAGAGAAGATGGAGAGTCTCAAACCTTTACCCTTTCCACTGCTACACAGTGACTCTATGTCAACTGTCCTCCTCTGCTTTATTAAAAATATTTTTAAATGCTCATTTATTTATTTGTGAGAAAGAGAAGGAGAGAGAAAGAGACAGATAGAGAATGGGTGCTCAGGACCTCCAGCTGCTGCAAACACACTCCTAGTGCATCTGGCTTGCATGGGTACCGGGGAATTCAACCTGGGTCCTTTGGCTTTGAAGGCCACGAAACCATCTCTCTAGCTCCCTCCTCTGCTTTTAAGGGATGTGAGGAAAGGATTGGAGGCATGGAGTCATGCACACCCTACTTCAGGGCACAGGGTCTGACCTGAATGGACACAAGCTAAGTCACTCACAGACAGGAGAAAGGTCCTGCCTACCATGTGGCCCCAACCACTAATACCCTTGTAATGGTCCCTGACCAAAGTGATCATCACCCCACTGACACTTTTACTCTATCCCCACATGAGGGACCATCCCTCAGATCACTCTAAGGCTCAGGGTTCCTACAACATGCTGTCTGCAGCTACCATTGTAGGGAGGTACATAAAGAAGACCTCGTCCCCAAGGAACAAGGGCAACAGACTGTCCCAGAGCCTCTGGTCCCATGTCCTCTGGATAGATTTCTGGATATCTAGTGGGCTTGAAGGCCACCCCTGAAATCTGGCATTATAGCAAGTTCCCCAGTGACATGTTCATCTGTCCGCTGGCCCAGATCCTCCCCAGGAGACAATAATCATCTGTCTCTGTATGTCTTGCTCCCACCCAGCCTTCACACAGAAGGAACCCAGAGGTCAGGTTCACACAAGGGCAGTTTCCACATAGACATGGAAATGGGAGCAGCGCAGCACTGGTCAGGCCGCCCCTCAGCTCTGACCAAATGATGCAGCAAGGAGCACCACCGCAATGGCCGACACATGGTCGCCTATGGTCCACAAGGCTGTGGACTAGGCTGACTCGGAGGCTTCCAGGGTGCGGGATGGACTATAATGGGTAGGGTGGACAGTGGTGGCAATGACATGTATTCTGTATGTTCCATCATCTCAGTAATGTCACCATCTTCACCCTGACCACAGCCTGGTGTCCCCTGACACATCTTTCTAAAGTCTGCCATCCAAGGATCTTGGATGTAGGCCCGGGGTAGTCCAGGGACTAGGGGCACAAAGCTGAGGCAGAACTGGTTGAGAGCGAGCGTCACAGGGGGTGCTGGCTGGAAAGGATTGGTGACAGATGGTCCAGTGGCTGGAGCTTCTGCAGTGAGAGAAGTCAACCAATATAAGGAACAGGCAGCACCTGTTGGTCCACCCAACATCTGCCTCGGTTAGGTCCTCAACTGGGGACATGCATACCTGCCCTTCATACCCCTATTATACAGAGACTGCAGGTTGTACCCAGGGAGCAAGAGGCCCATATTTCACACTTACCACTTGACAGGAGTGGGTTGGAGGCCTTGGCTTCTGGTGGTGTGGTACCTGGCCAGCTAACCAGTGAGTCCTGGTCCACCAGGGCTGCATTGAGCCCCAGGAATGATTCCAGAGTCTTCCATGTGGGGGTTGTGGGCACAGCCTCAGCCAGAGATCCCCTGCCCCTACTCATGCTGAACACCCCAGAGCTGCCCATGGGCACCACTTCTGTGAGCAGCTCCAGGTACCCTGGAACGAGCCAGGACCCAGCTCAGAGAGCTTGGCTGGCAGAGCCTCCCAGGAACAGAAGGAGGGAGAATGGGCTGACATTGTGAAGCTGGTGTCAGGGGACTCAGGGAGACTTGGAGGTCCTGGCATGTCCATTCTCTCTCTCTCTCTCTTAAATAAAATAAAAAGAAAATAAAAGAAAACCAGTGACCAGCAGCCCTCAGGGGCAGATGTGGGTGTGGTAAGACGCTTAGTAGGAGGCCCAAGCCCACTTGTGGTGTTTCCAGCCAAGATGTGAAGACCTGACTGGACAAACAGAGGCCATTGGAGGCAGGTGCTACCCCACACCAGGCTGACTTCAACCAGCCACCTAAGCAGAGGACACCCAAGGAGAAGCACAGAAAATGAGCACTGGGACAGCATGGTGACACCAGCTTTCAATTCCCATCCCCACTCAATAAATGATGCAGAGACAGACAGGGCTGGGAGGGGGAATTGGAATGGAAATCAGTTATACACATATCCTGGTTAAGGGGTGTGTGTGAGCCTGACACATTCCATCACACTGCACTACACAGTGAAGTACAGTCATCCCTGCCTGGGACAAAGAGAGACAGGAGGGGCAGGGTTGGGGTCTCCTGGGGAGCCAGAAGGAAAGATGGCTCACCTATGCTGCTCCAGAGGGTGGCAGAGCCATGCAGAGTCAAAGTCTGAGAATTCGCTGGGCTCTGTGTCAAAGCACACAACAGCTATGGGGACAAAGGTGTTCAGTTCAGCACCTGCTCAGGGACTGTGCTGACCTCCACCCTCAGGACCCAGGCGAAGTTCTCACTCAACACTCACACCCAAGACTGTGCCACCTAGTGCCATTAGTGCTGGGCTTGGCAGGTGTGCCACCTCATGGGTCTGAGAAGTCCAGAGCCAGTGCCCAGGGATCACAAGTAGGATGTCCATTGGCAGGGGCCCTGCCTAGATGCAGAAGGAGAAACACAAGAGGTTTATGACCTCTACTGCTGGGGCAGCTGCTGCCTGTCAATCACTGAACTAGGCTCTCCTCCCTACACAAGAGTTCCAGTCAATCAGGATAGAGCTTCACTCAAATCTGCCCTACTCAAAGCCTCCTTCATCAACATAACCATGGTCCTCCTCAACTCTGTCCAGCCACTCACCATCCCCTTCATAGCCTGCCATGCCCAGATCCAAGCACCGCTTCCCCAGATGCCCAAATCATGCTCTCTTCCCAGGCTGTCTCATCTGACCCCAAGTAGCCAGGGCATCCTATTACAAAGACATAGGTGATCAAGAGGACTGCAAAAGACTGGTGGTGCTCACCATCAAACTTCCCCATGGGTCAGGTGTGGGCCCCTCTCCAGCTGTAGGGACTGCAGTCCCACCCTGAGGGTCAACAGAGGGGCTTCAGGCCTCCAGGGGTTTCCAGAGACTGGCATGGGGGCTGGACCACCCCAAGGATCATCAGCTGAAGGGACAGTAGATCCCCCAAAAGTCTGAGGCAGGAGTAGCCACAGGAGTGACAGTAGCCATAGAGGCTGCCCCCACCCCAGGGGTCTGAAGCCTGTGGAGGAGCTAAGGCTGTGAAAACATCAGCAAGATCCATGAGGGACAACTGTGAGAGAGAACAGAGATGGGGCAGGAGAGGAGAACTGCAGAGACCAAGGTAAAGACAGGAGACCAAGGCAGAGTCACCACAAGCACCTGTGCCCTCTCTTCCTCTGCCCTGGGCCAGCCCACCTCCCTCCACTTTTTCATACCTCTGTCTGTCTACACCAAAAGGGACCTGACTTTCTCACCTCCCACCCTGGCCCTAGTCCACTCTGTCCACAGTGCTGAGTGGTCCTGGAAAACCACCCACCCCACGGTCCTCTGATGGGTCTCTGCCTGAGGATAGAGGCCAAAGCCTCCTCTCAACCTACACAACCCAGCATATTCCCACAGCTGCATACATACATGCGCACAAAAGCAGAGGTGGGCACACAACTTGAGCTGAGCCTACCAGAACCAACCAGAAGTGTAATACATAAGCAGACACACCCCATACACAGTATCCATGAGGCAAACAGGACCAGGGAAAGGGGAGTCAGGCAACTAACACTCATGCTCAGGGTATATATTAAGGGAGAAACAAATAGGGCCTTCTATGGCCAGATAGAGACTCTCAGAGCTAAGCCCAGCCTGAAGAGGCACTAGTGTCTGTCAAGAAAGCCTCACTGGGGAGTGGAGAGATGGCACAGTGGTTAAAGGTATTTGCTTGCAAAGCCTGACAGCCCTGGTTCAATTCCCCAGCCACCCACATAAAGCCAGATGCGCAAGGTGGCACATGCATCAGGAGTTTGTTTTCAGTGTGGCAGGGGGTCATGTCTCTCAAATACATAAATAAATGAAAACATTTTAAAAATTAAAAGAAAGACTCACTGTGCTGGGGACCTAGCTCAGGTGGTAGAGTACTTGCTTAGTATGCACAAAGCCCTCAGTCTGGTCAGCATCACATCAACTGGATGACAGTGCCCACCTGTAATCCCATACTGGGAAGATGAAGGCAGGATAAGAAACTGAAAGTTGGAGGCCCACCAGGGGCTATAAGAGATTGTCTCACCTACACCCTTCCCAGCAGGAGGCAACAATCAAGTCTGATATCTGCAGGATTGGCTCCCAACCAGCCTTTGGCCAACAGAACACAGAGAGCGAACCCAGCAGTCAGAACCCGACACAGGGAACACCAGGAGACCCCACCTGGGAGGAAAGCCTGGGTGGTTTCCCATCAAGGAGACCTCCAGGCTACTGAAATGCCCACATGGATACAATGGCAGCAGTGCCCACCTGGACACCCTGCCCTGGAACTACCCCAGATTTAGTTCTGATCAAATGGCCCAGCACATGACGCCACAGAAATGGCCAACAGAAAGCATCTGGTGGTCCGCTAGGCTCAGTGGTAGTGGCTAACTCTGAGGCTTCAGAGCACTGGGATGGATGTGGCATGCTTGGGTGGATATAGTGACGGCAATAATGTTTGTTCACTATGTGCCATCACCTCAGTGATGTCACCATCTTCACACTGACCTCAGCCTACTGTCCTTTGCCACCACACCTCACTTAAAGCCTGGAATACCAGGACCACATCAGCTCCCAAGTGGGGCCCCCTGAGCCCTGACTGCCTGGGCCTCTACGAGCTGCAGCTCCACCAGGTCTCAGGTCCCTCCCACCTTCACTCTACAATCCCCAGAAACTGGGTCAGGGAAATCAAGGCTTCTGAGAAAGGCTGGTTTACAGCTCATCCCAAGGGGTGACTGTCCAGGCCCTGGGTCTCTCCTTGGGGAGAGGCTTCTCAGGGTCACATAAACATGGGTAGGAATTTGGGGCACACACAAAGCCACACCTGTGAGAATTGCCATTTGTTTCCAAAGTTGCCAAAATCATGACCAAGGATTAACCAAGGAGTGAAAAGGGTAACTAAGAGGCTCAAACAGTGACTGGGGTGTCAGGAGTTTGGAGGGAAGAGGAATGGTGTGGGACCTCCAGCTGTCCATGCCCCTTCTAAGGCCACAGAAAGGGGTCCTCCTCTGGCCAGTCGCCTCCCCTCCCCGTGAGTCCAGTCTCTCTCTGGGGAGGGGGGGCTGGGGACTTGGGAAGAGAGCATAGTGTGAGTGGGCATCAGGATAGGAAGTGTCCCCCATTTCCCATGCATTCCCAACACTCTTGTCCAGGAGAGAAGCAAACAGAAGAAGCCAGCTGGGCCAGATCTCCCTCCATTCCTGGATTAGAGAAGGGGTTAGTGTTTGGAGCTGGAGGACTTGCGGGAATCACCTGAGTCAGTCCTGGGCCTTCACCAAGAGGAGAGGTATAGGTGAGGGTTCCCCATGGGGTGGGGGCACAAGGCAGAGTGAGCTGGTTCAGGTCAGCATCACAGTGGGTTCTGGCTGGGAAGGACTTTTTGATAGATGGGCCAGTGACTGGAGATCCTGCAAGGGAAAACAGTGATGACACAGAGTACTGTCAGCCCACCCAATTTCAGTCCGGGATGCATCGGGGGTGGGCGGGAAGCAGCATCCCAGTCCCTCAGGCCCCTGCACTGGAGAGAGTGCAGGGAGGACACAGGGTGCAGGAGGCCCATGCTCTACGCTCACCCCTGCCAGGAGGGTGCTAGAGGCCTTGGCTCCTGGTGTTGTGCTGCCCTGCAGGCTCACCTGTGAGTCCTGGATGACTACAGCTGGACTCAAGGAATGATTCTGGAGTCTTCCATGTGGGAATGTCTGAAAATTGAGGTCATGACCTGTGGCCTCTCCCAAAGGTCCCCCACCCCACTCTGGTGAATGTTCTGGAGCTGTGGTAGAGCGCCTCTCCTGAGAGCAGCTGCACCTCCCCTGCAACGAGCCAGGACAGGGGTGGGGGGAGGTCGGCTGGCAGAGCCACCTAGGAGCAGAAGGGAGGAGAGTGGGCTGACAGTGTGAGGTGACTACCCAAGGCCTCAGAGAAAACTGAGTCAGAAACAAGCACTGCTCATCCAAGACTGGCACACTGAGTGGCAGAGTCCAGCCTTATAACTACATGGGTCAAAGAACAGTGAGCAGGTGCGGAGGGCATGATGGCATTGGCGTGTCCCTGACAACTAGAGGGGCAAGTTCCAGGGAAGAACCACAGAGAGAAGGTCCAGTCACCGAGAGGGGGACACATCTGTTTATGGTACACTGACAACCTCCAAGGACTTCCCCTTAAGGAAATCCACTGAATATAAACCCCAATAGAGGAATGTTGTGGTGGACAAACCTGGCAGGTCTTGGTACAATTGATGACATTTTATGGCATAAGGTATGATTTATCTTTTCTAAAGGTCTAATAATTCCAATGAAAATATATACAACTTAGTATGAGGAGAAAAACTCTGGAGAGAATGAGTATCACACCCTCAGTAGTTAATCTCAGGGAAGCACTGGGGACCTTTCTCCCTCCAGGACTTAATCACTGCAAACACGCATCTATACCACAGTCGGCACCTGGACAGAAGCTGATTCCAGGAAACAAAACCAGCTGTGGAGGCCTGTGCCACAATCCCAGCACCTGGGAGGCTGAGGCAGAAGATGGACATTCTGGGAGAAATGAAAGAAAAAGAAAGAGAGGGGAAGGATGGAGGGAAAAATAAGAAAGGATGGAAGTAAGAGAAGGAGGAAGGAACTAAAGAAGGAAAGAAGGAAGAGGGCTGGAGACACACAGCTAAATGGATGAGCACATGAACAAGAGTATGGGTTTGATTTCCAATATTAACAAAGTCAAGGGAAGTACAAAGTAAAGGAAGTGGAAGGGAAAGGAGAAAGATGATATTGAGAAAGTGAGAGAGAAAAGGAGAGGAAGAGAGTGAAGAGCAGAAGAAAAATGGAGGAAAAGAAGCAGGGCTGTTGGTGTGTACCTGTGAACCCAGCTGCTAAGATGTATGAAGGAGAAGGATCAACAGGTTCAGGGGGAGCCTAGACAACATAGCAAGTCATGAAAGAAGGAAGAAAGGAAGAAGGAAGGGAGGAAGGAAGGAAAGAAGGAAGGAAAGAAGGAAGGAAGGAAGGAAGGAAGGAAGGAAGGAAGGAAGGAAGGAAAGGAGAGAGGAGGGAAGGAAGGAAGGGAGGGAAAAGAGCCAGGCATGGTGGTGCACACCTTTAATCACAGCACTCTGGAGGCAGAGGTCAAAGGATCACCCTGAGTTCAAGGCCACCCTGAGACTACATAGTGAATTCTAGGTTAGGCTGGGCTAGAGGTGAAACCTTACATAGAAAGAAAGAAAGAAAGAAAGAAAGAAAGAAAGAAAGAAAGAAAGAAAGAAAGAAAGAAAGAAAGAAAGAAAGAAGAAAGAAAAGAAAAGAAAAGAAAAGAAAAGAAAAGAAAAGAAAAGAAAAGAAAAGAAAAGAAAAGAAAGGAAAGAAAAGAAAAGGAGAGAAAAAGAAAAGAAAGAAATGAAGCACCTACTAAGATAACAGCAGCCCTTGGGGGCAGATGTGGCTGTGGATGAGGCACTGTAAGACCAATGACCCCGGTGGTATTTCCAGCCAACATGTGGAGACCTGACTGGACAGATAGAGGCCATTGGAGGCAGGTGCTGCCCCACACCAGGCTGACCTCAGGCAGCCAGCCAAGCAGAGGACAGCCAGGGAGAAGCACAGAATGGAAGTAAGCAGAGGGACACCAGGTTCCATTTCTGGTCCACACTCAATAAATGATCCAGAGTCAGACAAGGGTGGGAGGGGTCATGTGGGTGGGAATCAGTTATGCATCCCCTCGTGAAGAGGGTGTCTGGGCCTGACTCATTCCTCACTCTGCACTACACCGTGAAGTACAGTTAACTCTGTCTGGAGCAATGCAGAGATGAGGAGGAGGGGAGGGGAACTTACAGACAGCCAGGAGGAGGGGTGTCTCACCTGTGCTGCTCCCAGAGATTCACACAGCCATGAGGCATAACTGGAACTGGACAGCTCATCTGCTTCTGTCAAAGCTGCTGACAGCTGTGGTCAGCTCAACACTGCCCATGGCCAGTGTGCCAGACTCCTCCACCTTCAGGGCCCAGGCAAAGTTCTCATTGAACACTCCCACTCAGGAGTCTGCAGTGTCCTTGGTGCTGGGCTTAGCAGGGAGCCCCGCCAGTGGTGGTAGAAGGCAGGAACTTAGTGTCCAGGCATTGGAAGCAGGAAGGAGACACATGAGGCGTCATGACCTCTCCTGCTGGCACAGCTATTGTCTCTAAATCATGAAATCACTTCTAGGCCCTCCTCCCTGGTTCCCCAGTAAGGTTAGGGTCTCACTCATACCTGCCCCACTGAAAGCCCTCTTGTCCCCATAAGACCGTTCCCCTCTGCTTTGTACTGCCAGACTCCTGGCCACAGCTTCATTTCCTTCCCTCCCCAGATACACCAATCACACTCTCTGCCCTGGACATTTCCTCTGACCACCCTCCCCAATACCCAGGTGTCGCTTTGGTGAAGGCATAGCGAACCAAGGGGATGACAAAAGACTGGTGGTGTTCTCCATCACACATTCACCTCATGTTGGGTGTGGGCCCCTCTCCAACTGCAGGCTCAACCCCCAAGGGTCAATAGAAAGCCTCACAGTCTTCAGAGGCTGGGGTGGGGTCAGACCACACTAAGAATTGTGAACTTCAGGGAGAGCAGGACTCCTGAAAGGATTGAGGTAGGAGAAGCCATATGGGTAACAGATGCTGGGTCTCCTCAGCAGAGTTGCCACAGGGCCTGTATAACTCTCCTCCTGACTCCTGGGCCTGCCTGAGTCCATCACCTTCCCCAAATCCCTGCCTACATCATCATAAAGGGGCCTGATTTACCCACCATTACCTCCTTACCCAGTCCATTCCTTTCCACAGCACCCAGTGTTCTTGCAAAAACACCTGCCCCAGTGTGCTCTCATGGGTCTCTGGGTAAGGACAGAGGCCAAGCCACCTCTCACCCAACAGAATCTCCATGTCTTCCCTCACCCACTGTGTGACTTGGCTAGGGATTTTCAGCTAACTTTGCCCAGAGAAGCCCACCCCTGTCATCCTCATCATACCTCTCCTGACACCACATCACTGTCCTGCAGTGATGATCACATACAGACTGCCAGTGCTCACACACACATGAGCACACACACGGTGGTCTGGTGTTCTAGAAGTGGGCTAACTATGAGGTCTCACCATCTAGAAACAACCACATATGCAAACAGCCCCCATCAGGACTAGTGTAACTTACTTGTCAGTATTGAGACCCCAGGATCAGCTCCCAGCAACTAGGCCTGCAGCCAGCAGGGGTTTTGCAAGCCCTTCATGACGGCAACTGTTTCTTTCTCTTGCATGCCTCTCCTTCTGAATTAACACTCTGAACCTCCTGTCATACTAGCCTGAAGACAGCCAGGGAGATGGCTCAGGAGTTTTAAAAAAGGTGGTTTCTTGAAACCCCTGCAGGTCTGGATTGAATTCATCAGCCAGCCATATAAAGCCAGACAGGCATGGCCATAGAAACATGCATGCATGAATGTGCTGATAAATATTTTTATATTTTTTAAATTAGTTTTGTACTCAGTGAATACAGTCAAGTTGGTACCATTGTTAGCCACCTCCCTGTCTTCCCCCCTCCCCCTCCTTGTTGGGGTATACGGATCATACATTGTGGGGTTAGCCCTCAGTTATGAGTAGGAGGAAATGTCTCTGTGTATCATGACCCAACATGTGGCTCTGACATTCTTTCCACCCCCTCTTCCGCAAATTTCCCTGAGCCATGTTGGGTTCATTTTAGTTCTGCTTCAGTGATGACATCTTGGGAGCCTCTGTGTATCTGGATATGTGATTTGGTAGGAGTTGATTGTTCTCTGTGTCTATCTCCTTCACCCTTGTGCTGGTACCAGGTTCACCAAGAAAAAAGCACTCTTGCTTGTTTCACCAATTATTCTTAGTTTCACCTGAGCTGCTTTTGAGGTATGATGGGGTGGTTATCTCCTTAGGATCTGCATCTATCTGAAAAAGAGAAGCAGATTCTCTGACAGAGAGTAAAGTTCGTGCCAGATAAATGGGATAACCATTATTTTTTTAGAGAGAATTTAATATGTATAGGCCCTCTTGTAGCCCATGATTGGTGGTAGCTTGATAATGGAGAGTGGGCTCACTTTTGGATCTGGTTAGGACTTGTTTTCCAGCTCCAGCTATGGGTTCCCTTCCACTGATCAGATCAGTTAGCCAAATCAAGAGCAGTTGGTTTCCCACCATGGCTGTGCATCACTATTACACTTGTGTGAGCATCACAACAGGTTATTTGCTGCTAAGTAGGTTAGACCATAAGTTGCTTGGACATATATTGGTCATTTTCCCCCAGTCACCCATGTAGCACCTTCTGGCACTAGACACACAGACTATCTGGGGACTGACTCTCTTCCAGCTTCCAGCCATGTCACTCCATGATATGTGTAAACCCCATATGGTGTCTTCAGCAGTAGGGTCTTACCACTAACCTTTGGTGGGTCCTCAAGTACTCTGACAGAAATCTGTCATTCTTTTAGGAAACCTTGTAAGGCTCTCTGATCAAAATCTCATTGTGGATGATAGCCACATGCTGGTACTGGGAGTTACAGGTCAGTGCCCAAGAAGAGAAGGAAGAAAAAGATAAGTGATATAAAAGAGTTAGAGAGAAGGGGGGGGAGGGAGGAAGAGAGAAAGAGAAAAGCTGGAGAAGATTAAGGTCTGTCTTCCTTGTCCCCTCTCCAGGGCCTTGTGAGTCAGGTGTTCCTCTAAGGGCCTGGTGAAGGTTCAACCATTTGGTCTGGCTTTTAGGATGTAGAATTTTATGGTATCATTGCCATTGGGTCCATATTTGTGACCCCCACCCTCACCTTTGCCCTCCCCTCCCTCCACACCTACCCTATTGTCCAGTCATCAAGATGCTTGCTGGGTTTGTCAGCATCTTGGGTAGATTCAGATTAGGTTTTGTAGATGAGTGAGACTATGTGGTGATTATCTTTCTGTGAATGGGTGAGTTCACTAAGAATGATCTGTTCCAGGTTTGACCATTTTTCTTCAAATTTTATTGTGTAGTTCTTTTCTTTGTGTAGGATTCCATCATGCAGATATACCACATCTTAGTTATCCATTCATCTAGTGATGGAAATCTGGGTTGATTCCAGCTATTAGCTATTACAAATTAAGCCTCTATAAACATGGTTGAGTAAATCTCTCTGGACTGAGGCATGAAGCTTTTAGAGTACATGCCCAGTAAGGGAATAACTGGGTCTGTTGGTAACTCTATAGTCAGCTTTTTTAGGAGTCTCCATATTGCTTTCCAAAGTGGTTGTACCATCTTACATTTCCACCAACAGTGGATGAGAGTTCCTATTTCTCCATATACTCGCCAGCATTTATTTTCATTTGATTTTTTAATGTTTGCTATCCTTACTGGGGTATGGTGGAATTTCATAGTTGCTTTCATCTGCATTTACCTGATGATTAGGGATGATGAACATTTTCTTAAGTGTGTTTTTGCCATTTGTATTTCTTCCTATGTGATCTGCCTGTCCAGTTCTTTGCCCCATTTTGTGAGTGGGTTGTTTGACTTTTTTATTTTATTTATTTATTTTTTGGTTTTTCAAGGTAGGGTCTCACTCTAGCCCAGGCTGACCTGGAATTCACTATGGAGTCTCAGGGTGGCCTGGAACTCATGGCGATCCTCCTACCTCTGCCTCCCAAGTGCTGGGATTAAAGGCGTGCGCCACCACACCCCGCTTGTTGTTTGACTTTTTATTGTTTAGGTTTTTGAGTTCTTTGTAGATTCTAGAGATTAGGCATCTATCAGTTGGATATTCAGCAAATATTTTCTCCCATTCTGTGGGTAACCTATTGGCTTTGCTTACTGTATGTTTGTCTGTGAAGAAACTCTTCAGCTTCATGTGATCCCATTGGTTGAGTGATTGTTCAAGATTCTGTGCTACTGGGGTTTTGCTCAGGAAGTCTTTTCCTATTCCTATATGAGGGAAAGTTCCTCCTATATTTTCTTCCAGTAGTAGCTGAGTTTCCAGTCTTATATTAAGGTCTTTGATCCATTTGGACTTGAGTGTTGTGCATGGTGAGATGTGTGGGCCAGGTTTCAATTTCCTGCATATGGTTATCCAGTTTGTCCAGTACCATTTGTTGAAGATACTCTCTTTCTTCCAGCCTATATTGCTAGGGCCTTTGTCAAATATCAAGTAGCTGTAGTTGCTTGACCCAAATCTAGGTCCTCAATTCTATTCTATTGGTCTATACTCCTATTTTTATGCCAGTGCCATGATGTTCTTATTACTATGGCTTTGTAATATAGCTTTAGATCAGGTATGGAGATGCCTTCAGAGGTATTTCTTTTGCTGAGGATATTCATGGATATCCAAGGCCTTCTGCTTGCCATATGAATTTTAAAACCATTTTTTTCTATCTCTGTGAAGAAAAATATTCAGATTTTAATTGGACTTGCATTAAATCTGTATATTGCCTTTGGATTGCCATTTTCACAATTTTAATTCTGCCTATCCAGGAGCATGGGAGGTCTTTCCATTTTCTCAAGTCCTCCTCAATTTCTTTTTTTTAAGTGTTTTTATGTTTTCTTTGGATCTATCTTTCACTTCCTTGGTTAATGTTATTCTGAAGTACTTTTTTTGTTGTTGCTGTTGAAAATTGGAGCATGTCCCTTATTTCTTTCTCCGTATCTTTGTCATTTGCTACTTATTTTTGTGCATTGACTTTATATCCTACTACTTTGCTAAAGGAGTTAATCACCTTCAAGAGTTTTGGGATGGAGTCTCTCGGGTCTCTTGTGTATAGAATAATGTTGTCTGCGAATAGAGCTAACTTAACTTCTTCCTTTCCAAATTGTATCCCTTTTACTTCTTTCTCCTGTCTTATTGCTTGTGCTAGGACTTCCAGTACTATATTGAAGAGCTGAGGTGAGAGTGGACACCCTTGTCTTGTTCCTGATATCAATGGTAATTTCTCCAGTCTCTCTCCATTAACTATTACTTGGGCTTTAGGAGCTTTGTATATAGCCTTTATTATGTTAAGATATGAGCCAACCATGCCAATTCTCTCCAATGTTTTGATTATGAAGTGATGTTGATTTTGTCAAAGACCTTTTCTGTATCTATCAAAATGATCATGTGGGTTTTTTTTGTTAATCTTGTTTATATGGTGTATTTCATTGACAGATTTCCATATGTTGAACCAATCTTGCATGCCTGGGATGAATCCCACTTGATCAAGGTGGATAATGCTTTTGATGTGTTGCTGGATTTGGTTTGTGAGGAATCTGTTCAGGATTTTTGAGTCTAAGTTCATCAGGGAAATAGGCCAGTAGTTTATTTTATTTATTTTTTCCTTGTGGCATCTCTTCTTGGTTTTGGACTTAGAGTGACACTAGCTAGCTTCATAGAAGGAGTTGGGGAGCTTTCCTTGATCCCCAATTGTGTGGCACAGTTTGAGAAAGATTGATTTGAGTTCTTCCATGAGGGTTTGATAGAATTCAGCTGAGAAGCCATCTGGCCCTGGACTCTTCTTTTTGGGGAGATTTTTTTTTTATTACCTTTTCAATCTTGATGAGTGTGATAGGTTTGTTTAGGAGACTAATCTGCACTGAGTTTAGCTTTGGTAGAATGGTATGTGTTTAGGAATTTATCCTTTTCCTCCATATTATCCAGTTTTGTGGAGTAGAGGTTTTTGAAATAAGTCCTGATGATTCTCCCAATTTTACTTATGTCTGTTGTGATCTCTCATTTTTCATTTCTAATTTTCTTTTTTTTTCTTGATGAAATTGGCCAGGGGTTTGTCAATCTTGTTTATTTTTTCAAAGAACCAGCTCTCTGTTTTGTCAATTTTCTTAGTTTACAATTCATTAATTTCTGCTCTGAAATTAATTATTCCTTACATCTGGAGCTTTTTGGGTTGGATTCTTCTTGCTTTTCAAGTGCCTTTAGGTGGATTGTTATGTTATTGATTTGGGAACTCTCTGTCTTTGTTATGAAGGCATTTAGTGCTATGAATTTTCCCCTGAGGGCCAACTTCATTGTGTCCCATACATTTTGGTACATTGTGTTCTCATCATCCTTCATTTTTAGAAATTTTGCAACTTCATTTTTATTTTGTCCACTACCCATTTATTGTCTTAAAGTGTGCTGCTCAAAGATATATAACATCAGATTGATTGATACATCTAATAATACTGCAGCTACCTAGAAAATCCAAGCATTAAATTAATTCAAGATGCAAAAATATATACATTATAACAGAAGGAACACCAAAAATCAAGACGATATAAATTCACCAAAAAGTACTAATGTATGAGAAATGACCTCCAGTGAGAATGAGTTAGAGGAAATGCCTGAGAAAGATTTCAAAAGAATGATTATAAATATGCTCAAAGAAGTCAATGAGGAAATCAAAGGAATGAAAGAGGAAATCAAAGGAATCAAAGAAAACACAGGAAACTAATTTAATGAAATAAAGAGGTCAATACAAGACATAAATAAGGAAATAGAAATAATAAATAAAAACCAGTCAGAATTACTAGCAATGAAGAACACAGTTAATGAAATAAAAAAAAATTAGTAGAAAATCTCACCAGTAGAATGGATGAAGGAGAGGACAGATTATCTAAACTAGAAGACCAGGTGGCAGATCTAATACAGTCCAACAAAGAGAAAAACAAACTAATAGGAAAGTATGAGAGGGAATTTCAAGATATTCGGGACACTATGAAAAGATCAAACATAAGAATTCAAGGTATAGGAAAAGAAGAAGAATTTCATGACAAAGGCATAGTAGACATTTTCAACAAAATCATAGAAGACAACTTCCCCCAAATTGGGAAAGAGGTGCCAATGCAGATACAGGAATCCTTTAGAACACCAGCCAGACAAAACCTGGAAAGAACCTCTCCTCGCCATATTATAATTAAACTACTAAACATAAAAACCAAAGAAAAATATTGAAAGCAGTTAGAGAGAAAAATCAAGTTACCTACAAAGGCAAGCCCATCAGGATCACAGCGGATAACTCAATACAAACTTTAAAAGCCAGAAGGGCTTGAAGTGATGTATTCCAAGTTCTGCAAGATAACAACTGTCAACCAAGGTTACTTTATCCTGCAAAGCTATCCATTCAAATAGACAGAGAAATAAGGACATTCCACAATGAAAGCAGGCTAAAGGAATATTTGAAGACAAAACCAGCTCTACAGAAAATACTGGAAAGAATCTTCCATGCTGAAGAAAAAGAAAAGCACACATATAAGGAACCTGGAAAAAAAACAAACAATACTCAAATGCTCATTAAGACAAGAGAGCAAAGGTAAAACCGAAAGAACAACAACAAAAAAAAGGCAAAAATAAATACACATATTTCAATAATATCTCTTAGTATCAATGGCCTTAATGCCACAACCAAAAGACATAGGTTTGCAGACTGGGTTAAAAAGCAGGATCCTTCAATTTGTTGCCATCAAGAAACTCACCTTTCTACAAAGGATGAACACTATCTTAGGGTGAAAGGTTTGTAAAAGGTATTTCAAGCAAATGGACCAAGAAACAAGCAGGGGTTGCTATCCTAATATCTGACAAGGTAGACTTCAGTCCAACATTAGTTAGGAAAGATAAGGAAGGTCACTTTGTATTGATTAAAGGCACACTCCAACAGGAGGACACTACAATCCTAAACATATATGCACCTAGCATGGTGGCTCCCAACTTCATCACACAAATGCTATTAGAACTAAGGTCACAGATAACACCAACAACAGTTGTAGTGGGTGACTTCAACACCCCACTCTCATCAATTGACAGGTCATCCTGGCAAAAAAATAAACAGAGAGGCATCTGGATTAAATGAGGTCATAGAACAAATGGACCTAACAGATATATACAGGACATTTCATCCAAATGCTGTAGAATATACATTCTTTTCAGTAGCACATGGGACTTTCTGTAAAATAGACCATATATTGGGACACAAAGCAAATCTTAACAAATAGAGGAAAATTGAAGTAATTCCTTGCATTCTATCTGACCAGAATGGAATCAAACTACAAATCAATACCAAGAAAAGCTATAGAGCATACACAAAATAATGGAAACTAAACAACAATACACTACTAAGTGATGAATGCATCAATGAAGAAATCAAGAAGGAAATCAAAAAATTCATACAGTCAAATCATAATGAGAACACAACATACCAAAACCTTTGGGACACAATGAAAGCAGTCCTAAGAGGGAAATTTATAGCTCTAAGTGCCTATGTTAAGAAATTAGAAAGGTCTCAAGTACATGATCTGATGCTAAACCTTAAAGCCTTGGAAAAAGAAGAACAAGGCAAACTGAAAGTCAGATTAGGACAGAAATTAAGGAAACAGAAACAAACAAACAAACAAAACAATTCAAAGAATCAATGAAACAAAGAGTTGGTTCTTTGAAAGGATAAACAAGATTGATAAACACTTAGCAAATCTGACCAAATGAAAGAGAGAAGAGACACAAATTTAAAAAATTGGAGATGAAAAAGATAGCATCTCAACAGATACCAGAGAAATTCAAAAAATCATAGGGACATACTATAAAAACATATACTCCACTAAGTATGAAAATCTGAAAGAAATGGATGGTTTCCTTGATTTATATGACCTACCTAAATTAAATCAAGATGAGATTAATCACCTAAATAGACCTATAACAAGTATGGAGATCCAAGCAGTTATCAAAAATCTCCCAACTAAAAAAAAAACCCAGATGGATTCACTGGTGAATTTTACCAGGCCTTCAAGAAGAACTAACACCATTGCTTCTTAAGTTTTTCCATAAAATAGAAAAAGAAAGAATCCTACCAAACTCCTTCTAGGAAGCCAGCATCACCCTGATACCAAAACCAGGCAAAGATAGAACAAAAAAGAAAATTACAGACCAACCTCCCTCATGAGCAGAGGTGCAAAAATTCTCAACAAAATATTGGCAAACAGAATACAAGAACATATCAGAAACATCATTCACCCTGACCAAGTAGGCTTTATCCCAGAGATGCAGAGATGGTTCAACATACGCAAATCAATAAATGTAATACATTATATAAGTGGACTGAAGGACAAAATTCAAAATCTAAGAGGATATAAGTAAGTCATATGGAAACCTACTTTTTGGACAATGGAACAATCAGGGGCCATAGATTGTTACTAGAAAATTTTCAAAGCCAGAGTTGGGATACGTTCCAGTGAGTTGTTGGCCAGGGAGGTCACTGATACCCCTAAAACATTACAGGCCCCTGATGAGGCCCTTGGTTTTCCCCCAGGAATATATGGTAAGACCCTCCTGCTAAAGACTCTACATACTTGGGCTGCAAGGTAACTGAGAAATCCTGCTGGAGCTGAGCTAAAAACCTCCTTTATGTAGACCAGCTGCCAGCAAGCTGGAAAAAGCTATGCTGTATGCAGTTCAATGGGAGAGAGAGAAATCACTAGAGGAGATACTCAACAGTGGACACTATAAGCCTTATATTTGGCCAGCAAGGACAAATGTGCCAAACTAGACAGCTAAAAATAGATATACCATATGACCCAACTATAGCACTCCTAGGCATATATCCTAAGGACTCATCTCATTACCTTAGAGATACTTGCTCAACCATGTTTATTGCCACTCAATTTATAATAGCTGGGAAATGGAACCAGACTAGATGTCCCTCAACTGATGAGTGGAGAATGAACATATGGCACATTTATACAATGGAGTTCTACTCAGTGGTAAAGAAAAATGAAGTTATGAAATTTGCAGGAAAATGGGTGGATCTGGAAAGGATTATACTAAGTGAGGTAACCCAGGTGCAGAAATCCAAGTGTTGCATGTTCTCTCTCATATGTGGATCCTAGCTACACATGATTGGACTTCTGTGTGAGTTGGAAGAAAACACAGTAGCAAATGCCCATAAACTAGAAAAGAGATATAAAGGGAAGAGAAAGGAAGGGAGGGGGGTACTTAATGGGATGGTATTGTATATATGTAAGTAAAAGAATAGATTAATGGGGGTGAAAAGGCCCAAGTGAGGTCAGGGGAAGAGATTGAGTAAAGGAAAGGTGGAGGGATAGCTAATCAAAATCTAAGAGGATATAAATGAATCATATGGAAACCTACTTTTTTGGACAATGGAACACTCAGGAGCCATAGACTGTTGCTAGAAAATTTTCAGTGCCAGGGATGGGATACCTTCCAGTGAGTTGTTGGCCAGGGAGGTCCCTGATGCCCCCAAAACATCGCAGGCCATTGCTGAGGTCCTTGGTTTCCCACCAGGAATAGACAGCAAGACCCTATTGCTGAAGATTCCATATACTTGGGCTGCAAGGCCACTGAGAAATCCTGCTGGAACTGAGCTGATAACCTCCTCTATGTAGACCAGCTGGAAGAAGGCTGGAAGAAGCCATTCTGCATTCATTTCAATGGGACAGAGAGAAATCACCAGTGAAGATACTCCAGAGTGGAGAGTGCAAGCCTTATATTTGGCCAGTCAGGCCAAATGAGCCAATGGTTGCAATAATGGCATGTCTGTCATGGTGGAAACCAACTTCCCTCTAATTAGACTGGAGGCCCACTCCATGGGAGGTAATACATCCCTGATACTGAAAACTTAAAACAGGGTTAGTCATGAGCCCTAGGGGTGTCTGGCTAAATGTATATACTATGCTTATCAAACTGCCCAGTATGCACTTCTCTTAATGTTCATAGCCTTATATTAATGCTACTCTCACTTTAGGTAAAGAATCTTCTCTTTTCAGATGACTGTGGTGGTGCTGGAAAGAAGTGACAGGAGTGCTCAGCACTGCAATATCTCTATCACACCTTCCAAGGCTCAGGGTCTATTGCGGAAGAGGTGGAAGAAAGAATGTAAGAGCCAAAGGAAGGATAGGACTTCTTACAACATATTCCCCCCAGACACAAAATGGCCTGGATATCCATGACCTCACAGTGCCTGACACTGCCTACACAAGACCATTATAACAGAAGGAAAATATCATGACATCAAAATAAAAGAGAGACTGATTGAGAGGGGGAGGGGTATGATGGAGAATGGAGTTTCAAAGAGGAAAGTGGGGGGAGGGAGGGCATTACCATGGGATTTTTTTAATAATCATGGAAGTTGTTAATAAAAAAAAATTGAAAAGGAAAAAAAAGTGTGCGGTTCAGTTTCCAGGAGCTAATGGGATTCTTGATGGGTCTTTTGTTGTTAATTTCTAACAATATAGTATTGTGATCTGATATCATGCAGGGGATTATTTCAATCTTCCTAAATATATGGAGGCAGGCTTTGTGATCCAGTATATGATCTATTTTAGAGAATGTTCCATGGGCTGTTGAGAAGAATGTGTAGTCTGTGGATTTGGGATGGAATGTTCTGTATATGTCCATTAGGTCTAAGTGATCTATGGTTTTGTTGGGCTCTCTTACTTCCCTGTTGAGTTTCTGTTTGGATGATCTATCTATTACTGATAATGGTGTATTGAAGTCCCCAATTATGATGGTGTTGCTGGTTATTTCTGTTTATTGTCAAGTAGGTTTTGTTTTATGAACTGTGGTGCCCCTGTGTTTTGTGCATAAAGATTTATGATTGTGATATCCTCTTGATGGATCGTTCCCTTGATAAGTAGGAAGTGGCCGTCTTTCTCTTTTTTTTGATTATTTTTGGTTTGAAGTCTATTTTATCCGATATTGGTATAGCTACACCTGCTTGTTTCTTATTTCCATTTGCTTGGAATATTTTTCTCCACCCTTTCACCCTGAGGAGGTGTCTGTCTTTAGTGGTGAGGTGGGTTTATTGAAGACAACAGATTGAGGGATCTAATTTTCTGATCCACCTTGTTAGCTTATGTCTCATGATGGATGAATTAAAGCCATTAATATTTAGGGTAATAACTAAGTTTGATTTGATCCCTGCCATATTATGTTGGTTTATGTGGTTTGGTGTTTTCGTGGACTTTGAAGTTTTTTGTGCCTTCTCTGAGTTTGGTTATTATGATCTGATTCTTGTAGGCATTTGAGGTTGATTATTTGATTCTTCTGTGTGGAGAATTTCCTGCAATACTCTCTGTAGGTTTGGTTTTGTGTTCATATCATTTTAAATCTGAGTTTTGTCATGGAAAGTTTTTCTTTCACCATCTATTATGAGGGATTCTTTTGCTGGGCAAAGTAGTTTGGGTTGGAAGCCATAGGTTCTTAGACTTTGCAGTGTTCCATCCCAGGCCCTTCTGGCTTTCAGGGTTTTCATTGAGAAGTCTGAAGTAATTCTAATGGGCTGACCTTAAAAAGTGATGTGCTGTTTTTCTCTAGCTGTTTTTTGGATTTTCTCTTTGGTGTCAATGTTTAGAGTCTTAATGACAATATGTCTTAGAGAGTTTCTCCTCTGGTCCAATCTGTTTGAAGTTCTGTTAGCTTCTTGTATCTCAATGGGCCTTTCTTTTGAGAGAGTGGGAAAGTTTTCTTTGATTATTTTGTTGAATAAGTTCTCCATGCCTTTGGTCTGAATTTCTTCCCCTTCTCATATTCCCATGATTCGGATGTTAGAATGTTTAAGGATATCCCACAATTCCCTTGTGCTTTGTTCACAGAAATTTTTGAACTTATTGAAACTTTTGAACTCTTGAACTGTTTCTTCTGTCTTGTCTTCCACATCTGAGTTTCCATCCTCCATATGGCTGACTCTATTCTTGAGAGCTTCTAGAGAGTTTTGGGCTTGTTCAATTAGGTTTGCATTTTCTACTACTTTTATATGTATAGATTCCATTCCTCTGTCAAGTTCCCTTTTTACATCATTTTCTGATTTTTTTGATGCTTCTTGGAATTCTTCCTTGCATTTCTTTGTGTCTTCATTTAGCATCGCCAGCTGGTTTTTGAGGTCCTCTTTTTTTTTTTTCACTCTCCTTCATATCTCTTAACTGTCTTTGAACTCCTTCCATTTTATTATCTATTAGGTCTAGTCTATTTATGTCAGCACCCACGCTATTATCGGTCCTTTGTTGCTTTTCTGCAAGTTCTCCCAGTAGCTTGGTCAGAGTTGCATTGCTCATAGCTTCATTTTGCTGTTCTGATCCTAATGCCTCTTCTGTGTTTTGATTAGACACATTCATGGTAGGAATGGGTGATCTTACTGGATTAACTTGCATTTGATTTTTCATGTTATTTATTTTGCACTGTGTTCTGCCCATCACAGAGAGAGTAAGACTGTGGTCTCACTGGGTGGGGGAAGTGGTGCCTCTTGGAGGAGCAGGCCTGGGCTCCTGTGCAGGCAAGCAGACGAGCAGAGTGGTCCTGAGCTCACATGTGGGTGGGCAGAAGGGGGAACTGGGCCTGAGCTTGCAAGAGTGGACAGGCGAAGCTGGCCTGATCTTGCATGGCCGTGGATGGGCAGAGCGGGCCTGAGCTCGTGCATGGGCAGGCGGCTGGAGCAGCCTGAGCTACAGTGTAGCGGGCAGATGGGTGGGCAGCCAGTGTGGCCTGAGCTGGCCTGAGCTCACAGGTGGTGGACAGACAGGGGATTGGGCCTGAGCTGGTATGGGAGGACAATCAGAGTGAGCCTGAGCTCCTGTGTGGACAGGTGGCCAGAACAGATGGGCGGCACAGGCCTAGTGCGTGCACAGCAGGCAGATGGATGGATGAAGCCAGAGCTCACTCAGGCCATCATGCTTTGCAAGCAAGCACCTTTAACCACTGAACCATCTCTCCATCCCCCAATTTTTATTTTATTATTTTTTAAATATTCATTTATTTGTAAGCAGGGAAAAATAGAGAAGAGAGAGAGGGAGAATGGGCACACCAGGGTCTCCACCCACTGCAAATGAATCCCAGATGCATGCACCACTTTGTGCATCTGGCTTTACATGGGTACTTAGAAAATAAACCCATAGGTCCATAGGTTTTACCAGTAAGCACCTTAACTGCCAAGCCATCTCTCCAGCACCCCCTCCCAATTTTATTTTCAAAAGTGTTTGTTGGGGACTGGAGAGATGGATTAGTAGTTAAGGCATTTGCCTGAGAAGCCAAAGGACCCAGGTTCAATTCCCCAGGACCCACATAAGCCAGATGCACAAGAGGCACATGAATCTGGAGTTCGTTTGCAGAGGCTGGAGGCCCTGGTGCACCCATTCTCTCTGTCTGTCTCTCTTCTCTCTATCTCTCTCTGCTTATAAATAAATAAATAAATAAATAAACAAACAAACAAACAAATAAAGAAATAAATGAAAAGTGTCTGTTGGGCTGGAGAGGTGGCTAAATGGTTAACACACTTGTCTGCAAAGGCTAACAACCTGAATTTGATTCCCCAGTACCCATGTAAAGCCAGATGCACAAAGTGGCACATGCATCTGGATCATTTGTAGTGGCTAGAGGCCCTGGCATGTCCATTCCTTCTGTCTCTCCCCTATCTATCTCTACTTCCAAATAAATAAATAAAAATATTTTTAAAAATCATCAGTATCTCAATATCTAGCCCAGGATGTCCTCCCCCTGCAGTCTCCCTATTGCTGGGATTACAAGTGTGCGCTACCATGTCCAATTGTATACCTGAAAATAGAAGCCTTTGGTGGCACACAGTGGCCTTGGTGCTCCTAGACCACCGGCCACTTTGGTAAGTGCCTGCCTGGCTCAAAGCTGTCCCAAATACAAGCTGCCGCCTACCCTTCAGGGTTCCTGGAGGGCGCTTGTCAGGCAGGGCTTTTTTTTTTTTAAGTTGTTTCACTTCAAATTTATTTATTTATTTATTTATTTATTTATTTATTTATTTATTTTAGAGAGAGAAAGGAGAGACAGAATGGGCACACCAGGGCCTCTACCACTGCAAAGGAACTCGATATATGTGCCACCATGTGCATCTGGCTTATGTGGGTTCTGGGGAGTTGAACCTGAGTTGATAGGCTTCATAGGCAAGCACTTTAAGTGCTGATCCATTTCTCCTGCCCAGACAGGGGTTATTTCTTAGTCTCTTGTTCACCTGTGCCACAATGCCGCTACCACTGAGCAATCCAGTCACATCACCATCTGTTGAGCTAATGAATATTTAAGTTACTGGATCCCTTGTGGCTGGTGTGGAGAGGGCTGAACAGGAGCCTCGTGCATGGAAGGAGATGCAGGCTGGAGCAGGAGCCATGGCCATCCAGAGCAAAGGCCTTGGGCAAGGACAGGGGCTGTAAGTAGGAACATGGCTCTAGATTGTGGTTGATATCCCAGCCAACAAGCAGAGCCTTCAACTGAGGCAAGACAGGGGAGGACCAAGGTAGAGATGCTGGGGCTGGAGGGCATCATGGAGTTCCCCGCATATCCCCACAGATGCAAAGGGCAGCCCTGTGTCTGCAGTAACACACATGTCCCCTTCTCACTCACATAACAGCATAGCATGTGGTCTTCAGGCCTCCCCAGACACAATCCAAGGGAAGAATACCTCAGGAGTATTATAGTGTATGAATTATAGTAGTGATTGGAAATTAATGAATTAAGAACTTTTCTAGAGAGATGGTTCCGTAGTAAAATGTACCTGCTTGCAAAGCCTGATCGTCTAGGTTTGATTCCCCAGTACCCATATAAAGCCAGATGCATAAGTTGCTACATGCACCTTGAGTTCATTTTCAGGGGAAGAGGTCCTCACCTACCCATTCATATTGTCTCCATCTGTCTGTCTCTCTCTCTCTTTCTGTCCCTCTCATAGAAAATTTTAAAGGGAACTCTTCTATTTATTTATTTATGTCACAGAGAGCATAAAACTTAATATAAAGAAAAGTAGGAAAAAAGATGTAAAAATGAAGGAAGGAAGGGTCTGAGAAATCCATCAAAAATTGATAGCTAAAAATAAACTACCATGCACAATGGCTATAATTATACCTGAAAAAATACAAACTGACCAAGAATGGTATTAGTAGCAGAATTATTAGTACCATTACTTGTCAGTGTCAAGCAAACTATATGATCTTGCTGGACTAATGGCACAAGGAGCAATTCTAAGAGTGCATACTTATTGTATCAAGACCCAATTCATATTGTACAGAATTTCAGTGAAAACTGCTCTGTTTAAGATAACTCCTGCCACAAGGGACATCAGAATATGGCCAATGTGCTTTACAGCACTGCAAAATATAACCAACGTATGCAAAACATGGACCTTTTCAGAGATGTTCCAGCTGCGAGGAAGGAAGGATACAAAGAACTCAGTGTTGCATTCTCCCTCTGCCACTTCAAGAGAAGGTGCTAATAACCCCCTTGTGTTCTAGCAATGTTTCATGTCAAATGTGTGGTGCAAACAAGACTCAAGAACATCTTCCATTTTGACACCAGAGACAGATCTCATGGGAAGAACATTCCTTTATGACTTTATCTATTCTTACACCTAATAGGTTGAGACAAGCTTCAAGAAAATTGTGAATAAGCCATATGATAACCAACTTCTTTTGGATAATGGCACACCCAGAAGCCATACACTGTTAGTAGAAAAATTTCAATGCCAGGGATGGGATAACATCCAGTGAGTTGTTGGCCAGGGAGGTCTCCGGTGCCCCCAAAACATTACAGGACTTTGCCAGGGCTCTCCCACCAGAATTAGATAGTAAGACCCTATTGCTGAAGACTCCACAAGCCTGGGCTGCAAGGTCACCAAGAAATCAAACCATGGCTGATCTGAAAACCTCCTCCCTATAGGCCAGCTGACAGAAAGATAGAAAAAGCTGCACTGCATGCAGCTCTGTGGGAGACAGAAGTCATTAGTGGTGCAAACACTGGACACTGAAAGCCTCAAGTTTGGCCAGCCAGGCCAAATGAGCCAATGGGAGGGAATACATGCCTGGTACTGAAAACCTAATCAAAAGCCTATGGTGGGGAGGTCATGAGCATTAGAAGTATAGTGCCTGTTCTTGTCTGGCTAAATGCATTATATTATGCTCACCAAACTGTCCTGTAAGCACTTTACTTAATGTTTGTACCCATATACAAATGCTACTCTCACATTTGGTTAGAGAAGCTTCTCTTTTCAGATGCCAGTAACGACTGGGATGACCCAAAAAGCACCATAGTGCTAAGAAGACATGACAGAGGAATGCTCAGCACTGAAACATCTCTATCACACCTTCCAAGACTCAGGGCCCATTGCAGAATAGGTGGCAGAAAGAATGCAAGAGTCAAAGGAAGGGTAGGGCTGCTCACAATGCAATCGACCAGACAGAATTAGCCTTAATATCCATGACCTCACAGTGCCTTCATAAGACCCTCATAATAGAAGGAAAAGATTATGATATCAAAATAATAGAGAAACTAATGGAGAGAGGGAGGGGGTATGATGGAGAGTGAATTTGTGAAGGGGAAAGTGATGGAGGGGAGGGTATTATCATGGTTTGTTGCCTGTAAATATGGAACCTGTCAATTAAAAAGTCTTTAAAAAGTCAATTGTGCAGTAAGACAGTTGCTGTCTGATATTAAAAAAATACAGAAATAAAATGTATCCAATAATATCTTTCAAGTTTTGGAAGGTACCAACAATGTAATCTCTGTAGGGAAAAACCTCTCCTTACAATGTTTAAAATAGGCAAAATAGTGGGATTCTCTTGGTTATCTCTTGGGCTCTACACATAGAAAAGGACAGCGAAGGACACAGACTAGTAAATGGAGTGGTACACACACACACACACACACACACACACACACACACACACACACACAGAAGTGACTCTAAATTAAGCTTTCTATAAGTGTTGAAGGAACTGAGTTCAAAGATTAGCACTGGAAAATGAAGCAATGAAGGTAAATTGAAGAGAGTTTCAAAAAGAAATCTATGGTATAAAAATACAGAATGTCTCACATGGAGGCAGATCATGTATTTTCATGTATATATAACATACTATGTTGTATTAGGGCTCCTACCTTCCAGGACTTGGTGGCACACACCTTTAATCCCAGCACTCAGGAGGCAGAGTTTGGAGCATCACCCTTCTCCAAGACCACCCTATATATAGACCACCTATATATAAGACTACATAGTGAATTCCAGGTTCATGGTCTTTACATACTTGGTCCAAAGATCAGAAAGTCGGGCTGGAGAGATGGCTTAGCAGTTAAGCACATGCCTGTGAACCCTGAGGACCCCGGTTCGAGGCTCGATTCCCCAGGACCCACGTTAGCCAGATGCACAAGGGGGCGCACACATCTGGAGTTCGTTTGCAGTGGCTAGAGGCCCTGCTGTGCCCATTCTCTCTCTCTCTCTCTCTCTCTCTCTCTCCATCTTTCTCTCTCTGTCACTCTCAAATAAATAAATTAAAAAAATAAATAATAAAAAATATACAAAAACTGAAAAGTTGTTTAAAAAAATATTAAAAAACAAAGATCAAAAAGTCTTATCTTTAGGAGAACTAATGAAAATATGTTAGGCTGAAAGGCTAAAATTTTTATTAGTCTTGATAATTTGTTATTTATTTTATAAACATAATAAAATTTTGCTTTATATAATTATATTGACTGTATAATACAATGGAATATATTTCATATAATTAGGCCCAGTTTTATTTATTAGAATAAGTTTATAGCAAGTAAATAAAAGTCTTACCAAAAAGGAAAACATATAAGTGTAGACCACTTAAGACCACTAATTGTTGGGCTGGAGAGATTGCTTGGTGGTTAAGGTGCATGCCTGTGAAGTCTAAGGACCCAGGTTCAATTCTGCAGGTCCCACTTAAGCCAGATGCACATGGTGGCACATGCTTCTGGAGTTTGTCTGCAGTGGCTGGAGGCCCTGGCATGCCCATTCTCTCTCTCTCTCTCTCTCTCTCTCTCTCTCATAAATAAAGAAAAATAAATAAAATTTTTTAAAAAAGGAAACTTATTGTTGTAACCAGGTGTCCTATGCAACAAAATAAAGGCTTAGTTTTGATTTTTATGTCACATTTAGATAAAGTTTAAATAAATAGACAAAACTAGTTAAAATACCTTGATCTTGCTAACCTTGATATAGATATGGAAAACTAAGCCTTACAGAACTGGCACCAGAGATGAAGTTGAGAATCAGTCTATTTATACATCAACATGAGTCCAGAAATCTCTTCCAATGCTTGAAAAAATGATTAATTAGTAGAGAGATGTCTGTAGCTGTGTTATGGAGTTAAGAAGAAACACAAGCTAATTGTACTGGCCAGAACCTGTAATACAAACTATGGCCTTGAAACAGTACAAAAACTACAGTGTCAGTACAAAAGACTATGTAGTAATGGACAGAATTAGCATGAAAGTTTATTACAGTTACAAGACATAACTTTAACTTTTCTTTTATCATAATATGAGGTGTCACATTAAAAATAAATTAATCAACTTATTATAGAGAATTGTTTGAACTATGTGAACAATTAAGGCAAGAGAAATACAAAGAAGCAGCTTTTTAGAAGGTAGGCACATCTTATTCTTTCTTTCTTTCTTTCTTTCTTTCTTTCTTTCTTTCTTTCTTTCTTTCCTTTTTATTTATTTATTTGAGGGAGAGAGAGGGAGAATGGGCACACCAGGGCCTCCAGCCACTGCAAACGAACTCCAGATGCATGTGTCCCCTGTGAATCTGGCTCATGTGGGATCTGGAGAATCGAACCAGGATCCTTTGGCTTTGCAGGCATGTGCCTTAACTGCTAAGCTATCTCTCCAGCCCAGCACATCTTATTCTTTAAACATGTAATAGTTATAAGTACAGGCAGAACATGTCATGTAAGACAGCATAAAGTTTTGGAATTTGTGTTTGGTAACATCTTTGATTAGTTTAGATACCTGTGTGGGTACCAACTACCCCACAAACTGGAAGCAGAACAGCAGCATTAAGATCATTTTTTTAGCCGGGCGTGGTGGCGCACGCCTTTAATCCCAGCACTCGGGAGGCAGAGGTAGGAGGATCGCCATGAGTTCAAGGCCACCCTGAGATGACAGAGTTAATTCCAGGTCAGCCTGGACCAGAGTGAGACCCTATCTCGAAAAACCAAAAAAAAAAAAAAAAAAAAAAAAAAAAAAAAAAAAAAGATCATTTTTCTAGAGCAGGGAACATGTCTTAAGTATCAATATATCTATCAGCAATGAACTTAGCATACAAGAAATGAAATAATTACTTAAGTAAAATCTGTTCATTGTTGACCTAAATAAGTCTGTTTTGATATATATTAGAGACATTATGATAGACACTTTGATGATTGAACCGTTTTCAAGTTTAACTTAAGGCAATATTTACGAATGGTAGAATATATGAAGCCTAGACAAACTATATTAACATTGTTTGTATATTGCAGGCTTTCCTAGGACAGGAGGACTTTCCTCAGTTTCCCTAAGTACAAAGTCACAATGACTAAATCACCTTTTATAAGACTTAGACAATAATCTCAGTGATAATAACCCAGTTAAACAGCATGAATAAGACAGAGCTTAAGGTTACAGTGTTTGGGTTTTTTTTTTAAGATATAATAATCTTATTAAACAGTAAAAGGTTGACAAATAGAGGACCATAGTAAAAATGGTTGATAACTTTAAAGCCAGTCTTTCACAACCATTATCATGACCAGATTAATATCAATGAGTTAAAGTTTTCAAGTTTACAACTTGAATACCATAGCATCCTGCTATCTTACAGGGCCATCCTTTGTTCATCTGATATAAGCCCTAGGCTAGTAGTCATCTTATATATCTCAAGGAATCTGTAATCTGATCAAATACTTTAAGACTTAATCAACTATGTCTTTAACCTTTTGTTTAAGTTTACTCACACTTTCATCTACATACTCATACCTTCTAATATTTGTAACCACTTTCTAACAAATTTACTAATGCAAACTTACTGATCTTTTCTGATCCAAAAACACATCTCTTTCTGTAGAAGCAGGATTAGAATTTGCTCTGCAAATATGTATATTATAGTAAGTATGATCAAGCATGTTGTCAAAAACAGAGAGGTTAATTATTTTAAATATATTGTAAACCTTGTTTTAGAAATTTAACATCATCTTAACATATATGAGTATTAGAAAATTTAATGGCCATAAGCATTAGAAAAATTAATAACCATAAATTTAGTTGTACATAAGGACAGAGTACATGAAACATAGAACACATAACATGACATGGTTGGCCAACATTAGACATGACAACATGAAACATAGAGAGACATCCTTTTAAGATTTTAGTTATGTTTTAAATTGGTGATGACTTAATCTTAACAGGACAACAGTCACTAGTTTGAATTTAAAATTGACATTTTTTCTTTGGTAGCTTATTATAAAAAGAAGAGGGAAAGTGAAAAGAAATTAAAAAACCCTAGAAGCTGTATAGTGATTTTAACTTTTAGCAAGGAGAGAAAAATTAGATATCTATTATAGAAGAAGTTAAAGAGGCCCAGTAAAGACAGGAGTTTCTTTAAGGAGGCAGTATTTGTATTTGATTTAGTGAGATGGCTTGAATTTGGTGTGAGAGGGAGAGACCCTGGAAATTCATAGCCAGATGGCAGAACTGTGTGAGAGAGAAAGTTTTAGAAGGAGCAGGATTTAGAGGGGTTTTGGTGACAGAGAAGAATTTGTTAGGTAGAATAAGAAGTACAAAGAAAGGGCGGGAATGGAGGGCATAGAAGCCCTGAAGGCAAGGAACTTCAGACTGACTCCTTGCCATGTTTTCTGAGGAAGCTATCAAGATCAATAAGAATATTAAAATCAAAAGTACAAAACTGAGGCTAGCAGTGGCCATTATCTAAGGAATATTGTGGCCAAATTTGAACAGAGAACCGGAATGATTTGGCAGGAAGGCGCTCAGGAATTTTGAGTTCCTTTAAATTATCCTTGAGACATGCAAATAGAGTGTGTTTTAGAACAGATCATTTAAAGCCCATTTTGGAGTACAAGGACTAGAGTAGCCAATCCCACCACAGGGACATCTTTCAGGCTTAAGGAGGGAAAATGAAACCCAAGAATTATGAGGGAGCATCACTGCACTCATAATGCTTGCGGTGTCCAGTGGAATGACATGCCGGAAGTTCCCAGAATCTCCAATCATCCATGGAGTGAAAAGTGAAAAACTCCCAGAGGTCTTAAGGTCTGAGGTGGGACACCTCAGACTGAGAATGAATACCTTGTCCTGAAGTTGTAATTTGGTGAGGGTGTGGATACAGCAGATCACATGGTGAGAGGCCTCCAGTCTGGAGTTTAGAGGTCTGGTGGGAGAGGGTGAAAAGTAGAAGAAAAGGAAGAAGCCCCCAGATATCAGGCTGAAAAGACTGGAAGTTTCAGGTCACAAGTGTCTGTTTACTCAGAGTAGTGAGAGTAGTGCCCCTGAGGGAGTGACACATTGGCAGGGAAGTAGAGAGGAGAGAGAAAGAGAAAGGGAGGACACGGCCCGAAAGCCCCAGAGGGCTCTGATCTGAGTCACGGCACCAAAATGCAAGGACCGTGTAAGAGAAAAATGAAAGAGAACACCAGACTTGACCTCTACAGACAGACTGTTTATTGAGAGAAACAGTGAGCAGATGCAACCTTTCTGTGGGATGAAGGCTGAAGCACTGAACCAGGCTGGACTGCAGGTACAAGGAAGTAGATAAGTAGATAAGGAACTATAGTTATTTGTGTCTTTACCCAGAATAAGCTTTTTTAGCAAAATTGTCTAGGGAGGATATCCCACCAGACCATTTCTGTTCCCTCAAGGTTTTCTGAGCTAAGGGAAGTTTATCAATCTGGAATAGAGGAGCCTGTCAAGGCCACATGTTTCTGAGGTTTCTCTATTGTCTGTTGTTCTTAGGGATAGTTATTAACTCTTCTGTCCCCTCTAGTTTTCAGGGAAGGCTATTATCCCTTCACTATGAAAAAGAGCTTAGTTCAGGTGACAACAGAAATTTAGCTATCTGAAATTTCCCTCGACCTAAGAAAAGGTGCTACACACAGAGGCCAAAAGGAAACTGTGAGTATAGATGCAGTATCAAAGAAGAAAGCAAGCACAAATTTCTTCCTATGACAGTGTGTGAACTATTTGATAGTTTAAAATGATCCTAACTCAGATATTCTGGAATAAAATACAAATATCCTCCTCAAAACATAACCTACCATGAAGGTCTGGGTTAACATTTGGCCTCCACATAACCTTTTGGGTAGTTAAGGAAGGTCAGTTTGCCAACAATGTGTGACTGAAAGTAGGAGGCTCAGCTGCCAAAGTAAAGTTCAGGCACTTTGGAAATGAGGCTGAGTATGAAAGCATACATATATTAACAAAAACTTGCAGCTTTCACTCTATGTATGCATTCCATAAAGACATGAATCAATGAGGACAATCAGTAGTAAAGGCTGAATATTATCAGTATGCAGGCAGAGCTTAAAAGCAACACTGAAGCAAAAAAGAAAGAAAGATAGATAGAAATATCAAGGGCGAGGTTGACTAACATACCCACTTTTTATCCTCCTCAATGTTGAAAGAAGATTTTCTTTCTTGGCGTTAAGAAACCCCTTAGGGTTAACTCCTTAGGCCATTCAAGAATGATGCTAAAGAGATAATTTTCAGGATATAGTAATCCTATTATCTGCTAAATTTGACAATTTAATACCCAAACAGATAATTACAAAATTCAATCAGATGGCACAGTACCTTATTATTAGAATGAGATAATGTCTTCAAAGTCTTAAAAGTCCTTGGATTGATGTTGGGAGTGTATCTTTGTGGTGGAACACGTATGTAGCATATACAAGTTTCTGGGTTCCATCCTCAGGACTTCCAAAGAAAGGTCTTGAAATACAGAACTCTGTTCCCATTGTTACATCTAGCATTTCGCTTGGTTTCTGACTAATAAGTCAGCTAACTTACAGTCATTCCAACTTCCTGAACTAGACTATGAAATCTCACTGGGTATACAAGAATGATATAGTTGTAACAACTGAAAAGCATCTAGTAGGGTTGGAGAGATTGCTTAGTGGTTAAGGTGTTTGCCTATGAAGCCAAAGGACCCATGTAAGCCAGATGCACAAGGCGGCACATGCATGGAGTTTGTTTACAGCAGCTGAAGTCACTGGTGTGCCTTCTCTCTCTCTCTCTCTCTCTCTCTCTCTCTCTCTCTCTCTCTCTCTATCTGCCTCTTCCCCCCTCTCAAATAAATGAAATAAATTTAAAATAGCTAAAAATAATCTAATAAACATTACCTAGCATTTCAATGTAAGCACTTACTTGTCAAGGTTATCCGTTAAAATGTAATGACATAGAATATGTCCAAAACTGTCTACCAAACCATCATCACCACCATGCTCAAGAAGATGGGTCATATTTTTTGATTGATGCATTATAGCATGGCAGAGGGCAGTTCTAAAATAGCAGAAACATAATGTCACTGAAATATACTTTAATGAAAGTGTATAAACTAGCATTCCAAAATATTTTAGCAACTTAATATCTTGCCTGTGTGTTAAATTGACTAATAGCACCCAAGAACAGACATACACATCCTATAGTACAGTATTCACATTATTTTCAAGGATAAAATGGACAAACTAGCAAAAGGCATCTTGTCACTTGGGAAAACTAAGTAGATTCCCACTTTTGTACCTTTTCATGGGCAATTGCTAAGGTCTTTTACCTTAAGTTTGTAATATTTAAATGAAGATTGTTTTCCCCTAGCCTAATGCAGTATTTTACAATTCATAACTAGCTAAAGTCCAAAAATGAAAAACTCAATTTAAGAATTAGTTATAAGTATATAAACATATAGTAAATATTAAAGTAGTTGTAGTTAGTGAGACTGATTACCATGTGCTAGCTCCTGATTTAACTGCTATATAAATAATCTTAAAATCAACGTGCATGCTGGAGGGATTGACTGGTGGTTCAGGTGCTTGTCTGAAAAGCATAAGGACCCATGTTTGGCTCCCCAGATCCCATATAAGCCAGATGCACAAGGTGGCACATGCATCTGGAGTTTGACTATAGTGGCCAGAGGTCCTGGTGTTCCAATTATCTCTCTATCTCTCATTAAAAAAAAAATGCCAGTCTGTTGGGATGGCTTCAAAAAAAGTCAACCTGCTAGAATATACCCTGAGTCACACATTAGAAAATATACTTGGTTTGACTATTTTTCTTCAAATTTCATTGTGTCATTTTTCCTTACTGCTGTGTAGAATTCCATTGTGTAGATATGCCACATCTTAGTTATCCATTCATGTAATGATGGACATCTGGGTTGATTCCAGCTCTTAGCTATTATGAATTGAGCAGCTATAAAATAGTTGAGCAAATATCTCTGAGCTGAGGTTTGGAGGGTAAGGGTTAACTGGGTCTGTAATCATCCTATTAAGGAGTCCCCATATGGCTTTCCACAGCAGTTGTACCAGCATTCCCACCAACAGTGAATGAGGGTTCCTATTTCTCCACAACCTCACCAGCATTTGTTCTCATTAGATTTTTTAATGTTTGCTATCCCTACTGGGGTAAGGTGGAATCTCATAGTTGTTGTAATTTGCATTTCCCTGATGATTAGGGATGTTGAACATTTTCTTAACTGTGTGTTTGCCATTTGTATTTCTTCCTCTGAGAACTCCTGTGCAGTTCTCTGCACCATTTTATGAGTGGGTTGTTTGACCTTTTATTATTTAGGTTTGTGAGTTCTTTGTAGATTCTAGAAATTAGGTCTCTGTCGGATGTTTTGAGATGGAGGTTCTTGGGTCACTTCCGTATAGAAGCATGTCGTCTGCAAATAGAGCTAATGTTAACTTCTTCCTTGCTGATTTGTATCCCATTTATTTCTTTCTCCTGTCTTATTGCTTGAGCTAGAACTTCCAGTACTACGTTGAAGAGCAGAGTGAGAGTGGACACCTCTGTCTTGTTCCTGATCTCAATGGGAATTCCTTCAGTCTCTCTTCATTAGGTATTATTTGGGCTTTAGGATCTTTATATATACTCTTTATTATATTGAGATATAGACCATGCATGCCTATTCTCTCCAATGTTTTGATCTTGAGGTGATGTTATATTTTGTCAATGGCCTTTTCTGCATTATTGAAATGATCATGTGGTTTTTGTGTTTAAGCTTATTTATGTGGTGTATTACATTGACAGATTTCCATATGTTGAGCCATCCCTGCCTTCCTGGGATGCCTACTTGATCCAGGTGGATAATGCTTTCGATGTGCTATTGAATTTGGTTTGTGAGGATTTTGTTCAGGATCTTTCCATCTAAGTCCATCAAGGAAATAGGCCTATAGTTTTCTTTTCTAGTGGCATCTCTGCCTGGTTTTGGTATTAGGGTAATACTAGCTTCACAGAAGGAGTTAGGGAGCTTTTCTTGTTGTGGTGGTTTGACTCTGGTGACCCCCATAAACTTAGGTGTTCTGAATGCTAGATTCCCACCTGATGTAGATTTGGGAATTAATGACTCCTAGAGGGAGCGTATTGTTGGCGGGGGGGGGGGGGAGCTTATGGGTATTATAGCCAGTTCCTCCTTGCTAACATTTGGCACGCTCTCCTGTTCCTGTTGTCCATCTGATGTTGGCCAGAGGGTGATGTCCACCCTCTGCTCATGCTATCATTTTCCCTGCCATCATAGAGCTTCCCCCTTGAGCCTTTAAACTAAAATAAATGTCTTTTTCCCACAAGCTGCTCTTGGTTGGGTGATTTCTACCAGCAATGTGAGCCTGACTGCAACAGTAAAGTGGTACCAAGGAGTGGTGTCATTTGCTGCTAGACTGTGTGGCATTGGCCTTTTGGAGCTGATTTTCAAGAGGAATATGGAAGGATTTGAAACCTTAGCTTAAGAGATGCCTTGCAGTGCTGTAAGTACAGCTTGATTGACTATCCTGGTCAGAATTGAAAGACCTGAATGCAGTAAGAACTATGGACTGTGATGGTTTATGAGGGTGAGAAAGAGCTTTACTTGGACTGGGATAGTAGTTTGTGTGAAAAGTTTGCTGTTATGCCTGTGTTCTGAGAAATTGTATAGGGTTGCTTTGCATAGAAATGAACTGGTATGAACAGAGGAATATGGCAGAGAAGAAAAATGAAATCTTTGGTCCTAAACTGCTGCCCATTCACCTGAAAATTTTTTGAGAGATTACACTCTTTGAGATTGGGCCAGCTAACCTGAAGAATGTAGACTCTTTTGAGGGGTCTGAGTGCTCAAGGAGTGTCCTGTTCTTCAAAGTCTGCTTTATTCCCTCATGGATTAACAAATTGGCACACTACCTGGTATTGTGGAGTATAAACAATGCAGGAAAGAGAGGGTCATTGAGTTTGCAGCACAGTCTTGTGTTTTGGAAATGGCCATGGGCAGTGTGAAGTATGATTGCCAGCATGGAGACCCAATGGAGCCGTAAGGATGAACCATGGATTGCAGTAGAAACCTAGTGGAGATGCTGAGACCATGAAATGGCTGCTAAGGAAAGCTGCCGGCCCAGGATGAAGTTTGCCAGGACTGTGAGTAGCCTTGCTGGAGGGGTAGAATTGGAACTCCAGGGACATGTTGCTGGTTAGAATTATCAAACTTGGAGACTTGTTACTGACTAGAGTTGTTGGACTTGAAGCTACAGAGTTTGATGTTTGCCCTGGTTGTTTTAAATCTTGTATTGGTTGAATATTTCTTTGCTATGACCAATGCCATCTTTTGCAGTGTGAATGTTTATTCTGTGACATTATGGGTTTTGGGGGACAGTTATTTTTTTGGTATTATGGCTCATTTAGAAGATCTTGTACTTATGGGGATGTATGGACATCACTGGAATTAATAAAAATATTATGGGGACTTTTAAAGATGGAGTGAACCATTGCATTTTACATCATGGATGGTTAACAGTTCATGGGGGCTAGGGGCAGAATGTGGTGGTTTGATTCAGGTGTCCCCTGATTAGGTGTTCTGAATGCTAGGTTCCCACCTGATGGAGACTTGGGAATTAATGTCTCCTGCAGGGAGTGTATTGTTGGGGTGGGCTTATGGTGTTATAGCCATCTCCCCTTGCTAGTGTTTGGCACACTCTCCTGTTCCTACTGTCCACCTGATGTTGTCCAGGGGGTGATGTCCACCCTCTGCTCATGCTATCATTTTCTCTGCCATCATGGAGCTTCCCCCTCGAGCCTGTAAGCCAAAGTAAACATATTTTTCCCACAAGCTGCTCTTGGTTGGGTGATTTCTACCAGCAATGTGAACCTGGCTGCAACACTTTTTCTGTGATTGTGTTGCACAATTTGAGAAAAATTGGTTTCAGTTCTTCCATGAAGATTTGATAGAATTCAATTGAGAAGCCATCTGGTCATGGGCTCTTCTTTTTAGTGAGGTTTTTGATTGCCCTTTCAATCTCAGTCATTGTGATAGGTTTGTTTAGGACATTAATCTGCTCTGAGTTTAGCTTTCGTAGGTGGTATGTGTTCAGGAATTCATCCATTTCCTCCATATTATCCAGTTTTATGGAGTAGAGGTTTTTGAAGTAAGTCCTAATGATTCTCCTAATTTCACTTATGTCTGTTGTGATCTCTCCTTTTCCATTTCTAATTTTATAAAAATGGTCAAACTTGGAACAGGTCATTGTCAGCAAACTCATCCAATCACAGAAAGATAATTGTTGCATGGTCTCACTCATCTGTGGCTCCTAATCTGAATCTTCCCATGATGCTGACATACCTAATAAACATCTCAAGGACTGGACAATAGGGATGGTGGGGTGAGAGGGGAGGGTAAGGGTGGTGGGGGGGACAAAAATCTGGACCCAAATGGAAATTGTACATAAAATCCTACATCCTGACAGACATACTAATACGTCAAACTTTCATCAGGTACTTAGAGAGAATACCTGATTCACAGGGGCCTGGAGAGGGTATAATAAAGACTTTCTTCAATCTTCTCCTGTTTCTCTCTCTCTCTTTCTCTTTTATGTTACCTATATTTTTCTTCCTTCTTTTCCTTTAGCACTGACCTGTAACTACCAGTACCAGCATGTGGGTAACATCCACAATGAGCTGTTGATCAGAGAGACCTACAAGGTTTCCCAAAAGAAGACAGAATTCTGTCAGAGTGCTTGATGACCCACCAAAGGTTAATGGTAAGACCCTACTGCCAAAGACACCATATGCTGTTGGGATAGAACATGGAGTGACCTGGCTAGAAACTGGAAGAAGCCAATCCCCAGACAGTTAGCTCGTCTAGTGCAAGAAGGTGTTACATAAGCAACTGGGGGAAAATGACCAACATCTGTCTAAGCAATTCATGGTCTAAGCTACTCAGTAGCAATCAACCTCACATGATGCTCACACAACTGCAATAATGGCACACGACCATTGTGGGTTACCAACTGCTCTTGATTTGGCTAACAGATCCACTCAGTGGAATGGAACCCATACCTGGAATGGGAAAACCAGTCAGAACCATATCCCTAAATGAGCCCGCTCTCCAATATCAAGCTCCCACCAATAGTTGGCTACAAGAGGGCCTACACCTATTAAATTCTCTCTAAAATAATGATGGGTATCCATGTATCTTTCACTGACCTCACTCTCCATTGGAAAATTTGCTTCTGTTTTTCAGATGGACGCAGAACCTGAGGAGAGAATCTGTCCATCGCACCCCACTGGGCACCAGCTGAAGCCATAGAGTTAGTGGGGAAACGAGCAAGGGCTGCTTTCTTGGTGAGCCTGGTATCAGCACAATGGGGGAAGGAGATAGACACAAAGAACACTCAACTCCTACCAAATCAGATATCCAGAGACACAGAGACTCCCAAGACCTCATCACTGAAATAAACCTACAAAGAACCCAACATTGGCTCAGGGAAATTCAAGGAAAGGGTGAGGGGATAGAAAGATTGTTAGAGCCATAAGTTGGGTCATAATGCACAGAGATATTGCCTCTCCCCCATAACTGATGGCTACCCCCACAGTGCAAGACCCACAATCCCCATGGGGGGACAGGGAGGCTAACAATGGTCCTATCATGGCTGTATATACACTATATACATAACTAATTAGAAAAAGAGAGAAACTTTATATTTGTTGTTGAGAAATGTTCCCAAATTCACCAAACCTCGCCAGTTGGAAAGGTGTTTAGCAGATTCCTCAAAATTGAAATTCTCTCCTGAAGAGGGAAAGGAGGCTCTGATTCAGAAAATCAAGTCTGGGATACCTGAAAATTAAAGGTCACACAACTCCCCCAAAGTTTTGTTAATGAGAAACCAACATTCCTTCCTGGGAAGTGGGGAAGAAAGCAACTTTAAGAGACTCAATAAGTCAACAAGTCTGGGAAAAGCTTGCAAGACCCCACCCTAAAGCTATATAAAGGGAAAATAGGGCTGGAGAGATGGCTTAGTGGTTAAGTTACTTGCCTGCAAAGCCTAAGAGCCTGTGTTTGACTCTCAAGATCCCACATAAACCAGATGCACAATGGTGATTCAAGCACAAGGTTGCACATACTCTCTAGGTGGTGCAAGTGTCTGGAGCTCAATTTCAGTGGCTGAGGCCCTGCTGTGCCAATTCTCTCTCTCTCATAATAATAATAATAATAATAATAATAATAATAATAATAACAATAAATATGTTAAAAGGAAAATAACTGCTCGAAACTGTGTCTCTTTGAGCCGGCAGCAAGTGGCGCAGTGTGCTTGGGACTCTGATTGAGCTTCCTGAATTCTTTAGTGTGCTCAGAACTCTGATTGAGCTGCCAACAAGTGGTGCAATGTTCTCAGGACTCTCTGACCAGCAAAGCTGCCTGCAGATTATGAAGTGAGCTCTAGAGACACACCTTCTATGAGTTGGCACATAGGCTATGGTGGGCTTTTCCATGATGTGGCAGCCTTTGAGTCATTTATTGTTCCCATAATCAATCCCTCATCCTGCTCTGTAAAGAACCACAATAAACTCATTGGTTATCCCTAAGTGGTTTTGGCATAGTCATCCTTTGCTCTGTCTTCTGTGGCCTATATGGGGAAAAGATGTGTATTTGTGTCATCTCAGGGAAACAACTCCCATGACAGAAGGCATAAATTAAACCCAGTCTTACAGGAAAATAAGAATTCTCATTGGGTTGGAGAGATGGCTCAGCAGTTAAATTGTTTGCCTGCAAAGCTTAAGGACCCAAGATCAGTTACCCAGTACCCATCCAAATGCACACGGTGGTGCATACAACTGGGGTTACTTTGCAGGGCCTAGACAGAATTACATGCCAATCCTCTCTCTCTTCTCTGTTTCTCTCCCCCTTCCTCTCTCACAAATAAATTAAATTAAATTTAAGAGTTGGAGAAAGCCGGGCGTGGTGGCGCACACCTTTAATCCCAGCACTCGGGAGGCAGAGGTAGGAGGATTGCCGTGAGTTCGAGGCCACCCTGAGACTCCATAGTGAATTCCAGGTCAGCCTGGGCTAGAGTGAAACCCTACCTCAAAAAAACAAAAAACAAACAAAAAAAAAGAGTTGGAGAGATGACAGTAGTTAACACATTAGTCTATGAAGCCTAAGGACCCAGGTTCAATTCCCTTTACCCACTAAACTATATGCACAAGGTGGCATGTGCATCTGGAGTTCATCTGCAGCAGCTGTAGACCATGAGGAATCTATTCTCTCTCTCTCTCTCTCTCTCTCTCTCAAATAAGTGAATATATAAATATTTAAAATAAAATTTAAAAAGAATTCCCTTTTTCATTCACCTGAGATATTTTTATTAAAGAAAAAGTACCCAATTAAAGTTATTTTATTCCCCTTGTACATGCTAATTAAATATGTGAACATGTTATACATTTAGTATGAAGTAACAGCAAAAGGCTTATGTATTGGAAGACCTGTTCCCCAGCTATGAAAAAGTGATTGGAGGGCTGAAGAGATGGCTTAGCAGTTAAGTCACTTGCCTACAAAGCCAAAGGACCCAGGTTTTATTTCTCAGGACCCACGTAAACCGGATGCATAAGGTGATGCATACATCTGGAGTTTCTCTCTCTCTCTCTCTCTCTCTCTCTCATAAATAAATAAATAAATAAATAAATAAAATCTTTTAAAAAGTGATTGGAGGGGGCTGCTGGAGAGAAGGCTTAGTGGCTAAGGAACTTGCCTGTGAAGGCTAAGGTTCAATTCCCAGTACCCATGTAAGCCAGATGCACAAGGTGGCATATATGTCTGGAGTTTGTTTGCAGTGGCGGGAGGCCCTGGCGTGCCCATTCTCTTTATCTGCCCCCCTCTCTCTAATAAATAAATTAAAATTTTTAAATGTGGTTGGTATATATAGGACCTGCCTTCATCTGTAGACTAGCTCACTCATAAGAGTCTATTAGGATATGAGGACTATTGGGAAGAAGTAGGTCACCAGAGAGTGGCACAGTGTAGGGTGTGTCTTGTCCCAAGAACCTTCTGTTTTTCTACTTCCTGGATCTTATGCTCCCACTTCTAACAATATTCTATGCTGCCTCAGGCTCACAGCAAATAATCTAGCCCATCATTTATTGAAACCATGAGCCAAAACAAATCTCTTCAGCTTTAAGTTATTTCATTTAGGTATTTTATCAGAACAATGAGTAATTGAGTAAGACAAAACATAAACTATAGAAGAATAGATAAAAATAAAATATAATAATCATCATAATAGTCATTTAGTGATAAACTGGCATCCATATTCTTCAAAAAGTCAGTTTAAAGCAGATAGACATCAATGAGGCAAACTGATTGTCAAAAGTATTTCTGCTGAACTTAGCAATCTAAAGGAAAAATGCATAAGAAGAAGAGCAAGAAACTCTATAAAATGGTTAAGAATTTCATTGTGAATTAAAAATTTAATAAAATTCTGTTTTTATAATTATACTAACATGAAAATATTTTAGTTAGTATCATATAACCAATAAAATTGATTACAAATAACAAGCACTATTAAAATGAGACATGATCCTGCTATGTGCCACTTTTTCTTACTAAATATGAAGAATTGATTTCTATCTATTTGTTCATTTGTTTCAGTATCTTTCACCATATCTCTGTGTACGTCAATTAATCTTCTGATTATTGACTCAGTATTTCTTTTTTTTTTCTCCATTTTTATTAATATTTTCCATGATAACAAAAAAAATCCCATGGTATTACCCTCCCCCCTTTCCCCTTTGAAATTCCATTCTCCATCATATCCCCTCCCCATCTCAATCTTTCTACTTACATATATACAATACCAACCTAATAAAAGCCCTCCTCCCTTTCTTTCTCTTCCCTTTCTATCTCCTTTTTTAACTTACTGGCCTCTGCTACTGAGTTTTTTCCTTCTCACACAGAAGCCCAATCATCTCTAGCTAAGATCCACATATGAGGGAGAACATGTGGCGCTTGGCTTTCTGGGCCTGGGTTACCTCACTTAGTATAATTCTTTCCAGATCCATCCACTTTTCTGCAAATTTCATAACTTCATTTCTCTTTACTGCTGAGTAAAACTCCATTGTATAAATGTGCCATATCTTCATTATCCACTCATCAGTTGAGGGACATCTAGGCTGGTTCCATTTCCCAGCTATTATAAATTGTGACTCAGTATTTCTGACATGAGCATTTGTTACCAGTCTAAAACACCAGGAGGTTTTTAAAAAAAAAAAAAAAAGAAAGAAAGGATAAATGGGGGCTGGAGAGATGGCTCAGCAGTTAGGAACACTTTCTGTGTAAGCATGAGGGCCGGAGGAGGCCTCATGGACTACTTAAGTTTGGTCCTCTGTGCTCACATAAACAGCCGGGCATGGCTAAGCCCCTCTGTCACCCCAGTCCTGTGAGGAGCTGACACTTGAGAGTCATAGGGGCTCATGAAAAGATGGCGAGCTCAACAATCAGTAATAGACTGTGATTCAAATAAGAATGGGTGGAAGAGCAGTGGCCAGTGAATAGGGCACTGTATGGACACATAAACATGCATATACCACATCCCACAAACACAGACAGACAGACAGCCCTCCACACACATCCATACACACACACAAGAATAAACCATGCCTCTGGCACTCATCCCTGGCATTGACGTTTGCCTTCTTGAGCAGAATTGCTGCTATCTGCAGATTGTCCTTACCACAGCAGCTATGAGTGGCCTGAAGCCGTCCTGTGAAAACACAAAAGTAACTTACAACTCACAAAACTGCATGCGTCTCAAGCCTACTGAAAATGTTAGAAAAGACCCCATGGACATGAAGATGTAATGTAGAGAGTGAATAGTAATCTTTCTTCTCTCTCAGCTCACTTTCACACATTCTATTTCTTCCTGTGGAAATCAATCTCCCCTCCCTGGGGTTGTCACATGAATGATAGTCCTCTCCAAAACACACTTCAGAAATTCACTGATTTCCAGAATATTGTTTTTAGCATAGAATTTACCATGGTATTTTGGTTTCATCAGGTTTTTCACATAAACCTTGAAGACAGTGACTATTTTGTCTGTCCATCCATTTTTTCTTTCTTTGACAATTTTATACATGTACATAGTGTAGTTTCCTCATAATGCCCTTTCATTACCTTCTCTTGTCTATCTCTCTGATTCTGCTTCCACTGAAAATGGAATTTTTTTTTGCTTGTGTGTATGGTGGTGTCTGCATGTTTGTGCACTTTTGCCTTGCTGTCTTTTCTCAAGGTCTGATGATTCCCAGGTCTCTGCTCAAAAGAATTATAGGTAAAGAGAGTTCAATAACAAAATAACTCTAAACACAGAATCCTCACTTTGATTTACAAGAAACATTAAGCCAAAGGAATGTCATAGACTGAAATGAATAAGTACAGAATCTCCACTATACACTTGATATATTTTCTCAAATTTGATGTGATATTTGCTACAAATGGGCAGGGTCTGAGTGTATTTGGAAGCCAGCTAAGGACTCATTTGTGTTTGGGCTCTCCTAAAGAAAGCCTGGTGTCTAGACCCATCCAGGGTGTGAGGTCCAGGTGCTGAGGAGCCTGTGGCAGGAAGAAGACCCAGGATCTTCTGTGAAAGCAGATCTCGGGATTCCCTTCTCTCCCCTCCAGTGAGCCCAGCCCAGGAGGGTGGCATCTCTCTCCCTTTAGGCCCTGGGGCTAAGGAGCCTCTTACTGGGAGTCACACCTTCCAGCCCTCTTACCTCTTGCTCTTGTCCAGTTGGCTAATGAGGGTCTTCCTCAGCATGAGGAAACTGTGTACCTTGTCAAAGTCCCCCTGGTTTGCAGCTTTGTGAGAGCTTTCAACAGGCTTGTCCCCTGACAGTTAACCAGGCTTTTATGGTTGTGAAGTGCTCCAAAGACAAGAACTTCTTCATGGTACAGTCTGTGACCTTAATGCCCCTTCTTCCCTGCTAGCCTCTCCCCCATCCCTATCCCCAACCTCTGATCCCAGTTCAGCTTGTATTCACCCAACCCACCCCATCCTTCACTGTCTATGGTCACCCACCCCTCCCAATGAGAAACTTAGTGACCCAAATCCCCAGCATTAGTGCATATGCCATGCTAGCCTAGTCTCCAATATGACCAGCATCCCCCACGGAAAGCACTGTGCCTTAGCATCTGCAGAACACTAACAGCTGGCAGCATTTTCATCTCATTGCCCAGCAACGTTGTGAATCAATTGTGACAAGGTGGCAAGGAGCCAGCATGCCTCAAGGACCAGTGACTACTGCCGCATACCCTCCAGCCTATCCTCTCCAATGATGGGTGACTAGAATTCCCACCAAGTGTCAAACATAGACAAGCCTTGGACAAGAGTTCTTGCTTGCTTAGGGCCTTTGGGAATGCAATCTTTGAGTGAAAATCATTTAAAATAATGTGAAACTTGAGGGTATTGGGCATCTCTGTGAAAACTCTTCCAAATATCAAATTTTGATCACAGAAGGATCATAAATTCCAGGCCAGCCTGATTACATGGCAAGATGCAGGTCGCAAAATGAACAAGCCACTGCTAGAATCTCAATATAGGCTCTTCATTTTCCCTCCTCATCCCCTACCTGACACTCCATGGGACAGAATTCATGTCTGGTACATGACCTGGGCAAGTGTAGTGACAGAAGGCTGCCTCACTGATTTTCAACTGATGACAATATGTATCATCAGGGCAAACTTTCAAGGAAAAAAAAAAAGTAAATTCCCCAGATAAATGAAAATACACTTCTGCTAGCCTCATACCACTTCCCTTTATCCCTCTATTTCAGAGCTTTGAGGCATGTGAATTCCCCAGTTAAGACTGATAGCTAAATTACATTAACTTGGAGTCTATAACATCCAGTAACAATTTAAGGTACCCTGTTACAGCTCAATATAAGCCCTAGGCAGATCGTGTGATTGCCTTTTGTCCTATAAGGAGTTTGTAACATGATTAAACACCTTAAGACTTAGTTAACCCATTTTATCTTGTTCTTTAGTAAAAGTTTACATTCTAGCAAGGCATAACATAACTTCAGTGTTCTGACAGACAGGTCTTTAAAGGACCCAAAGCAAGAGAGGTAAGAGGAGCTTTTCTGGACTTTGAGCATCAAAGGGATCTCAAGTCCATGGGCCTGGCATCTGCCTCACAACCTTGTGCAACCTCATACCCTTGTGTGTCCTCACACTCTACTGGAGCTTCACACCTTCTGATAGGCTCATATCCCCCTGACAGCCTCACAAAATCCTGCAGCCTTTTCTTTTCAGATGGCAGTGACCACTGGGATGACCCAAAAGGCAATATGGTGCTGAGAAGAAGTGATAGAGGAGTGCTCAGCACTGAAACATTTCTATCACACCCTCCAAGACTCAGGGTCCATTGTGGAAGAGGTGGTGGAAATGGAAGAGCCAAAGGAAGGGTACTAACACTTTACAATGCTACTGTCCAGAGAGAAATTGGCTTCGATATCCATGACCTCACAGTGCCTAGCAGTACCTTCACAAGACCCTCATAATAGGAGAAAGAAATGATGACATCAAAATAAAAGGGAGACTAATGAAGAGAGGGAGGAGATATGATGGACAGTGGAGTTGTCAAGGGGGAAGAGGAAAGTGGAGGAGGGGAGGTTTATTGGTTTATTGTCTGTAAATATAGAAGTTGTCAATAAAAAAATTTTAAAAGAAAATTGGAGATAGACAATTAATGTTTAATAGATAATGCATTGATTAGATTTTGGTTCACATATATTCTATAATTTCTCAGTACCTGAATCATAAACATGTCTAATAATTCTATAAATCTATAAATCATCCCCAAATTAAATTTTAAGGCTTATTTTCAAACTCAGTCACAATTATATATACAATGATATATAAACACACATATGACATATATTCTACCTTTTAAAATGGGTATTCTTTTTTTTTTCTTTATTAGATAGTTTTCTATTCAGCAAATACAGGCAGTTTGGTACCATTATTAGGCTCATCCGTGACCTACCCACTCCCCTTGGCCCCTCCTTGTTGAGGTATATGGGTCATGCACTGTGGAGTTAGCCCACAGTGATGGGTAAGCTAAATGTCTCTGCATATCATGACCCAACATGAGGCTTTGATATTCTTTCTGCCCCCTCTTCCTCAAAATTTCCCTGAGCCATGTTGGGTTCATTTTTGGTCTGCTTCAGTGATGAGGTGTTGGGGGCCTCTGAGGCTCTGGCTCTCTGATTTGGTAGGAGTTGATTTTTCTCTGTGCTGATCTCCTTCCCCCTTGTGCTGGTATCCGGTTCATCAGGAAAACAGCCCCCTTGCTTGTTTCTCCAATTTTTCTTAGTTTCAGCCAGGGCCCTTTTGAGGTATGATGGGGTGGCTCTCTCCTTAGGATCTACATCTATCTGAAAAAGAGAAGCAGATTCTCCAACGGAGAGTAACTTAGCATCAGGACAAATGAGATAACCCCTTTTTTTTTTTAATAGAGAACTTAATAGGTGTAGGCCCTCTTATAGCCCACAATTGATGGTAGATTGATATTGGAGAGTGGGCTTATGTTTGGATATGGTTCTGACTGTTTCCCAGCTCCAGCTATGGGTCCCATACCACTGAGGGGTTCAGTTAGCCGAATTGAGAGCAGTTGGTTCCTCACCATGGCTGTGTGCCACCACTGCACTTGTGTGGGCATCACAACAAGTTATTTGCTGCTAAGTAGGTTAGAACATGTGTTGCCTCGACAGATATTGGTCATTTTCCTCCAGTCGCCCATGTAGCACGTTCTGGCACTAGACGCACTGACTGTCTGGGGACTGACTTTCTTCCAAATTCCAGCCATGCCATTCTAATTTGCATGTCAATCACATAAGGTGTCTTTAGCAGTAGGGTCTTACCACTAGCCTTTGGTGGGTCATCAGGTACTCTGACAGAAACCTGTCTGTGTTTTAGGAAAACTTGTAGGTCTCTCTGATCAAAAGCTCATTGTGGATGATAGCCCCATGCTGGTTCTGGGAGTTACATGTCAGTGCGCACTAAGAAAATGAGGAAAAAGATAACTAATATACAAGAGTTAGAGATAAGAGAGAGAGAGAGAGAGGGAGAGGGGAAGTGAGGGAGGGAAGATGTAGGAGATTAAGGTTAGTCTTCATCTTACACTCTCCAGTGTCTTGTGGTTCAGGTGTTCCCTGTAAGGGCCTGGTGAAGGATCAGCCATTTGGTCTGTCTTTTAGTAAGTAGAAAATTATGGTACCATTTCTGTTTGGGTCTAGATTTGTGTTTCCCACCCCTTTGATGTCCTCCCCTCCGTCCCCTTCCATCCTAGTGTCTAATCTAGGAGATGCTTGCTGGGTATGTAAGGTATCTTGGGTAGATTCAGGTTAGGTGCTGTAGATGAGTGAGACTATGTGGCGATTTTTTTTTCTGTGATTGGGTAAGTTCTCTGAGAATGATCTGTTCCAGGTTCAACCATTTTTCCTCAAATTTCATTGTGTCATTTTTTCTTACTGCTGTATACAATTCCATTGTGTAGATATACCACATCTTAGTTATCCATTCTTCTAGTGATGGACATCTGGGTTGATTCCAGCACTTAGCTATTACAAATTGAGCCGCTATAAACATGGTTGAGCAAATCTCTTTAGTCTGTGGTTTGAAGGTTTTAGGGTAGATGCCCAGTAAGGGAATAACTGGGTCTGTTGGTATCTCTATACTCAGCTTTTTCAGAAGTCTCCAAATTGCTTTCCAAAGTGGTTGAACCATCCTACATTCCCACCAACAGTGGATGAGTGTTCCTACTTCTCCACATCCTCGCCAGCATTTATTTTTATTTGATTTTTTGATGTTTGCTATCCTTATTGGGGTAAGGTGGAATCTCATAGTTGTTTTAATTTGCATTTCTCTGATGATTAGGGATGATCAACATTTTCTTAAGTGTATGTTTGCCATTTCTATTTCTTCCTCTGTAAACTGCCTGTTCAGCTCTTTGGCCGATTTTGTGAGTGGGGTGTTTGACTTCTTACTGTTTACATTTTTGAGTTCTTTGTAGATTCTAGAGATTAGGCCTCTATCAGTTGGATAACCCACAAATATTTTCTCCCATTCTGTGGGTGATCTATTGGCTTTGCTTATTGTAAGCTTGTCTGTAAAGAAACTCTTCATCTTCATGTGACCCCATCGGTTGAGTGATGGTTTAAATTCATGAGCTACTGGGGTTTTGTTCAGGAAGTCTTTTTCCATTCCTATATCATGGAAAGTACTTACTAAATTTTCTCCCAGTAGTATACGAGTTTCTTGTCTTATATTGAGATCTTTGATCCATTTGGACTTGAGTGTAGTGCATGGTGAAATGTGTGGGTCAAGTTTCTGTTTCCCGCATATGGTTATCCAATTTGTCCAGCACCATTTGTTGAAGATGCTGTCTTTTTTCCAGCCTATATTATTTGGACCTTCATCGAATATCAAGTAGCTATAGTTGCTTGACCCAAAGTCCGGGTCCTCAAGTCTATTCCATTGATCTATACTCGTTTTTATGCGAGTACCATGCTGTTTTTTATTACTATGGCTTTGTAATATACCTTTAGATCAGGTATGGTGATGCCTCCAGAGGTATTTCTTTTGCTGAGGATATGTTTGGAAATGCGAGGCCTTCTGCCTTTCCATATGAAATTTGACATCATTTTTTCTATCTCTGTGAAGAACAGTGTAGGGATTTTAATTGGAATTGCATTAAATCAGTATATTGCCTTTGGTAGGATTGTCATATTCACAATGTTAACTCTTCCTACCCAGCAACATGGGAGTTCTTTCCATTTTCTCAAGTCTGCCTCAATTTCTGTTTTGAGTGTTTTTATGTTTTCGTTGTATAATTCTTTCACTTCCTTGGTTAACGTTATTCCAAGGTATTTTTTTTTTTGTTGCAATTAAAAATGGGACTATGTCCCTTATTTCTTTCTCTTTATCTTTGTCATTTGCATAAAGGAAGACTACTGATTTTTGTGCATTGATTTTGTATCCTGCTACTTTGCTATAGGAGTTAATCACCTTCAGGAGTTTTGGGATGGAGTCTCTCGGGTCTCTTACATATATAATCATGTTATCAGCGAATAAAGCCAACTTAACTTCTTCCTTTCCAAATTCTATCCTTTTTATTTCATTCTCCTGTCTTATTGCTTGAGCTAGGACTACCAGAACTGTATTGAAAAGCAGAGGTGAGAGTGGACAACCCTGTCTTGTTCCTGATCTTAATGGGAATTCCTACAGTCTCTCTCCATTAAGTATTATTTGGGCCTTTGGAGCTTTGTATATTGCCTTTATTAGGTTGAGATATGAAACAACCATGCCAATGATCTCCAATGTTTTGAACATGAAGTGATGTTGAATCTTGTCAAAGGCCTTTTCTGCATCTATCGAAATGATCATGTGGTTTTTATGTTTAACCTTGTTTATGTGTTGTATTACATTGACAGATTTCTGTATGTTGAACCACCCCTGTGTTCCTGGAATGAATCCCTCTTGGTCAAGGTGGATAATGCTTTTGATGTGTTGATGGATTCGGTTTGCAAGGATTTTGTTTAGGATCTTTGCATCTAAATTGATCAGGGAAATAGGCTGGTAGTTTTCTTTTCTTGTGGCATCTCTGCCTGGTTTTGGAATTAGGGTGATGCTAGCTTCATAAAAGGAGTTGGGTAGCTTTCCCTGTTCACCAACTGTGTGGCACAGTTTGAGGAAGATTGGTTTGAGTTCTTCCATGAAGGTTTGATAGAATTCAGCCGAGAAGCCATCTGGTCCTGGACTCTTCTTTTTGGGGAGGTTTTTTATTACTTTTTCAGTCTCCATGAGTGTGATGGGTTGATTGAGGTGATTAATCTGCTCTGTGTTTAGCTTTGGTAGATGGTATGCGTCCAAGAATTTATCCATCTCCTCCATATTATCCAGTTCTGTGGAGTAGAGATTTTTGAAATAAGTCCTGATGATTCTCCCAATTTCACTTATGTCTGTTGTGATCTCTCCTTTTTCATTTTGAATTTTGTTAATTTGAAGCTTCACCTTTTTTTGCTTGATCAGATTGGCCAGGGGTTTGTCAATCTTGTTTATTTTTTTCAAAGAACCAGCTCTTTGTTTTGTCAGTTGTCTTAATTGTTTCCTTTGTTCCAGTTCATTGGTTTCTGCTCTGGTTTTAATTATTTCTTTCCTTCTGGAGCACTTTGGGTTGGATTTTTCTTGTTTTTCCAGTGCATTTAGTTGAATGGTTAGGTCATTGATTTGGGACCTTTCTGTCTTTTTTATGAAGGCATTGAGTGCTATGAATTTTCCCCTGAGGACCGCCTTCAGTGTGTCCCATAAGTTTTGGTACGATGTGTTCTCATTGTTGTTCAATTCCAGAAATTTTGCAATTTCATTCTTTTTAATTTCATCCACTATCCATTTATTGTTTAAAAGTGTGCTGTTCAGTTTCCAGGTGCCTTTGGGATTCTTGGTGGGTCTTTTGTTGTTGATTTCTAGCAATATAGCATTGTGATCTGATATCATGCAGGGAATTTTGTCAATCTTCCTAAATATGTGGAGGCAGTCTTTGTGACCCAGTATATGGTCTATTTTAGAGAATGTTCCATGGGATGCTGAGAAGACTGTGTAATCTGTGGATTTGGGATGGAAGGTTCTGTAGATGTCCATTAGGTCTAAGTGATCTCTGGTTTTGTTGAGCTCTTACTTCCCTGTTGAGTTTCTGGTTGGATGATCTGTCTATTACTGATAATGGTGTATTGAAGTCCCCAACTATGATGGTGTTGCTGGTTATTTCTGTTTATTGTCAAGTAGGTTTTGTTTTATGAACTGTGGTGCCCCTGTGTTTGGTGCATAAAGATTTATGATTGTGATATCCTCTTGATGGAACTTCTGGCCAAGATGGTGACCACCTAGCTGTGCTGCAAATCCCGGAGAAAGAAAGGCAAGATATTAAGGGTACATAGTGGCTTTTAGGGGAGAGAAATCTGGGAGGGCACAGAGGCGGGGAACAGGGAATCGCGGATCCCCTCATGGGCGGGTAGCCACACCTCACCCCAAATAACTGCCGTGTTCACAGCACCACCGCTGCCGCCGCTGCTGCGCCGGCTGCCACTGCTGCCACCGCACGCCGATTGTTACCTGCATGCGGAAGCTTAGACTGCTCCGCACTCTCGTCCACTTGCCCACTTACTGAGCGAGCCCAGTCCCACAGCAGGTGACACGCAAGCTCAGACTGTGTCTCTCGCTTGCGCCAGCTCAGGTGCCATCCCCTACCTGTCTGCCATGCAGGCCATCCGCCATTGTCCTGTGGCAGGGGAGCGCAGACTGCTTCCGCTTCCCAGCATTCCCAGCCAGAAATCAGGCTGCTTCCGTGCTTGGTGCCTCAGTACCACTCCTAGCTTGAATGCAGGCATCTTTGACACATTACCACTTGAGAACTCAGACAACTTTGGCGCCCCTGCCAGGCAGTAGATAGGCAGCTTTGGCAAGTGAAGTCAAAGCTCAGGCTGCTTGGCAACTGCCCCAGGCTGCCCCAGATTCCCATTGTTCTTGAGCGCAGGCTGATATGCCCACCTACCTGCCCATACACTGTCATGTGCAGAACACAGTGCAAAAGAAATAACATGAAAAATCAAATGCAAGAAAATCCAGTTAGATCACCCAGTCCCACAATGAATACATCTAACCAAAACATAGAAGAACCAATAGGACCAGAACACCAAATTGAAGCTATGAGCAATGCAACTCTGACCAACCTACTGGTAGAACTTGCAGGAAAGCAACAAAGGGCCGACAATCCTGTGGATGCTGCCATCATTAAACTAGAAGTAATAGATAAGAAATTGGAAGGATTTCAAAGAGAGTTAAGAGATTTGAGGGAGAGTGAAAAAAAAGAAGACCTTAAAAATCAGCTGGCCATGCTAAGTGAAGACATAAAGAAATGCAAGGATGAACTCCAAGAATCATCAAGAAAATCAGAAAATGATGTGAAAAGGGAGCTTGACAGAGGGATGGAAATTATACATAGAAAAGTAATAGAAAATGCAAACTTAATTGAACAAGTCCAAAACTCGCTAGAAGCTCTCAAGAACAGAGTCAGCCAAGTGCAGGATAGAAACTCTGATCTGGAAGACAAGAAGGAAGAAACAGTTAGAGAGTTCAAAAATTTCAGTAAGTTCAAAAGCTCCTGTGAACAGAACATGAGGGAATTGTGGGATACACTTAAACGTCCCAATATCAGGATCATTGGAATACCAGAAGGAGAAGAATTACAGACCAAAGGCATGGAGAACTTATTTAACAAAATAATTGAAGAAAACTTCCCCAGTCTCTTAAAAGAAAGGCCCATCAAGATACATGAAGCCAATAGAACTCCAAACAGACTGAACCAAAGGAGAAACTCTCCAAGACATATTATCATTAAGACTCTAAACATTGACAACAAAGAGAAAATCCTAAAAGCAGCTAGGGAAAAAAAGCACACCACCTTCAAAGGAAACCCCATCAGAAATACTTCAGACTTCTCAATGGAAACCCTGAAGGCTAGAAGGGCCTGGAATGAAACACTGCAAAGTCTAAGAACCTATGGCTTCCAACCCAAACTACTCTACCCAGCAAAAGTATCCCTCATAATAGATGGTGAAAGAAAAACATTCCATGACAAAACTCAGCTTTACAATTATATGAACACAAAACCAAACCTACAGAGAGTATTTCAGGAAATTCTCCACAGAGAAGAAAAAAATAATCAAATTCAATTGCCTACAAGAAGCAGATCACAACAACCAAACTCAGAGTGGGCGCAAAAAACTTCAATGTTCATGAAAACACCAACCCACATTTACCATCACAATACGGCAGGGATCAAATCAAATCTCACAGTCATTACCCTAAATATTAATGGCCTTAATTCAGCCATCAAGAGACACAAGCTAACAGGATGGATCAAAAAATGAGACCCCTCAATCTGTTGCCTGCAAGAAACCCACCTCACCATTAAAGACAGACATCTCCTCAGGGTGAAAGGGTGGAAAACAGTATTCCAAGCAAATGGGAATAAGAAACAAGCAGATGTAGCTATATTAACATCGGGTAAAATAGACTTCAAACCAAAAATAATCAAAAAAGACAAAGAAGGCCACTTTCTACTTATCAAGGGAATGATCCATCAAGAGGATATTACAATCATAAATCTGTATGCACCAAACACAGGGGCACCACAGTTCATAAAACAAAACCTACTTGACAATAAAACAGAAATAACCACAAACACCATCATAGCTGGGGACTTCAATACACCATTATCAGTAACAGACATATCATCCAAACAGAAACTCAACAGGGAAGTAAGAGAGCTCAACAAAACTTAGACCTAATGGACATCTACAGAACCTTCCATCCCAAATCCACAGATTACACAGTCTTCTCAGCATCCCATGGAACATTCTCTAAAATAGACCATATGCTGGGTCACAAAGACTGCCTCCACATATTTAGGAAGATTGACAAAATTCCCTGCATGATATCAGATCACAATACTATATTGCTAGAAATCAACAACAAAAGACCCACCAAGCATCCCAAAGGCACCTGGAAACTGAACAGCACACTTTTAAACAATAAATGGATAGTGGATGAAATAAAAAATGAAACTGCAAAATTTCTGGAATTGAGCAATAATGAGGACACATCGTACCAAAACTTATGGGACACAATGAAGGCGGTCCTCAGGGGAAAATTCATAGCACTCAATGCCTTCATAAAAAAGACAGAAAGGTCCAAAATCAATGACCTAACCATCCACTTGAAGGCACTGGAAAAACAAGAAAAATCCAACCCAAAGAGCTCCAGAAGGAAAGAAATAATTAAAACCAGAGCAGAAATCAATGAACTGGAAACGAAGGAAACAATTAAGACAATTGACAAAACAAAGAGCTGGTTCTTTGAAAAAATAAACAAAATTGACAAACCCCTGGCCAATCTGATCAAGCAAAAAAAGGTGAAGCTTCAAATTAACAAAATTCAAAATGAAAAAGGAGAGATCACAACAGACATAAGTGAAATTGGGAGAATCATCAGGACTTATTTCAAAAACCTCTACTCCACAGAACTGGATAATGTGGAGGAGATGGATAAATTATTGGATGCATACCATCTACCAAAGCTAAACACAGAGTAGATTAATCACCTCAATCAATCCATCACACTCATGGAGATTGAAAATGTAATAAAAAACCTCCCAAAAAAGAAGAGTCCAGGACCAGATTGCTTCTCAGCTGAATTCTATCAAACCTTCATGGAAGAACTCAAACCAATCTTCCTCAAACTGTGCCACACAATTGGTGAACTGGGAAAGCTACCCAACTCCTTTTATGAAGCTAGCATCACCCTAATTCCAAAACCAGGCAGAGATGCCACAAGAAAAGAAAACTACCAGCCTATTTCCTTGATGAATTTAGATGCAAAGATCCTAAACAAAATCCTTGCAAACCAAATCCAACAACACATCAAAAGCATTATCCACCTTGATCAAGTGGGATTCATTCCAGGAACACAGGGGTGGTTCAACATACAGAAATCTGTCAATGTAATACAACACATAAACAAGGTTAAACATAAAAACCACATGATCATATCGATAGATGCAGAAAAGGCCTTTGACAAGATTCAACATCACTTCATGGTCAAAACATTGGAGAGAATTGGCATGGTTGGTTCATATCTTTACCTAATAAAGGCAATATACGAAGCTCCGAAGGCCCAAATAATACTTAATGGAGAGAGACTGTAGGAATTCCCATTAAGATCAGGAACAAGACAGGGTTGTCCACTCTCACCTCTGCTTTTCAATATACTTCTGGATGTCCTAGCTCAAGCAATAAGACAGGAGAAGGAAATAAAAGGGATAGAATTTGGAAAGGAAGAAGTTAAGTTGGCTTTATTCGCTGATGACATGATTATATATGTAAGAGACCCGAGAGACTCCATCCCCAAACTCCTGAAGGTGATTAACTCCTATAGCAAAGTAGCAGGATACAAAATCAATGCACAAAAATCAGTAGCCTGCCTTTATGCAAAGGACAAAGATAGAGAAAAAGAAATAAGGGACATAGTCCCATTTTCAATTGCAACAAAAAAATAAAATACCTTGGAATAACGTTAACCATGGAAGTGAAAGATCTATACAATGAAAACATAAAAACACTCAAAACAGAAATTGAGGCGGACTTGAGAAAATGGAAAGACCTCCCATGTTACTGGATAGGCACAATTAACATTGTGAAGATGACAATCCTACCAAAGGCAATATACAGATTTAATGCAATTCCAATTAAAATCCCTACCTTATTCTTCACAGAGATAGAAAAAATGATGTCAAATTTCATATGGAAAGGCAGAAGGCCTCGCATTTCCAAACATATCCTCAGCAAAAGAAATACCTCTGGAGGCATCACCATACCTGATCTAAAGCTATATTGCAAAGTCATAGTAATAAAAACAGCATGGTACTGGCATAAAAACAGGAGTATAGATCAATGAAATAGACTTGAGGACCCGGACTTTGGGTCAAGCAACTATAGCTGCTTGATATTCGATAAAGGCCCAAACAATATGGGCTGGAAAAAACACAGCATCTTCAACAAATGGTGCTGGACAAACTGGATAACCATATGCAGGAAACTGAAACTTGACCCACACATTTCACCATGCACTACACTCAAGTCCAAATGGATCAAAGATCTCAATATAAGACCAGAAACTAGAATACTACTGGAAGAAAATTTAGTAAGTACTTTCCATGATATAGGAATGGAAAAAGACTTCCTGGACAAAACCCCAGTAGCTCATGAACTTAAACCGTCACTCAACCAATGGGATCACATAAAGCTGAAGAGTTTCTTTACAGACAAGCATACAATAAGCAATGCCAATAGATTACCCACAGAATGGGAGAAAATATTTGTGGGTTATCCAACTGATAGAGGCCTAATCTCTAGAATGTACAAAGAACTCAAAAATGTAAACAGTAAGAAGTCAAACACCCCACTCACAAAATGGGGCAAAGAGCTGAACAGGCAGCCCACGGAGGAAGAAATAGAAATGGCAAACATACACTTAAGAAAATGTTCATCATCCCTAATCATCAGAGAAATGCAAATTAAAACAACTATGAGATTCCACCTTACCCCAATAAGGATAGCAAACATCGAAAAATCAAATAAAAATAAATGCTGGCAAGGATGTCGAGAAGTAGGAACACTCATCCACTGTTGGTGGGAATGTAGGATGGTACAACCACTTTGGAAAGCAATATGGAGACTTCTGAAAAAGCTGAGTATAGAGATACCAACAGACCCAGTTATTCCCTTACTGGGCATCTACCCTAAAACCTTCAAACCACAGACTAAAGAGATTTGCTCAACCATGTTTATAGCGGCTCAATTTGTAATAGCTAAGAGCTAGAATCAACCCAGATGTCCATCACTAGAAGAATGGATAACTAAGATGTGGTATATCTACACAATGGAATTGTATACAGCAGTAAGAAAAAATGACAATGAAATTTGAGGAAAAATGGTTGAACCTGGAACAGATCATTCTCAGAGAACTTACCCAATCACAGAAAAAAAATCGCCACATAGTCTCAGTCATCTACAGCATCGAACCTGGATCTACCCAAGATACCCTACATATCCAGCAAGCATCTCGTGGACTAGACACTAGGATGGAAGGGGAGGGAGGGCAGGGCATCAAAGGGGTGGGAAACACAAATCTAGACCCAAACGGCAATGGTACCATAAAATTCTACTTACTAAAATACAGACCAAATGGCTGATCCTTCACCAGGCCCTTACAGGGAACACCTGAACCACAAGACACTGGAGAGGGTAAAATTAAGACTAACCTTAATCTCCTACATCTTCCCTCCCTCACTTCCCCTCTCCCTGTCTCTCTCTCTCTTATCTCTAACTCTTGTATATTAGTTATCTTTTTCCTCATTTTCTTAGTGAGCACTGACCTGTAACTCCCAGATCCAGCATTAGGCTATCATCCACAATGAGCTTTTCATCAGAGAAATCTACAAGGTTTCCTAAAAGACAGACAGGTTTCTGTCAGAGTACTTGATGACCCACCAAAGGCTAGTGGTAGGACCCTACTGCTGAAGACACCTTATGCAGTTGACATGCAAATTAGAATGGCATGGCTGGAAGTTGGAAGAGAGTCAGTCCCCAGACAGTCAGTGTGTCTAGTGCTAGAAGGTGCTACATGGGCGACTGGGGGAAATTGACCAATATCTGTCGAAGCAATGCATGGTCTCACCTACTTAGCAGCAAATAACTTGTGATGCCCACACAAGTGCAGTGGTGGCACACAGCCATGGTGGGGAACCAACTGCTCTCAATTTGGCTAACTGATCCCCTCACTGGTATGGGACCCATAGCTGGAGCTGGGAAACAAGTCAGAACCAGATCCAAACGTAAACCCGCTCTCCAATGTCAGGCTACCATCAATTGTGGGGTATAAGAGGGCCTACATGTATTAAATTCTCTATTAAAAAAAAAAAAAAGTTAAGTGTTATCTCATTTGTCAGGTGCTAACTTACTCTCCGTTGGAGAATCTGCTTCTCTTTTTCAGATAGATGTAGATCCTAAGGAGAGAGCCACCCCATCATACCTCAAAAGGGCCCTGGCTGAAACTAAGAAAAATTGGAGAAACAAGCAAGGGGGCTGTTTTCCTGATGAACCGGATACCAGCAGAAGGGGGAAGGAGATCAGCACAGAGAAAAATCAACTCCTACCAAATCAGAGAGCCAGAGCCTCAGAGGCCCCCAACACCTCATCACTGAAGCAGACCAAAAATGAACCCAACATGGCTCAGGGAAATTTTGCGGAAGAGGGGTTGGAAAGAAAGTCAGAGTCACATGTTGGGTCATGATATGCAGAGACATTTAGCTTACCCATAACTGTGGGCTAACTCCACAATGCATGACCCGTGTACCTCAACAAGGAGGGGCCAAGGGGAGGGGGTAGGTCACAGATGAGCCTAATGATGGTACCAAACTGACTGTATTTGCTGAATACAGAACTGACTAATAAAGAAAAAATTTGGTTCCATTGGGGAAAAAAAAAAAAAAACTCCACATGGAGCTGCTTGACCACTACGAGCCTGAGGACCCCATCACCTGGTTTTTCCAACCTTTTAGTTACTTGGCTTCTCTCCCTCCTTAGCCTCCTCATTGCTATAGGAATGCTATTATTTGTAGCTCCCTCCCTCATCAAATTTCTCAGACAAAAATAATTAATATTGCCAAGGTTGCTACTAATCAGGGTCTTGTGCACCATGTAGGCCTATCTGAGCCCATGATAGACTAAAAGGATTTCACTCAATATGATGACACCTCCCCATTATAAAAACAAAGGGGGAGCTGTTGGATATAGTCAGGGGCCTGGGTTAAAGCAAACCTAAACTGTCTGACACGAAGGCCCCAGGCTAGGAAGAGGTCACAGCATCCTGAACCGCTGGTCATATCTTGTGTACTGGACCAGCAGGGGAGCTCATTCCCCCATTCTTTGGGCTTCCAGTGAGCCTGGACCCTTGGACAAAATCTCAGACCCTGAGATTGGCAGGAAGTAAGGACACTCCTCCAAGCACAGGATACCTGGACATTCAGATAAGACTTAGGCTTTGCCCATAACCCTGTGGCCTTTGGGCAGTTGCCTAGGAAACTCCTTATATGGTATCAGCCAGCACCTTTGCACAGCCCCTCCCTGTGCCATTGCCTATGTGCTGGAATGAATGTCTCCATATGCTAATTGGGCATCAGCAAGCAACCTTGTACATCCAATCCCCTTAGGACCCTCAACTGCTTATAAATCCATTTCCTTGGCAATAAACCAAGAGCTGATCACTGAAAATGACTCCCAGGGGTGATTCTTTTTCTCATTATGTACGCACAACCTTGTTCTCCATGGTTGCCTGGGACACTTTCCAGGAACTGCGGCCAGGCCCCGAAGGACCCAGGGACCCACAGCCTAGTGTTCTTTCCTTACTCCTTGTCCCTGTGGAGAGTTGGCATTCCTTGTCCCTCTGTCTTGTTTTCAGGGCATCTATGTGAGCTTTCAGGAGTCAGGCCACCCTGGTGGCTTTGGGCCCCATTCTGCCCACTGTTCACACAGACATACACTTTCCTGTTTTGTAGCCCCTGAAAATGGATGTGACTTGCCTCATGCCCACCCCATATACTTCTCTTGGGAGCCAGGTGGGGCAATATTGGAGGATAGTAATGGAGAAAGCCAAAAAAGTGGTAGTGGGCCTGGTATGGTGGCACATGCCTTTAATCCCAGCACTTGGGAGGCAGAGGTATGAGGATCAGTGTGAGTTGAAGGCCTGGGACTATTGAGTGAGTTCTAGGTCAGCCTGGGCTAGAGTGAGACACTACCATGAAAAACCCAAAATACACACACACACACACACACACACGGGCTGGAGAGATGGTTCAGTGGTTAAGGCATTTGCCTGAAAAGCCTAATTACCCAGGTTTAATTTCCAAGTACCCACATAAAGCCAGAAGAACTAAGTGGTGCATGCATCTAGAGTCTGTTTGCAGTGGCTCAAGGCCCTGGTGCAACCATTCTCTCTGTGTTCTATCTCTCTCTGCTTGCAAATAAATAAATAAAAATATTTTAAGTGGCCATAGGGAATCGGCAGGAGGGCCACTGAGGCATGAAGCAGAACTTCAATGTGCAGCCCTTTCTCTGAATGTACAAATGTGTGTACAAGTATGTTAAATATATTGTCTCTGGAAGTTTCTACATCTTTTTTTTACATAAATGGCATTGTGTTAATTACTGTGCTATTTTGATTTTTCTACCCAGCACTATCTTGGTGTATATCAGCAATAAAAACATTATAGGGCTGAAGAGATGACTCAGTGGCTAACAGTACTTTCTCTGCAGGCATGAAGTCCTGATCCCCAGCACCGCACATATAAAAACTGCACTTGGGTGTTCTTGTCTATAACCCCAGCCCTGGATTTCTAAGGCTTACTAGTCAATCTAACTGAAAAATGAGGAACTCCAGTTTCAGTGAATGACTGACTCCAGGTGTTGCATGAACTGTTTTCTTGGGGAGATGCTGGTAAGCGCTTGCTCACCAAGACAGGCTACCACGACAGGATGATTCCACCAACATTCAACCCAGTAAACTAATGAGGTTGTTGCACTTCCTTATGGAGCAAGGAGTCCCTAAAGCAGCATCCCAGCATGGATGACAACCATGTCCCTTGATCTCCACCGCACATATACTCTGTTTCCCCCTGAGGTCATGAAACTTCATGCATCACCACATAGAGCTGGCACAGGGCTACCTGAGATCTCAGATGAGGGTCAAACAATCCATCTGACTCCCTCCCTCTATGTGGAAATGTCAACAGGCCCAATTTTAAGGGTCTCACATGAGTGCTCATAGCTGCCTCTGATAAAGATGGCAATTGTTCGGCTCAAAGAACAGTGTTACACAACACAGGGCAACAAGGCAGAAGAGTGATAGAGGAGGATGTCCTCTAGACTCTGCACCATGTGCATGGTACACATGCATCTGCATACACACATGCATATACACAGAGAGACAGAGAGAGAGGGAGAAGCTTATATTACCTATGCAAAAATATGGCAGTGTAGTAATACAGTGTCATGGGGTGTGAGCTGCTGTGTCATTCTTGGTTTGGTATATTACACTCCTTACTATGAATATTAGCTTGTGAGGGCTTGTGTCAGTGCCAGGACTGCATGGCTGAAAACAGACACATCTCACCTATCATGCTGTTTGTAAAACTGTTGTCAGCAGTTGGAAAACAAGTTGTTGGCAGGGCTGGTCCTTCTGAGAGCTGAGAAAGGTCTGTTCTTGTGTCTGACCTCGGCTTGTAGTTGACTGTTTGCCTGTCTCTTGACAGCCTTTCCTTACTTACAAGCCCACGCTTGCCCTTTGTTTTATACAGTCTCTCATTCTGTTGGGCTAGGGGCCATCATGTTCCAGGTGACCTTATTTTAATGACCCTATTCCCAAATAAGGTCACATTCTGAGGCACTGGGAAGCTCTGGACTCAAACATGTGCCGCAGAGGGCACAGTTCACCTGCAACTGTATGGCTGCTGCAGAGTCCCCGTTTCTCTACAGAGACACATTTAGGTAATTTCCAGTGGTTTGCTCTTCTCAGTAATGTAACTTAACTGAGACCTCTTTTGGAATATTAAACACAAATGTAGAAATGAGATGTATGTTTTTAAAATAGGCAGAGAAGCTGGGCATGGTGGCACATACCTTTAATCCCAGCACTCGGGAGGCAGAGGTAGGAGGATTGCTGTGAGTTCAATGCTACCACGAGACTACATAGTGAATTCCAGGTCAGCCTGAGCTAGAGTGAGATCCTACCTCAAAAAACAAAAACAAAAGGCAGACACTCAGAAATTTTTGAAAACGGCAAGCAGGCGAGTGATGGGCCCTGGTTAGGAGTAGGATGTGTCTGTGCAGGAAATCAATTACAGCCATGTAAGTAGCCAAATGTAGGTGGAAATGAGAGGTCAGTGTGAATGGGGACATCCCCAACAGGGCCTAGTGGGTCACAAAGGTCATGACCAGTCACGTGTATGTGGGGTCAGATGTTAGCAGAGAAATGAAACAGCCCCTGCCTACCACAGCTGCTCCTGCTTCCTTGGGGAGCACACAGTCTAGGTAGGATTGCATGACTGGCAGGAACTTTCTTTCTAGCTGACCTGTCTCACCAAGGTTATGTATGCCTCCTTAAATGTCCCTTCCGCCTGGCCCTGGAGGCCCTGCAAGTGCTGGAGATTGGCTGGCTGGCTGGGCTGGCCCATTTCAGTCTTTGGGGCTTGACCTCTGCCTTGGGGAACTGGGCATCCCAAGTGGGCAGAGGGCGGCACCCTAACAGAGTGCCCCTCCCTGCCCTTAGACATCCAGCTTCTCTTCGACAAGACTCACTGCGACAGCAGCATCATCAAGGATCTCCTCGGTGGCTGTCAAGACCTGCGTGCAGGACAAGGATGCGAGCCTCTCTCTGAGTACCATTGAGAAGCGCTGGTTCAGCTCCTCAACATGCAAGCCTTCCTGGAGAATCAGGTGCCTGGGCAGGGACTTGGCATAGGGGTCCAGGTCTGGCTGGGTCTGCACTGACCCTGGACCCCCACAGTCTCAAAACCACATCTCCCTGGCTGATGCTGCCCTCCTGGTGCTGGGTTCTGGACTGCTAACATTTACCTCTCCACAATCATTGTAGTCCATCAGTGAAGTCTTAGTCATCATACAGATGTGACTTTTGGGAGTTTTAGTTTTTATTTTTCCATTTGCCAAACTTTGTCTTGTAGTTTTGTGTACATAGTAGGCTATTATCCCTTATTGATCTTATGAACAGGCAAGGACGCAGTTCTTCAGGAGAGTGATAGTTATCAGAACCATTAGGAAAGAAATGCCTAGATCATGTCATATCTATTAGCCATTATGATATGGCTTTATCTATGTATGAGTTTTCTTCCATCTAACATGACATTTACAGGTGACATGGATATTATATTTAAGGTAGAAAAACTAATAATATAGGAGTTTCTCCCGGCCAGTGGGGCTTCAACGGGAGCACGGACCCCAGAAAACCTGGAATGAAAGGGACAAGAGACACAAGTAACCGACAGCAAGACAGGAGTCTGATCAAGCTGCCAATTTTTATTTTTCTCAGGGTGCCTTTTATACAGCAGAACAGAGGAGTTTGTCAGCAGTTTAGGTATTGCTACAGTTCTGTTTCAATAGGGTAAGGTCCCGGCCCTAAGGCCACAAGATGTTCCACAGCTACAGGATAAGGCCCCAGCCCCAAGGCCATGAGATAACGACTCCCTCATTCTTTATGGGTGCATGAATTAACAAACAATTGCAGGCCTTGTGAGTTTCCAGAACAGACAACTTATTACAAAATGGAGTCATTATTTAAGATGGAGGTACTTTTGCTTTCCTAGTGTCCAATGGTTCCCCACATCTCCTCCCTTTCTATTAGTTTTAGAAGGTGTTTTCTGTGGCAGCCAATTTTTGTAAATTTTGGTAGGACTCCCAGGGTCCCGTGATTTCACGGTGGGCTTGTAACCAACTGGGGGAGCAGTGACCTGACTCCTCCTGTGGGGTTCGTACCCCACCTTGGTTGCTCTTGGTACCTTTTGGCGAGGGGAGGCAGAGCCAACACAGAAAGTAGGGTACCAACCTCCATGCAAGTCAGGTTTGACTCTCAGGGAATTCAGAAGCGGTCAAAAGGGACCTTCCCTTGCAGTGCTATGCCTCGCACCCATGTTGGTGCCCATATTGTACTCACACATTTGTGAGTCAACATGCACAGGTCTGAATCCTATGCAGCTCCTAAAGGAGGGGAGTCACTCAGATCATTTTAAATTTAGATAAGTGTCAATAAGGGAGGAGATATGGGGCACACCCGCTAACTAGGGCAAAGGTTCAACACCTAGGCCAGGGGGCGACATAGAGGGAGAAACACTGTAAGTAGGACCTCTGGTAAGAGTTACAACATCCCCTTCACCATAAGAGTGGTGAAGATCAATTACAGGAGCAGTATGTTGTGTAAAAATGGTGCCAAGTCCCCAAGCGTTCGGGCTGCCGAGGGCCATTTTGCAGAGGTCTGGAGTTAGGGTCAGCCAAGGGATGGTCTGAGAAACCGTAGATTGGGCCCAGATCACATCACCGACTTCACTGAGCACGGTCCAGGTGAAATTCATGGGTCGATGGTCAGCAGTGATCAATCCAGATGCCAGGAGCAAGAGGCCAACGAAAGCAGGGGCAGCCATAGTCCTGAAAAGGAAAGGACAAAACCTCAGGGGGGTGGGGAGCCTTCCCTGGGAGAGGGTGAATTTTTAAGGGGTGAGGGTGGTGTCCATTGATGAACTAGATGCTCTGGGAGCCAACGAGGCCCATCATTTTGCTGATCATAAACGCAAGCAGAGCCACATCCCCAAATGAGGACGGGATCAGGGCCGTGCCACTGAGAAGTGAAGGGATCACGCCACCGAACGAGGGCATGAGTGGAGGCCGTGGTGGGATGCCAAAGGCGGTCAGCGGCTGATTTGCCAGAACTGTCAAGGCTTAAGAAATTAAGAACAAACAAAGCATGGGCCAAAATGTTCCGTGGGGTATTTTTTATACCATAAAAGGGGTGAATTTTTAATTTATTAAGTGTAGCCTTAAGGGTCTGATTATCCCTTTCCACAATGCCTTGTCCCTGAGGGTTGTAGGGAATGCCAGTGACGTGTCTTATCTGAAGCATAGAGCAAAAGTTCTTGAAGGTATGGCCAGTGTATCCAGGACCATTGTCTGTTTTAATGATTTTTGGAGTTCCCAACGTAGAGACACATTGAAGAACGTGAGAGATGACATTTTTTGAAGCTTCACCAGCATGGAGGGAAGCGAAAATAAAACCGCTAAAGGTATCAACTGTAACATGAACATATTTAAGTTTGCCAAAATCTGAGAAGTGAGTTACATCCATTTGCCATATCTCATTGGGAAGAAGACTGCGTGGGTTGACTCCCAAATGGGGAACTGGTAAGGAGACGGAACAAGCGGGACAGGACTTAACTATTTCCCTAGCTTGAGCATGGGTGATCTTGAAGGTAAGGCAGAGGGTTTGAGAATTTAAATGATGTATATTGTGAGCCTGTTGTGCTGAGGAGAGAGGGTCAGTTAGGGCTACGAGAGCAAGGCGAGTAGCAGCATCCGCATCAGCATTGCCCTGCGTCAGAGGGCCTGGCAGAGAGGTATGAGCGCGTAAGTGGCCTATATAGAAGGGGTGAGACCGAGCACAAATGAGGTCCCGAAGGGAGCGGAACAACGCAGAGGCATTAGTGGAAGGTTTGACATAGGGTGTTGTCTCCAGTAGGGGGACTGACTTAGCAACATAAGCACTGTCAGTAAAGAGGTTGAAGGGCTGTGAAGGGAATTGTTTAAAGACTTCGAGAACAGCACAAAGCTCCACTAACTGGGCAGAGGAGTATGGGGTATGGAGAGAAGTTGGTTGTCCGTTTATTATGTATGCAGCTGTACCATAAGAGGCTTGGAGGCAGGGGGAGGGAGGGGAGAAACAGAAAGCTGTTTAGGAGCAGTGCATTCGCGAGAGAAGTGTCCAGGTTGTTTACAATTATAACATGTTTTCGTACCCTGAGTGAGACCAGCAGAACGGAGAGCAGCTCCAATTGCTAATCCCATGGCGTGGGAGGAGCCCATGCCTGCACATAACTTGATATAATCAGATATGGACTCCCGCTTGTGAGAGCGGAGAATAGACTGACAAGCAGGATTAGCATTCTCAAAGGCCAGGTGTTTGATAAAGGGGCTGTTGGTTCCCCCAACACCAAAAAGGCGCTCAGCAGTTTCATTAAGTCTACTAGTAAAGTCACTGTAAGGCTCTTCTGGACCCTGTCTAATATTAGCCAGGGAGGCAGTGGCGGCCCCTTTAGGAGGGAGGCGCCGCCAGGCGGCGAGGCCTGCTGTTGTATTTGGGCTAAAAGTCCAGGGGGATAGCGTGCTTGCCATTCGTTGGAATCGTAGGGATGTTCCCCCAACAATTTTTGTTTTGTCCAATTTTTAGAAACAGCCTTTTGTAAATTACGGCGAGCAAAGTCAGAGCAGTTTTCATTAAATTCAGTGCACCATAACAGGAAAAGCAAGAAGGCCAGTATTGCGGGTGTGTGGGTCTGCTTCTGTTTTGTGCCTATGGCTGTCAGAGGAGGGTTTAGAAAAGGCAGCAAGTTCTTTTGTGACAGAATCAAGTTCCTGGAGAAGCTGCAGCTGAAGTTTTTTATCCTGAAGTGCCCTACAGAGGTCAGAGACAGAAGCTAATGTGGCAGATTGTAGTTCTGTGAAAGGAGAGTCAGCGAGAGGTTCAGCAGGCGCAGAGGGAAGTAAGGTGGCGGAGCGGTCGAGGACAGGAGCGCAGAGTGGCAGACAATAGGGAGGAGGTACTAGAGGAGGTTTATTGGCAGGGTCCACATCAAGCAACGGGGGAAGGGGGGAACCAGCTTCAATATCCACTAGGGAGGGATAAAGGTGGCAGGAAGGTTTTTCAGAGGCAGGAGATTTAGGTCTCTTTTGAGTTTCATCTTCAACAATGACAGAGGCACAAGCAGAAGGGGGCCTAGAAGAGTGTTTAAGAGCAGCCTCTCCCTTATTGACAAGAACCTGTACAGCCATAGAATGATTGTGGACCTTAAGAACATCATTTATAAGATTCCAATAAGAGTAGGCAGAAACATGGACCTTCTCGGGGCCAAAGGTTTCATAATAATCACGTAAACAATCTCCAACTCTTAACCAAGTTTTTTCATTTATAGTCCCTTCCTTTGGAAACCAAGGACAGAGATCACCAATACAATCTAAAAATATCTTTAAATCTTTTCTTTTAACCCTAGTTCCTCGTACCTTGAGAGCTTGTTTTAGCCCAGTCACAAAAGAGTCTTCTTTTGAAAATGCTTGTCCCATGGTAAAGAAAAAATCTTATCTTACCTCACCGTCCGAGTGTTCCAACGGATCTGTCTCACGGGCGGGCAACTCCATGGCGATCACCAGCGGGCCAGTGTCTAACCCCCTCTTTGGGTTGCGGCGGCCTCAGTGCGGGATCCCAATGGGCAGGTAGCAGACGGTGTTTCAGGCGATCCTAGGTTCGTGCCCCACGTTGGGCGCCAGTTGCCCCGGCCAGCGGGGCTTCAACGGGAGCACGGACCCCAGAAAACCTGGAATGAAAGGGACAAGAGACACAAGGAACCAACAGCAAGACAGGAGTCTGATCAAGCTGCCAATTTTTATTTTTCTCAGGGTGCCTTTTATACAGCAGAACAGAGGAGTTTGTCAGCAGTTTAGGTATTGCTACAGTTCTATTTCAATAGGGTAAGGTCCTGGCCCTAAGGCCACAAGATATTCCACAGCTACAGGATAAGGCCCCAGCCCCAAGGCCATGAGATAATGACTCCCTCATTCTTTATGGGTGCATGAATTAACAAACAACTGCAGGCCTTGTGAGTTTCCAGAACAGACAACTTATTACAAAATGGAGTCATTATTTAAGATGGAGGTACTTTTGCTTTCCTAGTGTCCAATGGTTCCCCACAGGAGTTGGGTAAGGAAGAAGGAATTGTTAACGTGGATGGGAGGTTAATTGGTATTTGTGGAAATATAAAGATTTGGTTTAGGAAAAGTAGGAAGTATAAGAGATTAGTACTGAAGCAATATGAAATATCTTAAATTATTTTAAGTTTAGATATGATTAAGAAATTAACTAATTTTGAAATTTATGTTTAAAGTTTTTTATGTGTTAAATCTTTAATATAGAAGGTCTTTACTTACTGGGTCCAAAGATCAAAAAGTCTTGTCTGGGCTGGAGAGATGGCTTAGCACTTAAGCGCTTGCCTGTGAAGCCTAAGGACCCCGGTTTGAGGCTCGATTCCCCAGGACCCACGTTAGCCAGATGCACAAGGGGGCACACGAGTCTGGAGTTTGTTTGCAGTGGCTAGAAGCCCTGGTGCACCCATTCTCTCTCTCTCTCTCTCCCTCCTTCCCTCCCTCTCTCTCTCTACCCCTCTTTCAGTGTCTGTCGCTCTCAAATAAATAAAAACAAAAAAATTTTTTTAATTGAAAGTGTTATCTTTAGGAGAACTAATAAAAGCGCATTAGGCTGAAAGGCTAAAACTTTTATTAGTCTTCATAATTTGTTATTATCAGTTGTTTGTTTTATAAACATAATGAAATTGTGTTTTATAGAATTATACTGGCTATATAATACAATAAAATACATTTTATATAATTAGACTTGGTATTATTTATTAGAATAAGTTTATAGTAAATAAATAAAATTCTTACCCAGTAGGAAAACATATAAGAGTATAACATTTAGGAAACCTATTGTTGTAAGCTGGTGTCCTATGTAATAAAATAAAGACTTAGTTTTGATTTTTATGTCATATTTAGATAGAATTTAAAAATAAACAAAACTAGCCAGGCATGGTGGCACATGCCTTTAATCCCAGCAGATGTAGGAGGACTGCCATGAGTTCAAGGCCACCCTGAGACTACATAGTGAATTCCAGGTCAGCCTGGACTAGAGTGAATCCCTACCTCAAAATAACAAAAAAAAAAAAGATAAATAAATAAATAAAACTAGTTTAAATATCTTGATCTTGTTAATGTTGATATTGATATGGAAAACTAAGGCTTACAGAACCAGCACCAGTAACAGAGTGGAGAATCAGTGTACTTTACATCAGCATGAGTCCAGGGGAATCTCTTTCAAAGTCTGAGAAAATGGTTAATTAGTAGAGAGATATCTGTAGCTGTGTGTGGAGTTAAGAAGAAACATGAGATAATTTTAGTACTGGTTAGAACCGGTAATACAAACTATGGCCTTGAAACGGGTCAAAAACTACAGTGTTGGTACAAAAGATTATGTAGTATAGGACATAATTAGCATGAAAGTTTATTGCAGTACAAGACATAATGTTGTGCCAGAGGCCTTTAACTTTTCTTTTATCATAATATGAGGTATGACATTATAAATAAATTTATCACCTCATAGAGAATTGTGTGAGCTATGTAAACAATTAAGGCAAAAGAAATACAGTGAAACAGCTTTTTATAAGGTAGGCACATCTTATTTTTTAATTTTTTAATACTTTATTTATATTTATATTTATTTATTTGAAAGAGAGAGGACTTCCGGCCAAGATGGCGACCGCCTAGCTGCGCTGCAAATCCCGGGGAAAGAAAGGCAAGATATTAAGGGTATATAGTGGCTTTTAGGGGAGAGAAATCTGGGAGGGCACAGAGGTGGGGGAACAGGGAATCGCTGATCCCCTTGCAGGCGGGTAGGCACCCCTCGCCCCAAATAACCGCCGTGTTCAAAGCTCCACCCCTGCCGCTGCTGCTGCTCTGGAGCCCACATGGCTGCCACCACGCGCCGATCGTTCCCTCCGCACGGAAGCTTAGACTGCTCCGCACCCTTGTCCACTCGCCCACCTACTGAGTGTGCCCAGTCCCACAAGCTCAAACTGTATCTCTCGCTTGTGTCAGCTCAGCTGCCACCCCCTACCTGCCTGCCGCACCGGCAGGCCGCCATTGTCCTGTGGCAGGGGAGCGCAGACTGCTTCCGGTTCCCAGCGTTCCCAGCCAAAGTCTGGGCGGCTTCAGTGCTTGGTGCCTCAGTGCCACTCCTAGCTCAAACGCAGGCAGCTGTGGCACATTACCACTTGAGAACTCAAGCAACTTTGGCGCCCCTGCCAGGTAGTAGATAGGCGGCTTTGGCAAGTGAGATTATTCCCTGGTGCAGAAGCTTAGACTGCTCCGCACTCTTGTCCACTCGCCCTCTGTCTGCCGCGCGGCTGTCCACAATTGTCCTGTGGCGGGGGAGTGCAGACTGCTTCCGGTTCCCAGCGTGCCCAGCCAGAGTTTGGGTGGCATCAGTGCTTGGTGCCTCAGTGCCACTCCTAGTTCGAATGCAGGCAGCTTTGGCACATTACCGCTTGAGAACTCAGGCAACTTCGGCGCCCCTGCCAGGCAGTAGATAGGCGGCTTTGGCAAGTGACAGCCAAAGCCCAGGCTTCTTGGAAACGCCCCCAGGCAGCATAAGATTCCCATTGTTCTTGAGCCCAGGCTGATACGCCCACTTATCTGCCCATACACTGTCATGGGCAGAACACAGCGCAAAAGAAATAACATGAAAAATCAAATGCAAGAAAATCCAATTAGATCACCTAGTCCCACAATGAATACTTCTAACCAAAACATGGAAGAACAAATAGGACCAGAACACCAAATTGAAGCTATGAGCAATGCAACTCTAACCAACCTATTGGTAGAACTTGCAGGAAAGAAACAAAGGGCCGACAATCCTGTGGATGCTGCCATCACTAAACTAGAACTAATAGATAAGAAATTGGAAGGATTAGATAAGAAAATGGAAGGATTTCAAAGAGAGTTAAGAGATTTGAGGGAGAGTGAAAAAAAAAGAAGACCTTAAAAATCAGCTCGCCATGCTAAATGAAGACATAAAGAAATGCAAGGATGAACTCCAAGAATCATCAAGAAAATCAGAAAATGATATGAAAAGGGAGCTTGACAGAGGGATGGAAATTATACATAGAAAAATAATAGAAAATGCAAACTTAATTGAACAAGCCCAAAACTCACTAGAAGCTCTCAAGAATAGAGTCAGCCAAGTGGAGGATAGAAACTCTGATCTGGAAGACAAGAAGGAAGAAACAGTTAGAGAGTTCAAAAATTTCAGTAAGTTTAAAAGCTCCTGTGAACAGAACATGAGGGAATTGTGGGATACAGTTAAACGTCCCAATATCAGGATCATTGGAATACCAGAAGGAGAAGAAATCCAGACCAAAGGCATGGAGAACTTATTTAACAAAATAATTGAAGAAAACTTCCCCAATCTCTTAAAAGAAAGGCCCATCAAGATACAAGAAGCCAATAGAACTCCAAACAGACTGGACCAAAGGAGAAACTCTCCAAGACATATTATTATTAAGACTCTAAACATTGACACCAAAGAGAAAATCCTAAAAGCAGCTAGGGAAAAACAGCACACCACCTTCAGAGGTAACCCCATCAGAATTACTTCAGACTTCTCAATGGAAACCCTGAAAGCTAGAAGAGCCTGGAATGAAACACTGCAAAGTCTAAGAACCTATGGCTTCCAACCCAAACTACTCTACCCAGCAAAAGTATCCCTCATAATAGATGGTGAAAGAAAAACTTTCCATGACAAAACTCAGCTTTACAATTATATGAACACAAAACCAAACCTACAGAGAGTATTTCAGGAAATCCTCCACAGAGAAGAAAAAAATAATCAAACACAATTGCCTACAAGAAGCAGATCACAACAACCAAACTCAGAGTAGGCACAAAAAACTTCAATGTCCATGAAAACACCAACCCACATTTACCATCACAATACGGCAGGGATCAAATCAAATCTCACAGTCATTACCCTAAATATTAATGGCCTTAATTCACCCATCAAGAGACACAAGCTAACAGGATGGATCAAAAAATGAGACCCCTCAATCTTTTGCCTTCAAGAAACCCACCTCACCATTAAAGACAGACATCTCCTCAGGGTGAAAGGGTGGAAAACGGTATTCCAAGCAAACGGGAATAAGAAACAAGCAGGTGTAGCTATATTGATATCAGATAAAATAGACTTCAAACCAAATATAATCAAAAAAGACAAAGAAGGCCACTTCCTACTTATCAAGGGAACAATCCATCAAGAGGATATTACAATCATAAATCTGTATGCACCAAACACAGGGGCACCACAGTTCATAAAACAAAACCTACTTGACAATAAAACAGAAATAACCACAAACACCATCATAGCTGGGGAATTCAATACACCATTATCAGTAATAGACAGATCATCCAAACAGAAACTCAACAGGGAAGTAAGAGAGCTCAACAAAACCATAGATCACTTAGACCTAACGGACATCTACAGAACCTTCCATCCCAAATCCACAGATTACACATTCTTCTCAGCAGTCCATGGAACATTCTCTAAAATACACCATATATTGGGTCACAAAGACTGCCTCCACATATTTAGGAAGATTGACATAATTCCCTGCATGATATCAGATCACAATGCTATATTGCTAGAAATCAACAACAAAAACCCACCAAGAATCCCAACGGCACCTGGAAACTGAACAGCACACTTTTAAACAATAAATGGATAGTGGATGAAATAAAAAATGAAATTGCAAAATTTCTGGAATTGAACGACATTGAGAACACATCGTATCAAAACTTATGGGAGACAATGAAGGCGGTCCTCAGGGGAAAATTCATAGCACTCAATGCCTTCATAAAAAAGACAGAAAGGTCCCAAATCAATAACCTAACCATCCACCTAAAGGCACTGGAAAAACAAGAAAAATCCAACCCAAAGAGCTCCAGAAGGAAAGAAATAATTAAAATCAGAGCAGAAATCAATGAATTGGAAACCAAGGAAACAATTAAGACAATTGACAAAACAAAGAGCTGGTTCTTTGAAAAAATAAACAAGATTGACAAACCCCAGGCCAATCTGATCAAGCAGAAAAAGGTGAAGCTTCAAATTAACAAAATTCAAAATGAAAAAGGAGAGATCACAACAGACATAAGTGAAATTGGGAGAATCATCAGGACTTATTTCAAAAACCTCTACTCCACAAAACTGGATAATGTGGAGGAGATGGATAAATTCTTGGACGCATACCATCTACCAAAGCTAAACACAGAGCAGATTAATTACCTCAATCAACCCATCACACTCATGGAGATTGAAAAAGTAATAAAAAACCTCCCAAAAAAGAAGAGTCCAGGACCAGATGGCTTCTCAGCTGAATTCTATCAAACCTTCATGGAAGAACTCAAACCAATCTTCCTCAAACTGTGCCACACAATTGGTGAACTGGGAAAGCTACCCAACTCCTTTTATGAAGCTAGCATCACCCTAATTCCAAAACCATGCAGAGATGCTACAAGAAAAGAAAACTACCGGCCTATTTCCCTGATGAATTTAGATGCAAAGATCCTAAACAAAATCCTTGCAAACCGAATCCCACAACACATTAAAACCATTATCCACCTTGACCAAGTGGGATTCATTCCAGGAACACAGGGGTGGTTCAACATACGGAAATCTGTCAATGTAATACACCACATAAACAAGGTTAAACATAAAACCACATGATCATTTCGATAGATGCAGAAAAGGCCTTTGACAAGATTCAACATCACTTCATGGTCAAAACATTGGAGAGAGTTGGCATGGTTGGTTCATATCTTAACCTAATAAAGGCAATATACGAAGCTCCGAAGGCCCAAATAAAACTTAATGGAGAGAGACTGGAAGAAATCCCATTAAGATCAGGAACAAGACGGTTGTCCACTCTCACGTCTGCTTTTCAATATACTTCTGGATGTCCTAGCTCAAGCAATAAGACAGGAGAAGGAAATAAAAGGGATACAATTTGGAAAGGAGGAAGTTAAGTTAGCTTTATTCGCTGATGACATGATTATATATGTAAGAGACCCGAGAGACTCCATCCCAAAACTCCTGAAGGTGATTAACTCCTATAGCAAAGTAGCAGGATACAAAATCAATGCACAAAAATCAGTAGCCTGCCTTTATGCAAAGGACAAAGATACAGAAAAAGAAATAAGGGACATAGTCCCATTTTCAATTGCAACAAAAAATAAAAATAAAATACCTTGGAATAACGTTAACCAAGGAAGTGAAAGATCTATACAATGAAAACATAAAAACACTCAAAAAAGAAATTGAGGCGGACTTGAGAAAATGGAAAGACCTCCCATGTTCCTGGATAGGCAGAATTAACATTGTGAAGATGACAATCCTACCAAAGGCAATTTAGAGATTTAATGCAATACCAATTAAAATCCCCACAGTGTTCTTCACAGAGACAGAAAAAATGATCTCAAATTTCATATGGAAAAGCAGAAGGCCTCGCATTTCCAAACATATCCTCAGCAAAAGAAATACCTCTGGAGGCATCACCATACCTGATCTAAAGCTATGTTAGAAAGCCATAGTAATAAAAACAGCATGGTATTGGCATAAAAACAGGAGTATAGATCAATGGAATAGACTTGAGGACCTGGACTTTGGGTCAAGCAACTATAGCTACTTGATATTCAATAAAGGCCCAAACAATATAGGCTGGAAAAAAGACAGCATCTTCAACAAATGGTGCTGGACAAACTGGATAACCATATGCAGGAAACTAAAACTTGACCCACACATTTCACCATGCACTACACTCAAGTCCAAATGGATCAAAGATCTCAATATAAGACCAGAAACTCGAATACTACTGGAAGAAAATTTAGGAAGTACATTCCATGATATAGGAATGGAAAAAGACTTCCTGAACAAAACCCCAGTAGCTCATGAACTTAAACCATCACTCAACCAATGGGACCACATGAAGCTGAGGAGTTTCTTTACAGACAAGCATACAATTAGCAAAGCCAATAGATTACCCACAGAATGGGAGAAAATATTTGTGGGTTATCCAACTGATAGAGGACTAATCTCTAGAATCTACAAAGAACTCAAAAATCTAAACAGTAAGAAGTCAAACACCCCACTCACAAGATGGGGCAAAGAGCTGAACAGGCAGTTCACAGAGGAAGAAATAGAAATGGCAAACATACACTTAAGACAATTTTCAGCATCCCTAATCATCAGAGAAATGCAAATTAAAACAACTATGAGATTCCACCTTACCCCAATAAGGATAGCAAACATCAAAAAATCAAACAAAAATAAATGCTGGCGAGGATGTGGAGAAGTCGGAACACTCATCCACTGTTGGTGAGAATGTAGGATGGTACAACCACTTTGGAAAGCAATATGGAGACTTCTGAAAAAGCTGAGTATAGAGATACCAACAGACCCAGTTATTCCCTTACTGGGCATCTACCCTAAAACCTTCAAACCACAGACTAAAGAGATTTGCTCAACCATGTTTATAGTGGCTCAATTTGTAATAGCTAAGTGCTGGAATCAACCCAGATGTCCATCACTAGAAGAATGGATAACTAAGATGTGGTATATCTACACAATGGAATTTTATACAGCAGTAAGAAAAAATGACACAATGAAATTTGAGGAAAAATGGTTGAACCTGGAACAGATCATTCTCAGTGAACTTACCCAATCACAGAAAAAAAATCGCCACATAGTCTCACTCATCTACAGCACCTAACCTGAATCTACCGAAGATACCTTACATACCCAGCAAGCATCTCCTAGATTAGACACTAGGATGGAAGGGGAGGGAGGGGAGGGCATCAAAGGGGTGGGAAACACAAATCTAGACCCAAACGACAATGGTACCATAATCTTCTACTTACTAAAAGACAGACCAAATGGCTGATCCTTCACCAGGCCGTTACAGGGAACACCTGAACCATAAGACACTGGAGAGGGTAAGATGAAGACTAACCTTAATCTCCTACATCTTCCCTCCCTCACTTCCCCTCTCCCTGTCTCTCTCTCTCTTATCTCTAACTCTTGTATATTAGTTATCTTTTTCCTCATTTTCTTAGTGGGCTCTGACCTGTAACTCCCAGAACCAGCCTGGGGCTATCATCCACAATGAGCTTTTGATCAGAGAGACCTACAAGGTTCCCTAAAAGACAGACAGATTTCTGTTAGAGTACTTGATGACCCACCAAAGGTTACTGGTAAGACCCTACTGCTGAAGATACCTTATGTGATTGACATGCAAATTAGAATGGCATGCCTGGAAGTTGGATGAGAGTCAGTCCCCAGACTGTCAGCACGTCTAGTGCCAGAAGGTGCTACATGGGCGACTGGGGGAAATTGACCAATATCTATCGAAGCAACGCATGGTCTAACCTACTTAGCAGCAAATGACTTGTTGTGGTGCCCACACAAGTGCAGTGGTGGCACACAGCCATGGTGGGGAACCAACTGCTCTCAATTTGGCTAACTGATCCCCTCACTGGTATGGGACCCATAGCTGGAGCTGGGAAACAAGTCAGAACCATATCCAAACATAAGCCCACTCTCCAATATCAAGCTACCATCAATTGTGGGCTACAAGAGGGCCTACATGTATTAAATTCTCTATTAAAAAAAAAATTAAGGGTTATCTCATTTGTCCTGGTACTAACTTATTCTCCATTGGAGAATCTGCTTCTCTTTTTCAGATAGATGTAGACCCTAAGGAGAGAGCCACCCCATCATACCTCAAAAGGGCCCCGGCTGAAACTAAGAAAAATTGGAGAAACAAGCAAGGGGGCTGTTTTCCTGATGAACCGGACACCAGCAGAAGGGGGAAGGAGATCAGCACAGAGAAAAATCAACTCCTACCAAATCAGAGAGCCAGAGCCTCAGAGGCCCCCAACACCTCATCACTGAAGCAGACCAAAAATGAACCCAACATGGCTCAGGGAAATTTTGCGGAAGAGGGGTTGGAAAGAAAGTCAGAGTCACATGTTGGGTCATGATATGCAGAGACATTTAGCTTACCCATAACTGTGGGCTAACTCTACAATGCATGACCCATATACCTCAACAAGGAGGGGCCAAGGGGAGGGGGTAGGTCACGGATGAGCCTAATAATGGTACCAAACTGACTGTATTTGCTGAATACAGAACTGACTAATAATAAAAAAAAAAAAAGAAAGAGAGGGAGAGAGAGAGAGAGAGAAAGAGAATGGATGTGCCAGGGCCTTCAGCCACTGCAAACAAACTCCAGACGCATGCACCCCCTTGTGCATCTGGCTAACATGGGTCCTGGGAAATCCAACCTGGGTCCTTTGACTTTGCAGGCAAATGCCTTAACTGCTAAGCCATCCCTCCAGCCCACATCTTATTTTTTTTAATGTGTAATAGTTATAAGTATAGACAGAACATGTCAAGTAAGATAGCATAAAGTTTTTTTAAAAATTTTTTTTATTTTTTTATTTTTTTTAAGATTTTTTTTTATTTTTTATTTATTTGAGAGTGACAGACAGAGAGAGAGAGAGAGAGAGAGAGAGAATGGGCACACCAGGGCTTCCAACCACTGCAAACGAACTCCAGACGCGTGTGCCCCCTTGTGCATCTGGCTAACGTGAGTCCTGGGGAGTCGAGCCTCGAACCGGTGTCCTTAGGCTTCACAGGCAAACGCTTAACCGCTAAGCCATCTCTCCAGCCCAAGCATAAAGTTTTGACATTTGTATTTGGTAACATCTTTGACTAATTCAGATACCTGTGTGGGTACCAATTACCCCACAAACTGGAAGCAGAACAGCAGCATTAAGATCATTTTTCTAGAGCAGGGAACATGTCTTAAGTATCAATATATCTATAAGCAATGAACTTAACATACAAGAAATGAGACAATTATTTAAGTAAAACCTTGATTGAGACTGAGCATACATACCAAACTTGGTCATTGTTGAGCTAAATTAGTCTGATTTTAACATACATTAGAGACATTATGATAGAAATAAAGTGATTTTTTCATCAATTTCCTTCAATCATTGAACCTCTTTTTTTTTTTTTTTTTTTTTTTTTTCGTGGTAGGGTCTCACTCTAGCTGAGGCTGACCTGGAATTCACTCTGTATTCTCAGGGTGGCCTTGAACTCATAGCAATCCTCCTACCTCTGCCTCCCAAGTGCTGGGATTAAAGGCGTGCACCACCATACCCTGCTGAACCATTTTTTAAGTTTAACATAAGGCAATATTTATGAGTGGTAGAATATTTGAAGCCTAGACAAATTATATTAACATTGTTTCTATATTGAAGGCTTTTCTAGGACAGGAGTAGTTTCCTCAGTTTTCCTAAGAATAAAGTTACAATGACTAAATCATCTTTTTAAAGACTTAGACAATAATCAGTGATCCAGTAAAACAGCATGACAAGAAAGGAACCATCTTAAGGTAACAGTTTTTTGTTTGCTTGTTTGTTTTTTAGATATAATAATCTTATTAAATAGTAAAAGGTTGACAAATAGAGGAACATAGTAAACTTGGTTGAGAACTTTAAAGTCAGTTTTTTGCAACCATTATCATGGCCAGATTAATATTAATGAATTAAAGCTTTTAAATTTACCACCTGAACATTATAGCATCCTGTTACCAGCCAGGGCCATCCTTTATTAGTCTGATAGAAGCCCTAGGCTAATAGTCATTTTAAATATCTCAAGGAATCTGTAATCTGATAAAGTACATTAAGATTTAATCAACTTTGTCTTTAACCTTCTGTTTAAGTTTACTCATACCTTCATCTACATATTTTACTCATACCTACATCTACATACTTTTACCTGACAGTCTATGTAACCACTCTGTAACAATCTTTTTCATCATTTTTTAACATTTAAAGTTTTCTCTCCAGTTTATCTTCCTTAGTTAATTCATCTCATAACTACCAACAGAAACTTTCTTACCATAAGACTTTTTTTTGTAGTTGTTGTTTTTGGTTTTTTGAGGTTGGGTTTCACTCTAGCTCAGGCTGACCTAAAATTAACTATGTAATCTCAGGGTGGCCTTGAACTCACAGTGATCCTCTTACCTCTGCCTCCCAAGTACTGGGATTAAAGGCGTGCACCACCACGCCCGGCAACATATGACTTTTAATATGGCCATTTAAGGTTTTTGTTTTGTTTTGTTTTTTTAAAACTTCTGCTTATATGGTGTTTTTTGTTTTTGTTGTTGTTGTTGTTTTTGTTTTTTGTTTTTCTTTTTGTCCTAGGGTTAATTATAAGTAGACTGGATTCTGATTGTCTGTCTGTCTTTCCATTTCCCTGGATCAGTAGTGTCCCTAGGCTTCCCTCTTTTTTTTTTAATATTTAGAAGGTCAGTTATATTAATTTTATATTTTTGATTTTTATGTTACATTTAGATGAGGTTTGAATAAACTCATTAAAAATGATTCTTGATTTTGTTAAACATTTAGATTTTTTTTACTACTTAGAGTTTTAACAGTAGGAAACATAGGTGTAGTTCAATTTAATTTTGATTTGAGACATGACAATATAAATAAATTTATCAAGTTACTGCAAAGAGTAAAGTCTGAACTATATGAAAAATTAAGGTGATAAAAAATATGAAGAATGAAAACTTTTAAGTTAACCCATTTTATTATAGGCAACCCAAACCTTTTTCAGTTTAAGTTGAATAATGTTTTTATATCATTTTCTTTTTTTTTTTTTTTTTTTTTTTTTTTTTAGTTTTTCAAGGTAAGGTCTCACTCTAGTCCAGGCTGACCTGGAATTCACTATGTAGTCTCAGGGTGGCCTTGAACTCATGGCGATCCTCTTATCTCTGCCTCCCAAGTGCTGGGATTAAAGGCGTGCGCCACCACGCCCGGCTCATTTTCATATCCTTTTAATAACATAGCTTACAACAATTTTTTCCTTATGAAGTCTTTTCTGATCCAAAAACACATTTCTTTCTGTAGAAGCAAGATTAGAATTTGGTATACAAATATGTCTATTATTGTAGTAAGCATGAACAAGCATGTTGTCAAAAACATAGAGGTTAATTATTTTAAATATATTGTAAACCTGGTTTTAATAACTTAACATCATCTTAAAATATATAACCACTTAGCCATCTTTCCAGCCCCGAGAACTTAATCTTAACAGGGCAATAGCCAGTGGTTTGAATTTTAAGTTGACGCTTTTTTTTTTTTTTTTTTTTTTTTTTTTTTTTTTTGTGGCTTGTAATGCAAAGAAGGGGGAAAGGGAAAAGAAAGGAAAAACCCTAGAAGTTGTTTAGTGATTTTAACTTTTAACAAGACAGAATAAGTTAAAGAGGTCTAGTAAAGATAGGAGTTTCTTTAAGAGGGTAGAGTTTGTATTTGATTTAGTGAGATGGCTTGAATTTGGAGTGAGAGGGACAGACCCTAGCAAGTCATAGCCAGATGGCAGAACTGTTTGTGAGAGGCAGAGTGTTAGAAGGGACAGGATTGTAGAGGGCTTTGGTGACAGAGGAGAATTTGGCAGGTAGAACAAGAAGTACAAAGGGAAGGACAGGAATGCAGGGCAAAGAAACGCCACGTGCCATGTCTTCTGAGGAAGTTATCAAGATCAATAAGAATATTAAAATCAAAAGTACCAAATTCAGGTCAGCAGTGGTCATTATCTAAGGAATATCATGGTCAGATTTGAATAGAGAGCTCAGAAAGTTTGAGCTCCTTTAAATTAGCCTTGAGACATGCCAATGGAGTGTTTTTTGGAACATAATTTAGAGCCCATTTTGGAGGACAAGAACTAGAGTGCCCAATCCTGCCACCAGAGTTGTCTCCCAGGCCTAGGGAGGGCAAACAAAACCCACCCATCCCCTCATCCATCCACCCACCCATCCCTTCATCCATCCACCCACCCATCCCCTCATCCATCCACCTGCCCATCCACCCATCCATCCACCCACCCATCCCCTCATCCATCCACCCACCCAACCTTTCATATATTCACCCACCCATGCACTCATCCATCCACCCACCCATCAACTTATACATCCACCCATTCATCCACTTATACATCCACCCACCCATCCCTTCATCCATTCACACACCCATCCAATTATATATCCATCCACCCATCTCCCTGCACACCCATTCATTCATCCACTATCCATCATCCACATATCCATGTGTCTTTAGGGTAGTTTGCAGACAGCCCAGACACCAGTGCAGGGCTGTGTCCAGGCCAGTTTTGGACTGAGAGGGATTAGGACATGATATTTGACAGACAACCCTACCTTTAGTGAGCCATGGCAAATGCCCTGTCAGCACTCAATGCAGCCAAAGGCACACAAAACCTGTCACCTACCCTGGTGGACCTGAAAGCCTGAGCCACCCACTCTCCAAATGTGAGAACTGCCTGGCTTCAGAGAGGCTTCTTGAGACTAAAATCAGGTCACTTCCTGGATGAGTACTCAAAGTACCTGAGAGTGAGTAGCCAAAGTTACCAGAATCACAGACGCCTTGCTCCTTTATGTAAACTGACATGCAGAGCCTGTACAGGCTTTAAGTCATCCTTGGACAATGTAGAACCAACCCACATGTGTGGCTGTTATAGCAACATTCATGGAACAAGAAGTCTGCATGTGGGCAGTGCAGGTAAATGTTATGAAATTGTTTTTTAAATATTTTTATTTGCAAGGAGAGAGAGAAAAATTGAATATAAATATGAATGACAATGGGTGTAAGTCCTCTTGCTACTGCAAACAAATTCCAGATGCATGCACCACTTTGTACATCCAGTTTACCTGTGTGCTAGGTAATCAAACCCAGGCTGCTAGGCTTTGCAACCAAGTTTCTTCAACTGCTGAGTCATCTCTCCAGCCCCTGCAATTATGGGCAGGCAAGGGCTTCCAGCCACTGCAAACGAACTCCAGATGCATGCGCCCCTTGTGCATCTGGCTAACGTGGGTCCTGGGGAATTGAGCTTCAAGCTGGGGTCCTTAGGTTTCACAGGCAAGCACTTAACTGCTAAGCCATCTCTCCAGCCCCCCCCCCAATTATTATTCGTATTGTATTAATCTTTGTGTTTGTGTGCACGTGTGTGCACAGATGTGTGTGTCCCATGCACATACATGTGGAGGCCAGAGGAGAACATAGGGTGTTCTCTTTTATCTCTCTTATGGATTGTTTCCTTGAGACAGACTCTCTCACTGACCCCAGACCTGCTGTTTTCAGTCAGGCTCTCTGACCACTGAGCCCCAGAGTCTCTTATTTCTGCTCCCCACAGGACAGGAGTTGTAGGCATGTGTGGTCATGCCCAGCTTTTTATGAGGGTGCTGGGGGCTGAATTCAGGGTGAATCAGGCCCTCGTGCTTGTGCAGGAAGTACTCTTTCCTGCTGAGCCAGTTCCTCAGCCCTCAGATGCACATTTTAAACATTATATTTTCAGTGCACAGTCAGCCAACTCTTGAGATAGAGAGCCGAGGCTGGGAGGATGCTGTCATCTCTGTCTCCTGTGGAGACCACACATTGTGGGGGTGGTGGGGGCAGCAGGTGGAAGTTGGCAGGGCAAGGCCTGGCCTCTTTGTGGGCACACAGAGCTGGTCAGAGTACACAGGTGGTGGTAGACTGGTGAATCTTGGGCATGGGAGCTGTCTCTGTTGTCTGGTTTCTGGCCTTGGGGTGACTGAAGATAGGGGAAATACTGACAAGTGACAGAGAGGAGGCTGGCTTGCTTTTGGGGTGAGCACTCCTGAATTCTGGTGTACTCTAGTAATAAGCTAGCCCCAGGAGGGCACAATGGAATAAGATATGGAGGGAAAAGTGCCTAGTTCCCTTGTTCTGTGTTCTGACACCATGATAAGGAACCTCTGATGACAACAGACGTTTAGGAAGAGGAGCAGAAGTTCCCCCAAACAGAAAGTTTGTTATTATTTCTACCCTCACAGTTGTGGTCTGAATGTGTTCCCAGAGTTTCTGTTTTGGAAACAGAGTCCCTAGTGCAACAGCGTGGAGAGGAGGAACCTTCTAGAGTGATCAGATCTTACCTCATGAATTGAGTAATTGCATATGGTGGTTCTCGCTATAATTCTAGCACTCACAAGGCTGAGGCAAGAGGATTGCTATGAGTTTGAGAACAGCTAGGACTACATAATAAGACCCTATCTCAAAAACAAAAATATCCAGGAATGGTGGTATACACTTTTAATCCCAGCACTTGGGAGGCAGAAATAGGAGGATCGCTGTTAGTTTGAGGCCACCTGAGACTACACAGTGAATTACGGGTCAGCCTGGGCTACAGCGAAACCCTTCCTCAAAAAGCCAATCAATAAATAAATATAAAAACAAAAACTGGGTCTCTCTCCTCAGAAGCATACCATCACAATTGGATTAGGAGCCCACCTTTATGACCCCCTTTAGTTCTAATGGCCTTTTTAAAGTTTTAAAAAATATTTTATTTGTTTGAGAGAGACAGACAGAGAGAGAATGGGCATGCCAGAACCTCTAGCCACTGCAAACAAACTCCAGATGTATGCACCACCTTGTGCATCTGGCTTATATGGGTACTGGGGGATCAAACCTGGGTCCTTTGGCTTTACATGTGCCTTAACTGCTCTCTAGCTATCTCTCTAGCCCCCTTTATTTTTTATTTATTTAAGAGAGAGAGAGAGAAAGAAGTAGACAGAGAGATAGAAAGAGAGACAGAGTGAATGAGCATGGGCACACCAGGGCCTCTTTCCTCTGCAAACAAACTCCAGATGCATGTGTCACTTTGTGCATCTGGGTGTATGTAGTACTGGGGAATTGAACAACCAGGGTCATTAGACTTTGCAGGCAAGCATCTTTAGCAATCTCCCCAGCCCGCTTAAAATATTTTACTTATTTATTTGAAAGAAGGAAAAAGAGAGAGAGAACACTAACAGCCTCTTTAAATGCCCTCACCCTCCCTTTACCTGAGGGCTCTTTTGTGTCCCCTCATCTGCATACCTGTCTGCATTATGCTTAGATGGTGAGGACTTTAAAAGCTCGCTTCTCCTCTCCCTGTGAAAACACTTGCATGGATAGTAGACAGTCTCTGGTCAGCTTGTCTTTGCTGGTTTCTTGTTTTGTATGGAAGCAGGATCTCCTCTCCCTCTCTCCCTGGTTAATTTTTCTGTTTTTCTTTCCTTCCTGTTCACTCTGTAATCCTAAACTGGCCTCGAACTCACAGTCATCCTCCTACCTCTGCCTCACAGGTGATGGGAATAAAAGCATGCACCACCACATCTGTCCATTGAATTTCTTAAAAAAAAAAAAAAAAAAAAAGGATTGGAGCCGGGCGTGATGGCACAAACCTTTAATCCCAGCACTTGGGAGGCAGAAGTAGGAGGATCACCATAAGTTGGAGGCAACCCTGAGACTACATGGTGAATTCCAGGTCAGCCTGTGCTAGAGTGAGAGACAGAGAGAAAGAGGCAGATAGAGAATGGGCTTGCCAGGGCCTCCAGCCACTGCAAACTCCAGACATATGTGCCACCTTTCACATCTGGCCTATGTAGGTACTGGGGAATCAGATTTGGGTCCTTGAACTTTGCAGGCAAGTGCCTTAACTGATAAGCCATCTCCGGGCCCTACTTGTTTATTTATAATCTCATTATTCTTTCTTCTCTTCCTCCCTCCTCCCCCGTCATTGCAGGCACACAGGGCTGACCTCGGCTTGGTGGTCCCTTCTCTGACTTTCCTACATTTCTCTCCTACTCAACTAGGCCATCTAGAGTGCCAGAGTGCCAGGGAGACCTCCTGACATGGTTGCCAAGGATGCTTGAATTAAAGAAGTTTATTTAATTATTATTATTATTATTATTTGTGCTGGGAACTGCACCCGGGGCTTTGCACATGTGGACCATGTGCTCCACTAAGCTGTGTTCTGCCCCAGCCTGGGAAGGCATGAAGAAGTTTGCGGGGATCTGCTCCAGGGGAGAGAAGAGAATGCATGGGAGAAGAAGGCAGACCTGGAGAAGGTCAGGCTCACAGAGCTGAGGTTCGCGTCCATCAAATGCAGGTCACTTCGCAGGTGTCCAGAGAATGAGGAGGTGTGCCTGCAAGGCAAAGGGAGTATCAGCGAGGGCTGCTCACTTGTTCTCAGGGTGACTTTGCATACTCGGGGTGCAGCCACTGAGACACTGCCATGGGTGACCCTGCATCAGGACCAACTTCAGGAGCTGGAGAGAGGCAGACATGGCTGACTCATTCCAGGTGCTCCTGGTGGTACCCTGTTAGGCTGTCTTCAAGACACCGGGGAACCTACCAATTACCCATTCTTATCCCCAAACAGTATTTATTTATCTTTTTTATTTATGAGTGAGTGAAAGAGAGAGAAAGAAAGAGGCAGAGAGAGAGACAGAATGGGTGTGCCAGGGCTTCTACCCACTGCAAACAAACTCCAGGAGCATGGGCTACCTTGTGCATCTGGCTTTATGTGGGTACTGGGGAATCAAACCTGGACCCTCAGGCTGTGCAGGCAAGTGCTTTAAGTGCTAAGCCATCTCTCCAGCCCAGGTCTTTCTATTATTATCCCCAAACAGCATTTAGTTAGTTAGTTAGTTAGTTAGTTAGTTAGTTAGTTAGTTATGGTTTTGTTTTTTGAGGCAGGGTCTCACTCTACCCCAGAGTTGACCTAGAATTCACAATGTAATCTCAGGTGGTCTCAAACTCACAGCTATCCACATACCTCTGCCTCCTGAGTGCTAGGATTAAGGGTGTGTGCCCACCACACTGGGCTTGTTTTTGTTTGTTTGTTTTTCAAGCATTTTAAATTTTTCTTCCACTTTTTTTGTTTTGTTTTATTGGGGTAGGGTCTTGCTCTAGACCAGGCTGACCTGAAATCCACTTAGGGTGACCTCAAACTCATGGCAATCCTTCTACCTCTCCCTCCCGAGTGCTGCCATTAAAGGCATGCACCACCATGCCTGGCTTTCCAAAGTGTGATTTCTGTGTGCTGAGAATCTTGAATTCTTCTCTCCAGCCTCATTTTTTAAATTGTTTTTGTTTTGTTTTGTTTTGTTTTGTTTTTCGAAGTAGGGTCTCATTCTAGTCCAGGCTGACTTGGAATTAACTATGTAGTCTCAGGGTGGCCTCAAACTCACAGCGATCCTCTTATCTCTGCCTTACAAGTGCTGGGATTAAAGGTGTGCACCACCATGCCCCACAATTTTTTTTTTTTGTTTATCATTATTTACAGAGACAGACAGAGAGAGAAAGAGGCAGATATAGAAAATGGGCGCGCCAGGGCCTCCAGCAACTGCAAATGAACTCTAGACGGGTATGCCCCCTTGTGCATCTGGCTAACGTGGGTCCTGGGGAATCGAGCCTCGAACCGGGGTCCTTAGGCTTCACAGGCAAGAGCTTAACCACTAAGCCATCTCTCCAGCCACCCCCACCCCACAATTGTTTTTATGTTTTATTTCAAAGGAGAGAGAGATAGGGAGAGAAAAAAGGAGGGAGGGAGGGAGAGAAGTGGGCATGCATCAGGACCTCTAGCCACTGCAAACCAACTCCAGATACATGCTCTGGCTTTATGTGGGTACTGGGGAATCAAACCCAGGTCATTAGACTTTGCAGACAAGCACTTTAACCACTGAGTCATCTCCCCAACTGCTGAGCTCTCTCTCCAGCCCCCCCCCCATAATTGCACCCATTCTTTCTCTACCCCCCTCTTTTTCTCTCAAATAAATAAATAATAACTGGACTAGAGTGAAACCCTACCTCAAAAAAAAATAGTAAGAAAAACCCTTTTGTTGAGAACTTCCATAAATACAGATAATTGAATATTTATTTCTATTTTAAATCAAAGCGAAATAACCTTTTTTCTTAACCTTTTTTCAATATACAATCTCTCTAGCCCAGGCTGACCTGGCACTCACTCTGTCCTCCCAGGCTGGCCTCAAACTCATAGCAATCCTCCTACCTCTGCCTCCCAAGTGCTGGGATTAAAGGCGTGTGCCACCACACCTAGGTCTTACTATTTTTTAAAAAATATTTTATCTGCAAGCAGAGATACGGAGATGGGTGGAGAGTATGAGCACACCAAAGACTCTAGCCACTGCAAATGGACTTCGGATGCATGCGCCACTTTGTGCACCTGGCTTTCATGGATACTGGGGAATTGAACCAGGTCATTAGACTTTGCAGGCAAGTGCCTTAACTGCTGAGACATCTCCGCAGCTCCCTTATTTTATTTATTTATTTTATATTTTATTTATTTCCAAGGAGAGAGAAGGAATGGGCACACCAAGGCCTCCTGCCTTTGCAAATGAACTTCAGATACAAGTGCTACTTTGTGCATGTGGCTTTGCATGGGTACTGGGGAATCATACCTGGGCCATCAGGCTTTGCAAGCAAGTGCCTTTAACTGCTGAGACTTGTCTCCAGCCCCAAAATATTATATATTGTTTGAGACAGGGTCTCAAAAGGTATCTCAGGCTGGCCTCAAAAATCTGGGCTCAGGTGGTCCTCCAGTCTCAGGGTCCTGAGGGGCTGGTGCCACCATGCTTCTGACTTAGACTGAAGCTTGGCTCCTATTGAAGAGATGAAGTGATGAAGCCGAAATCTCTCAATTTCTTTTCTTCTTCTTTCTCTCCCTCTCTCCTTCCTTCCTTCTTATCTTCCTTTTTAAACCCAGGTTGGCCTCAAACTTGTAGCAACCCTTGTGCCTCAGTTTCCTAAATGTTGGCATTGCAGGTGCCATCAGGCCTGGGTTACAGTCCTACTAGCATTTCACTGGCCATTCTAGCAGGGACTGGACCCTCACCGTGTTCAAAGCTATCCCCTGCCCATGCACTACCTACCAGCAGAATTCAGATGAATCTGACATGAATTCCATCTGCTTACTTGGCATAATGAGGACAGATGTCTGCAAAGAGAGATGACATGATAAATGATTTTCCCCATTTGAAACTTAATGAGATGCATTATCTAATGTAGATTCAACTGAAATGTTAACACATTTCTCCTTGCATAAACAACACATGAGAAAGAATTTGGTAGCTAACCTGATTCGGTGACTTTAATGATGTTTTTGACTGACAGTTTCATTTCTTCTACGTGTCTTCTGAAATTACTATAGTCTTGATCACTCAGTTCATGCCCTGTAGCTTATACATTTAAAGGACAAAGTGTCAAATTGTTACTCAGTAGAGATGGATGCACATTGACTCCAAAAGCAGCTCTCAGGCCATTTGCAATGAAAAGCCCAAGCGTGTCTGAGCAATGGCAACCTGTGCTTCTTGGCCTGTGGCTGCTTGTCCACAGGAAAGGGAAAGACATGGGATTCCCAGGCGCCTGGAGGTCTTCCTCTCCTGTCCCAGTCACAGCAGCCGTGCCCTATACTGCTGACTCTGCTGTCAGCTGGGAAGGGCGAGCTGGACATTGCCCAGGTCCACTGGAAGCCCAAGAAGAGATGTTGCATTCCCGGGAGGCTACCCTGAAAGCTCAGCTTTCTCATTTTCCCCAGAATATGAACTCATACGCCCTGTAGTGACATGGGCATAGGAAAACCTCGGACTCAGCAGTGCAAATTACTGAAGTTAGTGCATCAAAGAGACTTCTGAGGGCTGGAGAGATGACTCAGCAGATAAAGCACTTCCCTGCAGAGCCTAACAGCCAGGGTTCGATTCCCCAATACCCATATAAAGCCAAACACACAAAGTGGCACATGCGCCTGGAGTTCATTCGCAGTGGCTAGATGCCCTGGCATGCCCATTTTTCTCTCTCTCACTCTTCTCTCTGTCTCTCTCCTTGCAAATAAATAAGAGGCACCCAAGTCTCACATTTATGATGCTCTATTTATAGTAAACAAGATATTAAATCAATCAGAGGCTATCAGTGGATGAATGGATACATGATTTGCATGCATGATGCAATAGTATTCTGACAAGAAAAATGAAACCCTGTCAAGTGTGACAGCATGGATGACCCGGGAGGACAGTCTGGTGAGATGCGGCAAACATTGTCTTTTCTCTCTTGTGTGGAAGCTGAAGCATTTGATCTCACAGACGAGGTGGTTTCAGCACCTGGAGGGTGTGGAGGACAGGGACAGGGTGAAGACAGCGTGGCTAATGTGCCCTGGGGCGCCGCAGACAGGGTAGTGGTAGGGAACTGTAGCTCAGTGGGAGAGCTATTCTGAACAGTGATTAATGTACACGTGGGTACAGCTAGGACACAGGATGCTGACTTCTAACATGAAGACATGATAAGTGTGAGGAGATCGATAAAATCTCAGATGGTTCCATATTATGTACAGCTATATGTCAACAGTTTACAAACATCAGGCCAGGCATGATGGTGCATGCCTTTATTCCCAACACACAGGGAGGCAGAGGTAGGAAGATCACTGTGAATTTGAGGGCAGCTTGGGAGTACAGAATGAGTTCCAGGTCAGCCTGGGCTAGAGTGAGACCCTACTTTGAAAACAAACAAACAACAACAACAACAAAACCAAAAAAAATTTAAGAACATCAGTGAACACTGGATGTAATTGCTCCCTTCTGTTTCTCCAATACACGTGTCCCACTATGAGAGTCACTCAGGAACACCCCTCAGGTGCCCGGCCAGCATTCAGTGGCCTTCGATGAAACATGCTCAGACACCAAGGCTCTCTGTAAGGCCCGAGCAGATTCTTACAGAGCTGTGGTCCCCAGTGTCTGCTTATGGGAATCATGGGAGAACTTCAAGGAGTCCCTAAGCCTGGGTGGGACGCTGGGGCCAGCCAACTCTGATGCCCCAAATTTCTCAGTAATCTAAAGAGTAACGACAGGTCCTAGCAATCCCAACCCTAGGGGGAGGTCCCTCAGAGCTAAAAACAGGCATTCAAGGCAAAACATGCACCAGAGTGTTCATTCCATTTACAATGCCAAAAGAGGGAAACAGCTGAAATGTCTACCAGTGGACGAAAGGTCAGACACAGGTGGCCACAATAAGGGTATGTCTTGGAAGCATTCTGCCCAGTGGGTAAACCAGACACAGAGGGCCACACATTGCTCACACTATGTGAAATGTACAGAGTAGAAAACCCACACAGGAGCTGAGTATGGTGGTGGATGCCTTTAATTCCAGCACTCAGGAGGCTGAGGTAGGAGGATTACAGCAAGTTTTTTGTTGCTGTTGTTTTCAAGGTAGGGTCTCACTATAGTCCAGGCTTACCTGAACTCATTTTGTAGTCCCAGGCTAGTCTAAAACTCACAGCCATCCTCCTATCTCTGCCTCCACAGTGTTCAGATTAAAGGCGTGTACCACCACACCTGGTGACTACAATGGCTTTTGAGTCCAGCCTTGGGTACGGAAAGAACCCCAAGTCAGCCTGGGTTAGAATGATACCCTGTATCAAAAACCAAAGAAAATTATATATACAGCTACATAGTAGTGAATTCAAGGTAAGCCTAGGCTAGGGTGAGACTTTATCTCAAAAAAAAAAAAGAAGGAAGGAAAGAAAGGAAGGAAGGAAGGAAGGAAGGAAGGAAGGAAGGAAAGAAGAAAGGAAGAAAGAAAGAAAGAAAAAGAAAAGATCATGGTATTTTGAGCTGGGTGTGGTAGCACACACCTTTAGTCCCAGCACATGGAAGGATGAGGTAGAAGGATCACCAGGAGTTCAGGGACAGCCTATGGCTATCAAGTGAGTTCTAGGTTGGCCAGGGCTAGAGTGAGATCCTACCTCAAAAAAAATGAGAAAAAAAATAGAAGACCCACACAAACAGCAGATTCATGGTTGGCAGAGGTTGGGGGCTCTGAGAAGTGGCAGCTTAATGGGTCCAGGGTTGCCTGTGGGGTGTTGATAAGGTTCTGGAACTGGACAAGGAGGCTGTACAAAACTGAGCAGGGCTGGAGAGATTGCTCAGTGGATAAGGCACTTGCCTGCAAAGCCTAATGACTTGGGTTCAATTTTCCAGTACCCTCATAAAGCCAGATGCACTAAATGGTGCATGCATTGGGAGTTCATTTGCAGCAGCTAGAAGCCCTGGCATGCCCATTCTCCCCACCAGAAATAAATAAATAATAAATAAAATATTTTAAAAAACAGTGCAGTAGGGCTGGAGAGATGGCTTAATGGTTAAGGCACTTGCCTACAAAGTCAAAGGACCTCAGTTTGATTCCCCAGGACCCATGTAAGCTATATGCACAAGGTGGCACATGCGACTAGAGTTTGTTTGCAGTGGCTAGAGGCCTTGGCATGCCCATTCTCTCTCTCTCTTTCTCCCTCTCAAATAACTTAATTAATTAAATTAAAATAGTTTTAAAAAAAACAGTGCAGCAAAGGTTGCTGATCGGAACTAAGAGGTAAGGGTAATAAACCTTGTGTTACCTGTGTTTTACCACAATTCGAAAAATGTCTGATGATGATATCAAACTAGAAGAGAGATTAGTTAGAAAGAAGAATGGATTCAGTGGGATTTGAGAGGGGGAAAAGGCAGGGTAGTAGGAGGGGAATGTGATCATGGCATATCATTTATATTTATAGAAGTTGTAGACTTAAAAGTTATTTTAAAAGATAGAAAAATGCCTACACAGATGATAGGCTGTGGATAAGCAGGAAACTACTGAATTAGAGGATTATGTTACCATATTATGTTACCATAATTCATAATTCAGTAGATGAAAAAAATTACCTTCCCAGGGTGTGGTGGTACATGCCTTTAATTCCAGCACTTGGGAGGCAGAGGTAAAAGGATCACCATGAGCTCAAGGCCACCCTGAGACTATGTAGTGAATTCCAGGTCAGGCTGGGATAGAGCAAGATCATACTTTGAAAAACAAAACATAAAAATTATCACTTTTAGTTTGAGGTAACTCAGGAGACAGCTGGGAGATGCTGAATAGTCCACATTAGGTCATCCTCAGGGGTTTTAAATTTTCTTTTAAACATTCATTTTTAATTTAGATAAAAAAGTTTATTCACTGAATGTACATTTCTAGGAAAGGATTTCCTTTCGCTTCCTTTTCCAAATTGGCAGTAGTGAGGATGGAACCTAGGGCCTCCCACATGCTAGACAAGTGCTTTACCACTGAGCTACAGCCCTCTGCTCCTCCCTGTGGATTCTGGGCAGGGGCTCTTCCTATGAAGCTTCTTCTCTACAAGCATTTTTTAAATTATTTATTGATTTGCAAGTAGAGAGAGAGAGAATGGGTAACCTCCAGGTGCATGTGCCATTCTATGCATTTAACTTTATGTGGGTACTGGGGAATCAAACCAGGGTTGTTAGGCTTTACAAGCAAGCATCTTAACCATTGAGTAATCTCTCCAGCCCCTATTTTTGGAAGTTTTTAAAAATATTTTATATTTATTTATTTATTTATTTACTTGACAAAGAAAGAGGGAGAGAAAGAGAGAATGGGTGCACCAGGGCCTAAAGCCACTGCAAATGAAGTCCAGACACGTGCACCCCCTTGTGTATCTGGCTAATATGGGTCCTGGGGAATTGAACCTGGGTCCTTTGGCTTTGCAGGCAAACGCCTTAACCACTAAGCCATCCCACCAGCCCCCCCCTTTTTTTTGAGATAGGGTCTTGTAGCCCAGGCTGACCTGAATTTACTATGTAGCCTCAGGCTAGCCTCAAACTCATGGCTATCCTCCTGCCTCTGCCTCCCAATGGTGGGATTAAAGGTGTGCACCACCATGCCTAGCTCATTTCTACAAGTTTTGATAAACCCAACCCAACCAGTACCACACAAAGGAACAGGAGGTGTGGGCTCCATTCCTGACACAGTTCCTATGTGCTGGCATAGCTACACACTGCCTTGAATCCTGGCAGCTGGGGATTAGTACCTTCCCAGGAGTTTTACTTTTCTAGATGGTCATATGAGGGGAGCCGTGTTCCTCCTTTCTTTTGGTATGACACATCCAAGATACACCCAGGGACGGGAAGATTTGCATCTCATTTCTGAGTGACATTCCCTTTCATGGGTGTAGGGCCTTTGCTTATCCATCCAGCCCATCAAGGGCATTCAGGTACTTTCAGATTTTATGAACAGAATTGATGCTGTAGACATTCTGGTGCAGGGTTTGAATGGACATATATTTTTAGTTCTCCAGAATACTTTCCTCCTATCATATATTTTCCTTCAGTTCTTGGGAAGCTGAGGCAGAGGATTGCTGTGAGTTCAAGGCCAGCCTGGGCTACATGATATGATTTGGTTAGGGAGGATTATGCAGGGTTGGGAGAATGGAAAATTTATAATCACAGAAACACAGAGGTTGCACTGGTTCCTTTCAGAGGCTGCATCCATATCTCCTGACAGAGCAGACACCAGTAGTGTGCCCATCATGATCACAGCAGCTGGGAGAAACCCCTGTGTGACTCTTACTCCACACCTACCGAAGGCCAGCATCATGAAGGTCACATCAGCATCTTCACTTATGTTGACAAGATAAATCATATGCGCGCTCATGATCTGCTTGATGTAGAAATAGCACTTCCCTGAGTCTGGGGGTAGAAGAGATAGGCTTGCCTTAGTGCCAGAGGGAATCATTATTCTTTCTTTCTTTCTTTCTTTCTTTTCTTTTTTTTTTTTGGGGGGGGGGTAGGGTCTCACTCTAGTCCAGCCTGCCTAGCACTTACTCTGTACTCCCAGGCTGGCCTTGAACTCACAGTGATCCTCCTACCTCTGGCTCCTGAGTGCTGGGATTAAAGTTGTGCACTACCACACCCAGCTTGGAATCTTTTTCAAATTATTAATTTATTTATTATTTGCAAGAAGGGAGAGAGACAGAGAAAGAGAGTGAGAGAGAACGGGCATGCCAGGGCCTCTAGCCACTGCACACGAATGCCAAATACATGCACCACTTTGTGCATCTGGCTTTACGTGGGCACTGGGGAATCAAACCCGGGTCATTAGGTTTTGCAGACAACACCTTAAGTGCTGAGTCATCTCTCCCACCCTTAGAATCATTTTTGTGGTAGTGAAAAAATAGTCCCCACTCATCTCAGCTTCTGACAGACAGTGAGCCCATGCAGTGAGGACACCCACATCGCTGCAGTCCACTTCTGGCAGAATTGAAGGAAGAGAGTATTTGCTGTCCTCCAGTTTCTGAAGGCCAGCACCTTCCTGGAAAAATACTTGTACTTTTCTAACCAGTTATGTCCTCCAGGATTTTTTTTTTTTTTTTTTGGCAGACTGTAAACTAGACACTATGGTTCTTTAAGTTTACCCTGTGTTACAAGGGGTGAAAATCGCTGTGGCTCAAAGCACATTGTGTTTGAGAATTCCCTGTATATGAGAGGCATAAAAATTAACATTGAGGGCTGGAGAGTTGGCTTAGCGGTTAAGGTGCTTGCCTGCAAAGCCAAAGGACCTCAGTTTGATTCCCCAGTACCCATGTAAGCCAGATGCCCAAGGTAGTGCATGCATCTGGAGTTCCTTTGCAGTGACTGGAAGCCCTGGTGTCCCCATTCTCTCTCTCTCTCTCTCTCTCTCTCTCTCTCTCTCTCTCTGCCTCGTTCCCTCTCTCAAATAAATAAATAAAAATAAAATATTTACAAAAAAATTAACATTGAGGAATGCTGTGGGCAGAGGCACATGCTGGTGTCCCCATGCTCAGAAGGCAGAGACAGAAGGATTCCAGTCTGAGCAATTTAACATGATCCAGCCACAAAACAAAATAGTTAATAGTTATTGAAATCCTTTCCATTCATTTGGGGTTTTTTGCTTTGTTTTTGAAATTTTTATTTATTATTTATTTATTTGAGAGAGAGAAAGAAAATGGGTGAATCAGTGCCTCCCAGCCACTGCAAATGAACCAGACTCATGTGCCACCTTGTGCATCTGGCTTTACTTAAGTATTGGGGAATCAAACCTGGATCCTTTGGCTTTGCAAGCAAGTACCTTAACCACTGAGCAATCTCTCCAGCACCTTTGCTTTGTTTTGAGACAAGGACTCACTAAGTTACTCTGAAGGTCTTAACATTGCTCATAGCCCTGTTGATAAACCGACTGTAGCTTTTCATATTATACAGCTCTGTTCTTTCCTCTGATAACAGTGGAATGTAATACAGAAACATGTTCTGTATGTTTCAAAAACACACAGTCCCACCGACATTAGTGTTAATCCTTTCTTATATGAAAGTGAGAATCTGAGTGACTATGAGGGAGCCAGCTGCACAGACAACTGGGTGTGTGAGAGAGACTGTGATTGTGTAGGTGTGACTGTGTGACTATGACTGTGACTGCAGTTTTCTGTGTGAATGTGACTGTGACTGGATGACTATGTGGCTATGACTGTGGCTGTGTGACTGTGACTTCATTACTATGTCATTGTGACTATATGATTATTATTGTGTGATTATGACTGTATGGCTGTGTGGCTGTGACTGTGGCTTTATGACTATGACTATGTTACTGTGTGACTGTGACTGTATGGCTGTGTGGCTGTGACTGTGGCTACGTGACTATGACTATGTTACTGTGTGACTGTGACTGGATGACTGTGTGACTGTGTGGCTGTGACTGTGGCTACATGACTATGACTATGTTACTGTGTGACTGTGACTGGATGACTGTGTGACTGTGTGGCTGTGACTGTGGCTACATGACTATGACTATGTTACTGTGTGACTGTGACTGGATGACTGTATGGCTGTGTGGCTGTGACTGTGGCTACGTGACTATGACTATGTTACTGTGTGACTATGACTGGATGACTGTGTGACTGTGTGGCTGTGACTGTGGCTACATGACTATGACTATGTTACTGTGTGACTGTGACTGTATGGCTGTGTGGCTGTGACTGTGGCTACGTGATTATGACTATGTTACTGTGTGACTGTGACTGGGTGACTGACTATACTACTGTGTGGCTATGACTGCATGACTGTGTGGCTGGGAATGTGGCTGTGGGACTATGACTGTATGACTAGCTGTGTGAGAGTGACTGTGCTACTACGTGACTGACTGTATTACTGTGTGACTGTGACTCTATCTATGACTGTACTACTGTGTGGTCGTGACTCTGTGACTATTACTATGGGGCTGGGACTATGTGAGTGGGATTGTTACAATGTGAATGAGATTGTTAGTGTATGAGTTCTTCGGAGAGTGCTAGTTTCAGCCATACTCACAGTACATGCTGAACCACACTTCCTCGCTTCTAACAGCATGGAGATGAAACCTCTTGCAGGTGCAGTTAACCCTTGAAAATGAAGAAATTTTGAATTAGTGAAAAAGTCACTGGATTCATTAATTAAAATATTTATCCAGGTATGGTGGCACATGCCTTTAATCCCAGCACTTGGGAGGCTGAAGTAGAAGTATTACTGTATTACTGTGAGTTCAAGGCCAGCCTGAGTCTAATTCCAGGCCAGCCTGGACTAGAGTGAGATCCTACCTGGAAAAAGCAAAATAAATAAATAAATAATAAATATTTACAAGTGGCATTTTATAGGACAGGCAATCTACTTATTTTCTTTTAATATTTTTATTTATTTATTTGAGAGAGAGAGTGAGTATGGGCATGCCAGGGCCTTTCTGCCACTGAACTCCAGACACATACACCACTTTGTGCTTCTGGCTTTATGTGAGTACTGGAGAATTGAGCCAAGGCCATCAGGCTTTGCAAGCATCTTCCACTACTGAGCCACATCTCCAGCCCTTCTACTTATTTTCTTTTGCTTCTGTGTTAGTTTTCCATCATTGTGACAAAGTACCCAACAGTTGCAATGTATGGAGGAGGAGGGGTTCATTTTGGCTCATGGTTTAAGAGTTGTTAGTCTGTTATGACTGAGGAGTGTATGACAGAGCCAAGTAGTTCACCTCAATGGTAGCCAAGGAGACTGAATGCCAGATAGATACCCCTCTTTGTTCCATCTGAGCCCCCAGACTCCCTGCCCGTGTTCTGGGTGGGTCCCCTTAGTCAATCCTCCCTGGTAAAGCACTCACAGACACACTCACAAGTGTGCTTTCTCCTAGGGGCTTCTCCAGCCAATCAAGTTGTCATCAAAATTAACCATACCAGCTAGGTGTGATGGTGCAGACTTTTACTCCCAACACTCCGGAGGCAGAGTTAGGAGGCTCACTGTGAGTTCAAGGCCAGCCTGAGACAACAGAATGAATGCTAGGTCAGCCTGGGCTAGAATGAGACCCTACCTCACAAAGAAAAAGAAAAAAAAAAAAAGAAAGAAAAGAAAAGAAAAGATTAACCACTATAACTTCATAAGAATTCTGTGATCTCTGGAAACATATACATGAATAGAAAGTACCATGCTTGCCCTAGACATCTAGACATGACTGGCCAGGGTGGGTGGTTTTGATGCCTTATCTTGACGGGGACATAACAGACACTAAAGTATGCCAGTTTGTGACTAGAAAGATTCTGTTGACATGCGTGAAGACTAAGGAAAACTATGATTAGGTAAAAATAGAGCATTCTCATGGCACACACCCTTAATCCCAACACTCAGGAGACAAAGGTAGGAGGATCACCATGAGTTCAAGGCCACCCTGAGACTATATGGTGAATTCCAGGTCAGCCTGGGCTAGAGTGAAAAAAATGTGGAACATTTTCAGAAGGTCAGGAAACGTTTCCAAATCTGTTAAAAGCAATTGCCATTCTGATCTCTCCCCACAAGTTGATTTGTCTGCTGTTGACTTGTACAAATGGAAGGGTGCAGTATGAGCTCGTGTGTGTGTCAGCTTCTCCGCTCAGTATTGTCTGTGATTGCCATCCATGTCAACATATCTAGCATTCATTTCCCAGTTTTCATTGCTGTGTTATAGGCCAATCTAGAAGGTACCACCACTTAGGGGCTGGGGAAATGGCTCAGTGGTTAAAGGTGCTTGCTAGTGAAGCTAGCTGGCCCAGGTTCAATCCCCTAGAACCCGCACCAAGCTGGATGCAAAAGGGTGCATGCACTGGTGATCCCAATGAGCCAACAACAGTGGGAGGCAGAGCTAGGAGAATCAGAAGCTTGTGGGCCAGCAAGTCGTACATTCCTTTTCAGGCTGACAGTGGGTTTGAGGTAGCAAGAGACCCTGTCTCAAAGAAAGTATACCACAGCCAGGCATGGTGGCACACGCCTTTAATCCCAGCACTCGGGAGGCAGGATCGCCATGAGTTAGTTCGAGGCCACCCTGAGACTACATAGTGAATTCCAGGTCAGCCTGGGCCAGAGTGAGACCCTACCTCGAAAAACAAAACAAAAACAAAAAGAAAGAAAGTGTACCACAGACACTTCAAAGTTGCCCACTGATCTCCACATGTATACTGTGTCATATGTGTCCACACACACACACACACACACACACACACACGAGTCAAAAAAAGTAAAAGCATCCATTTTTTTCATACATTAGAAGTTAACAGATATTTGGGGTGTTTATAGTTTGGGGTTTTATGAAGAGTGAATGATATAACTTCTTTTTTGTTTTTTTCGAGGTAGGATTCTAGCCCAGGCTGACCTGGAATTCACTAAGCAGTCTCAGGGTGGCCTTGAACTCACAGTGATACTCTTACCTCCACCTCACAAGTGCTGGGGTTAAAGGTGTATGCCATCATTCCTGGCCTATTCTTAAGCATAACATTTAAATACACATTAAATATTCAATTTAACTCATTAGTTAATAAGGAAACCTACGGCAAATGTTAGAATTTGCCCCAAAGAGAAGCCAAATACAGCATTAATTTATTTATACCTATTTATATCAATAAAGGAATTTTGAAATAAATGGGCAAATGGAGATAAAGGTAACTTCTTCCAGAGGGGGAGGAAGTGCAAGAAACTCTGAGGAATAAGGACTTTTAGTTTTGCATTGCTGTTAGTTGTTTCCATTAAAACTTGTTCTTGGTCTGGAGAGATTGCTCAGTAGTTAATGCACTTGCTACAGAGCCTAATGAAACAGCGTTCAGTTCACCAAGACCCACATAAAGTCAGATGCACAATGTGGCACATGCATCTGGAGTTCATTTGCAGTGGCAAGAGGCCCTGGTGCACCCATTCTCTCCCTCTCTCTCTCTCTCTCTCTCTCTCTCTCTCTTCTCTCTGTCTCCTTCTGCTTGCAAATAAATAAATATTTAAAATTTTTCAAGGGGCTGGAGAGATAGCTCAGTGTTTAAAGTACTTGCCTGCAGAGCCTAATGACATGAGTTTGATTCCATGTAAAGCCAGATGCACAAAGTGATGCATATATCTGGAATTTGTTTGCAGCCGCTAGATGTCCTGGGATGCCCATTTTCTGTCTCTCTTCTATCTCTCTCTGCTTGCAAATAAATAAATAAGTCAAAATTATTAAAAAAAATTTTTTTTCAAGCCAGGGCATGGTGGCACATGCCTTTAATACCAGCACTTGGGAGACCAAGGTAGGAAGTCTTGCATTTAGCATTTTTTAAGTTTGTTTTTTGAGGTAGGGTCTTGCTCCATCCCAGGCTGACCTGGAATTCACTCTGTAGTCTCAGGGTGGCCTCAAATTCACTGAAATCCTCTCACCTTGGCCTTCCGAGTGCTGGGATTAAAGGCATGTGCCACCACACCTGGCCTTCCATTCAGCATTTTGGAATGTCATGTCCTTCAGGCTGCACTGTCTTTGTCTGGAATGAAATCAGCAGGACACACTCCCCTGTGGACACCCACAGACTGCAGGAACACATCTCTCTTCCCTGATCGCCTTCTGCTCTTGATGCTGAGACCCACCTGATGTAAAAGGTGACATTGAGGTCACCGTTGAGCAGCCAATCTATGTCACGAAGGTAAATTCTCAGTGGTCCATTCTCCGCTATCATTTCCCCCCTGCTGGCCGTCAGGTAGATGGTGTTCCACCGATTTTTCTGCTGGGGAAGCATTCAGCAAGATGGGTTAGCACAAATCCTGTGTGTTCTTGTGAAAACAGAGAGGAATGAACCAGGCTGTCTGACGAGGAGTCTCTGGATTGCTTTGCTTGGGGACCAGAACTGTAGAACCAAGCCCGAGCCTATGCTAGAGAATGCTCAACTTCATGCTGCTGAGCCCCATCTAGATTCTGCTGCCCTGGTAGCTGCCACTGAGGCAAGTTGAGGTAGGCCTCAAATCCAACCCCACCACCTTACATGTACCCCTGCGTGCATTGAGCAGAGAGCCCACATGCAGGGCAGAATCACACCTTCATTGTGGTACCTGGTACTGGTGGCCCAGTGTCCCTTCTTTACTGGAGAGCTGGTCAGCGTGGGCCAGGCCCAGGATGAGAGTGAGGAGCAGCACGTCATCCTAGGGCCAGCCTCCTCTGTTTCTTCAGGCTCCTGTGATTGACTGCAGGCACTCTGCTTTTATGGGGCTTGCGGTGGTGGCATGGTGTCAGCGGCTTGTATCTTTTACTTCTTGTAACCAATCCAACAATAATGGAAAAGGCACCCAGTGGGCACATGTGAGCTTTAGTGTGGCATTGTGTGAGTGAATCCTGTGCATTCTGACACTTCACCAGTGCTCACCGAGGATATGGGTCATGGAGACAAGGGGATGAGGTTGCGGGGACCATGTACTGTCAGTCCTGTCCTCAGCAGCCAGTATTTGAAAAGGCAACATCAGTCTGAGTCTTGTCAAATGAATTTGTTCTTTCAGTCTGCTTCTGCCACCGACCTTGCCTTTGGATGGTGCCTAACACAAACAGCTGTCTTGACAAGTTTGGCAATTTTCCCATGTTAAGTTGTAGTCTAGTAGAGTCTGCATACAGTAAAACAGGGAAATAAAAGCCCCAAGAGCAAAGGCTTGCTATAGTTCTCTTGGATTTACTGTACACTTTGTTTTTATTTGGCACAGTTTGCTCTTTTGGGGATCAAATGTAGCCTGGTTGAGCCCCTGGGGACTGTCACTGGTCTTCCCAGTGCCAATACAGCACAAAGGACACAAGGCTATAGCAAATACCAGAAGAAGGGGTTTCAACCCAAGCCTTCTCCTAGCCAAACATGCTAATTCAAACCTGACAATTCCTAGTACCTAAGTGGGGGGCAGCTCTTTTTAAATCACTAGCTTATATTATTTGTATGAACAATGAATCTCATTGTGACATTTCCTCCCACCAGGTACACAGTATGCTTTGATTGTGTTCACCCCACCCACGGTCTCTTGTTTGTGTGCCTCCTCCTCACACAGAGTCCCCTTTACTTCCTATTCTTTTAAAAAATGTAGATTCAGCAGAAAAGAGAAAGCATGTTATACTTATCTTGCTGAGTCTGGCTTAACACAGCAATCTTCAGTTTCCTCCATTTTCTTTTGAAGGTTTAGAGACTTTGTTAGATTAAGAGAAGGAAAGAGAAGGAAGTACAGAGAGCTCTCGCCATGAGGGAGGTGAGAGGGGGGAAAGCCCACCCTGTGACACAAATTAGGGTCAGTTATAGGTTCTAAATGGGGTCTGAGCTGACAAGTCATGAGGTCAAGTTTGGGGGCTGAGCTTAACCAACCACGATACCAGGATCAGATTGCAGTTCTATCCATTTTTTTCTTCAACAGCCATAATCCCATTCTTTATGGCTGAGTAAAACCCTGTTGTGTATATGTACCACATCTTAAAAATTCATTTGTCTGCTGATGGGCATCTGGAGCTGGTTCCGTATCTTGAGTATCGTGAATAGAGCAGCAATAAAAACGCAGGTTGAGCCATCTCGGTAGAACCCGGACCTGCAGGGCTTCAGGCATGCATGTACTCAGGAGCGGTAGATCATGTGGTAGTTCTACTTTTAGTGTTTTGAGAACACCCCCCCCCTCACTGATTGCCATAGTGGCCGCACCACTGGTGTGTAAGGTTCTGTGTGGATATCAAGCTAGTTTGTAACAGGTTAATTCATCTTTGCAGGGGCTAAGCCTGGGACATGGAAAACTGTGGGCCTTGGGTTAAGTCCCTAGGACACAAGGAGCTCATCAGCTTCTCCAAAGATTTCCTGATAAACATATGTCAACAACTGGTGATCTGAGTTGATGCGAACTCCTGCTCTGTCTTATGTCTAGACTCCCCTAGACTCCCTGTAGCTTTTACTTCCTGAAACTCTCACAAAAGCTCCAAGTCAAGTCAGGACAGGACTAGGCTTAACTCCAGTGGGGCCCCTGGCCCTCCTCAGCCTATTTTGTGTGTTGTATGTTCATTTCGAGTCCTCCCAGGCACCACCAACAGGTCTGCTATTCAGATGGCACAGGAGAGCTGTGACTGAAGAATTTAGGAAAATAAGATCGGATATCCTAGCTTAATCAACATGAACAGAAACTGAATGATGATAAAGAATTTTGTTTCAGAATCTTAAGCCTCTTGTGTTGAGTCACAGACATTAAGCAAACAAAGTGGCTTGAAACATTTAAATCAATTGTGCACTCACTTTGGCTTATTAGTAGGAACTCTTCTCTGCAAAAGTAGAAAATTAAGAGGATTGCTTGGGTTTTATGCTATGTTGTAAATATGTGTGGTAGAAAGTTAAGTATTCTTCTAATTTACTGTCAAAGAAACAAGTTATGACACCAGATGCTACCTGGCAGAACATTATTAGAAGACACCAGAGACAACGTTCCCCAATATTTACCAATTATTGTGATATGTCCTACCTAAATAAAAGTTACAATTGAACCAGGCATGTTGGTGCATGCCTTTAATTCCAGCACTCAGGAGACTGAGGTAGGGTGATAGATGTAAGTTCAAGGCCAGCCTGAGACTGCAGAGTGAGTTCCAGGTTAGCCTGGACTTTACCTCAAAAAACAAAAACAAAGTTATAGTTGAATAGAAGTACAGTTTAAAAGAGTTTTCTGGGCTGGAGACATGGCTTAGTGGTTAAGGTTCTTGCCTATGAAGCTTACGGACCCAGGTTTGACTCCCCAGGATCCATGTAAGCCAGACACACAGGGTGATGCATATGCACACGGTTATGCATGCACACAAGGTGTCACATGCATCTGGAGTTTGATTGCAGTGGCTAGAGGCACTGGTGCACAACTCTCTCTCTCTCTCTCTCTCTCTCTCTCTCTCTCTCATAAAATAATAAGTGTTTTCTGAGACAGAGTCTTGCTTCATGGCCCAGGTTGACCTCAAACTTATGATCGTCCTGCCTCAGTCTCCAAAGTGCTGGCATGAAAGGCCTGTGCCACATGGGCAGCTAAAGTACATATTGGAAGAAGTGATGGAAGTGAAAACCTGGCTAGTGCTCTGAGAAGGGGCACACATATATATGTACTGATGCTTGTATCAAGTAGGGTTTTCTAGAGGAACAAAGTGTACTAAAAGGGGAATTTACTGGATTAGCTTATGGCAGTCCACCAATAGCAGTTTGTGAGCTTGAGAGTCAAGGAACCTGGTAGCTGCTCCGTCCACGTGGCTGGATGCCTCAGCAGTTCAATCCAGCACTGAAGGCTTCCTGGAGAACCTCTGGTCTTCAGTCCATGCTGGAAGGCTGAGGAAACTTGGTTGTACTGCTGAGGAAGAATAGCCCAGCTCAACAGGATAGATGCACAGGTAAGGGAAGGCACTCACCAACCAGCAGTACTGGCAGCCAGGTGGGCAGAAGGGGGCTCTTTTCTCCCAGAGCTTCCTTACATAAACCCCCCCTGCAGGAGGGCCACCCACTCTGGAGGGTTCACCCTGGGGGCAGGACTTCCTCCTTCAATCAATCCTTCCTGGAAGCAACCTCAAAGACCTAACCAAGAGGAATCTGATCAAGTTGACAACAGAACTTAACCATCACGATGCTCAAAACCCATCTATCTTGGTGGGGAGGGGTGCCATTATGCTTCTGCATGCTGTATGCCATCCAAGCAGGGTAGACCTGTGTGCCCAAGATGTTTGCTATTCTTTAGGGAAAAGACATCCAACATCCTTTCTTCTAGCTTTTTAAAAATATTTATTTATTTGCAAGGAGAGAGACAGAGAGAGAGCAAGTATGGGTATGCCAGGGCCTCCAGCCACTGCAAAGGAACTCCAGATGTATGAGCCACTTTGTGCATCTCGCCTTAACTGCTGAGCCATCTCTCAGCCCTCTTCTTTTCAGTACAGTGCATTGTTCTCTCTGGCCACCAGTTGTGCCACAGAAGAGCACAACGTGGTTCTCTTTGCTGTAGCCACCCCCTCCCAGTAGCCATGGCTCTCACACCACCTATGATGCTGAAGCCCCAAGGCTCTGAAGAACTGACCAGATTAGGCATTTCTCATGCAAACATGCATTATGGCCCAGTGTGGATTTTTACATTGCAGAGAAATGTGCCTAAAGTCAGGTTTTAGAGATTGTGTCCTGAAATCATCACATGCTACAGTTTGGACCCAAAACCCTGTATCAGCAAAAACTTGGATATAACCTGAAAAGGTCCATGAGGATGGGGGTGGAGCGGGGCCGGCTGCAGCCTGTGTGCCAGGCCTTGTGGGCCACCCACCTGAGGCTTCTGGTTACACTGCCAGTATTACTCTCCCTTGCCATCACCATCTATGTGACAAGGATGTTCCTGTCACCACTGCTGCCATGTGGCTCAGAGTTGCTGTGAAGCAGCCACATTTGATCTTCGGTCACTCAGAGCAGATGGCTTGTTGTCTGCACAGCATCATACCTCCTTTTGCTTGCTTATGAAACCCAGCATTTTGTGGGGTGCTATTGTGTGTGTGTGTGTGCTGTATGTACATGTATCTGTTCATGTGATGCCTCATGTCCTTGTCCACAGCAGTGTTCACTCACCTGGGGTGACCAGAGCAAAATGCTAGATGTCCCTCTCCATAGCTAGAGTCTCTTACTGATTCCAGAGCTTGCTTTTCATGAACCTCAGTGGTTTTCAGGTCTCTGCTTCCCTATGGAATCAGGGCTATTGACTCGAGTGGCCATACCCAGCTGGTTATGTGGGTGTTAGGGATTAAACTCAAGTAGTCTCTCAAGCCTCCTCAGGCCCTCATGCTTGCACAGAAGTGCTCTTACCTGAGCCATCTCTCCATACCTTAGAGGTGTTTTTTTTTTTTTCCTAGAAGCATGCAAAGCTGAGAAAATGGGGAGTCCATGTGCAATCAGATTGTGTCCTGTGACAAATACTATGAAAAGTAGCATTGTGTGTCATCAGAGGGAGGGAGCGTGGGTGTGTTTCTGCTGTGCAGGGGATGCAAACACTTCCAGAAACAACAGCACTATTGATTTGGGCTGTAGCAGGTGCCCTGCTGATCTGTCTGCCTCCTATGGGTGATGGGGCCCTGACCCTTAGCCGGTGGGTGACCCTCCTGCTCTGTGGTTTTTACAAAGTATACAGAAACACAAACAGGCTGTCACTCATCCTTTGTACACAGAGCTGCCCTTGCTCTTGACTGTTTTCATAGCATTTGCCTGGAAATATATGCTAGTGTGCCAGCAAGGCAATTGTTTCTTAAAATAACAAAATAATAGAATCTCTTTACTCTATACATCTCAGGTATGATAGAAAATATTATCATTGGCCTTGATTTATTTTTCTGTAGATAGATAATTTTTTGTCCAGTAATTACAGAAGTGAACTCCCTGCAGGTATTTTCTGTTCCTCTTAGGAAGAAGGCCATGTGTGTTAGGGATTTTCAGGATGGATGAATAAAAGGGCCTCACTGTGGACACAGGGGCTCTGCTGCAAAACCCTTAAGAGCTCCACCCTGCCATTCAGATTCTCTTGACTGTCTGATAGGATTGTTTCAAGTAGGCCTGGCTAAGAACAGACCTCTTTGTTGGTTCACAACAGCTAGATTCCTTCCTCCCATGGAAATCTGAGGGGTTTTCTGACTTAATTGTGAGGAGCCAGTAGTGTGTCTTGATGTGACATTTCAAGGGTTGACACCTCTTCGCCTGGAGTTTCTGACTCTCAAGCTTGTCCACACATAGCTTTCAGGGATTCACCCACACAGTTACATCATTCTTCCCAGACTGGCTCCCACGGAAGGTGACTGTCAGGTTTAGATATAAAGTGTCCTCTCAACCCCCAGTGCTAATTGATGACAGGGGATTGGATGACAGGGTGGCTTCCTCATCAGTGAGCTCACTCACTGGTACATTCCTGCTGACTGGCCATGAAGAGATAGGGTCTGGCTGGAAGAAGTAGGTCTCTGGGGCATGGCTTGAAGGGTACTGTTGTAGTCAGTCCTGGGATGAACATCCAAGCCAGACAGAGTTTATGAGGGAAAGGGATTTACTTTAAGCTTACAGATCCAGGGAAAGTTCCATCAAATGGCAAAAGAAGCTGGCTCCCACTCATACATGCAAGCGGAGACACCACCAAGCATCCCGCACCACAAGCCAGCACAGCCAGAGCTCAAAACCTCTGTGCATACCTGCAGGCTGGAATTCAGATCCACACCTGGTGACACACACCCCTGTAGCAGGACTCTGCTGTTAGGGGTTGGAGCTGCAAAGTCAATTTTAATAAAATAACTGAGTCTATCGGGGATATGCATTCAAACTACCACAGGTATCTTTTTAAAAATATTATTTATTTAAGGAGGGGAGAAAGAGAAAGAATATGGGTACACTGGGTCTCTGCAACTGCAAACAAACTCCAGGCACATTACCACTTTGTACAACTGGCTTTGTGTGAGTACTGGGACAGGAACCCAGGCTGTAGGGCTTGGCAAGCAAATGCATTAAACTGCTGAGAAACCTCCCCAGCACTTGGAGGGTTTCCTGGTCCCGCACATCCCATCTCTCTGCCTCCTGGCCACCAGGAGAGGAGCAGCTTTCCTCTGCTGTACCCTGTGTCATGATGTTTCTGCCTTGCCTAAGGACAATGGAGCTGGCAGACCCCAGATCAAAGTCTCTGAAACTGTGAGCCAAAGCAAAAACTTCCTCTGTAAAGTGATTTTCTCAGGCAGTTTGTCACAGCAAGGAAAACTGTCATACTGTCCCTCTCTCCACTCTGGACATCAGTGCCCTGGTGGGTTTGAGGAGAATTGCTGGCTTCCATCTCAGATGGATGAGAGTGATGATCTCCACGTTTTTTCTGTGTGTCTGGAAACCAGCAGCCCCAGCCAGTGCCTAAAGCAGGCTAGCACCTTCCTGTGAAAGGCCAGAAGTTTCTCTCTGGAGGGCAGAACTGGATCCCTGAAGGGATATGCTCAGGTCTCAGCCATGACAGCTGTAACAAGGAAGGTCTTGAGACAGAATCAAGATGTGAGTTAGGATGAGCTAATGTCTTCAGAAAACTCTATTTTTTAAATTTTAAATTTTTATTTATTTATTTTGTTTTTATGAGGTAGGGTCTCACTCTAGCCCAGGCTGACCTGGAATTCACTATGTAGTCTCAGGATGGCCTCAAACTCATGGCGATCCTCCTAACTCTGTCTCCCAAGTGCTGGGATTAAAGGCATGTGCCACCATGCCTGGCATTTTAAAATACTTTTTTAAATTTTTTTCATTTATTTTATTTATTTATTTGAGAGCAACAGACAGAGAGAGAAAGAGGCAGATAGAGAGAGAGGGAATGGGCACACCAGGGCTTCCAGCCATTGCGAACTCCAGATGCATGCACCCCCTTGTGCATCTGGCTAACGTGGGTCCTGGGGAATCGAGCCTTGAACCGGGATCCTTAGGCTACACAGGCAAGTGCTTAACTGCTAAGCCATTTCTCCAGCCCTAAATATATTTTAATTTGTTTATTTACAAGCAGAAAGAGAGAGAGAGAAGCCCTCTACCCACTGCAAATGAACTCCAGATGCATGCGCCACTTTGTGCATCTGGCTTTATGCAGGTACTGGGGTGCCTTAACTGCTGAGCCATCTCTCCAGCCCCAGAAAACTCTAGATTTAAAAACAGAAAGAGAGCCGGGCATGGTGGCACACGCCTTTAATCCCAGCACTCGGGAGGCAGAGGTAGGAGGAGCGCTGTGAGTTCAAGGCCACCCTGAGAATACATAGTGAATTCTAGGTCAGCCTGGGCTAGAGTGAGACCCTAGCCCCGTCCAGCCCCACCCCCCAAAAAAAAGAGAGAGAAAAAGAGAATGGAAAAATAGCTCAATATTAAGGTGCTTGCCTGGAAACCTAATGACCTGAGTTCAGTTTCCCAGCACCCATATAAAGCCAGATGCACAAAGTGGCACATGTATCTGGAGTCTATTTGCAGTGACTGGAGGTCATGATATGCCCATTCTCTTTCTCCGTCTGTCTGTCTGTCTCTCTCTCTCTGCTTGTCTCTCTTCTCACTGTCTCTTTCTGCTTCCAAATAAATAAATAAATAAATTTTTAAATAGAAAGAAAGAGCCTTGGGTTTGATCCCCAGATAGATAAACCAACACATTCTCTTCTCTCAGCCTTAACCATAGATCACCTCCTTTTTCACCAATGTAACTCCCAAATCCCCAAAGTCACTGATATAGCTGCCACTGAGTCCCTTGGCTAACTCTCCTCAAAGAGACTCCATCTTCTCTCCTAATCAATTCTGCTTCACTGTGACTCATCCTGAAATCCTCTTTCTCTCTCTCTCTCTCTCTCTCTCTCTCTCTCTCTCTCAAGTCAAGAATCCTGGCTGAAGGCAGGTGTTGATGGCCCATGCCTCTAATCCCAGCACTCAGTAGGCTCAAATAGGAGGATCACTGGGAGTTTGAGGCCAGCCTGGGGCTACAGAATGAGGTTTCAGGTCAGTCTGGACTAGAATCCTGGCTCCTGGTTGCATTGAGGCTGAGGGGAACTCCTTGGGCTATGCAGCTATTCTGTTTCCTAATGTTCTTTAATGTGTGACAGTTTCTTCCCTCTCAACTGTCCTTCATTTCTTTGATTTAGTATTACTGGAAATGGTTTTAAATCTCCTCTATTAGATGTTCTAGGGTTGTTGCTTAAACTTGGTGGCCAGGGCCTCTTGCCACTGCACAATAAGGTCCTCATGCATGCATCAGCTGACCTGGAATTCACTATGTAGTCTCAGGGTGGCCTCGAACTCACGGCAATCCTCCTACCTCTGTCCCCCAAGTGCTGGGATTAAAGGTGTGCACCACCATGCCCGGCAGCATCAGTTTTTATGCATCTGGCTTTACATGAGTACTGGGGAATACTACCCAGGCCAGCAAGTGCGCTTAACCACTGAGCCATCCCCATAGCCCCAATCTTCTCTCCTCAGGTCTAAACATAGGGCCTTCACTATCTTTTAACAGTCTTTTTTTTTGCAAGTAGAGAGAGAGAGAGAGACAGAGAGAGAGATATCCAACAGAGGAATGAGAATGAGCATGCCAGGATCTCCAGCCACAGCAAATGAACTCCAGATGCATATGCCACTTTGTCCATCTGGGTGGATACTAGGGAATTGAACCCAGGTCATTAGACTTTGCAGGCAAGTGTCTTAACCACTAAGAAATCTTTCCATCCCCACCTTTCCCTTCTTAAGTTACTTCTGGCCAGATATTTTGTCCCAGAAATGAGAAAGTAACTGATATAGGAATGTTTATCTGTGCCATTGTATGGTGGAAATATGTAATTTGGTTTTCATTTTACAGGCAGTCATAATTAAGAGATTGCTTTGGTGCTGGGAATATGACTCAGGGATTAAAGTGATGGCTTGCAAAGTCTACCAGCCTGGGTTCAATTTCCAATAACCCATGTAAATTCAGATGCACAAAGTGACATATGCTTCTGGAGTTCATTTGCAGTGGCAGGAGGCCCCGGCATGTCCATTCTCTCTGTGCTCACAAATAAAAATTTTAAAAAAGAGATTACTTTGGATCTCAGAAGAAACTTCAAATTTTGAACTTTTAAATAGTGTTGTGACTATTAAAGACCATGGGGACTTTGAAGTCGGACTGGATCATGATATGGCAATGAGCCTATCTGTGAAACGTTCTCCATAGCCACATGTGTTTGGACAGTTGGTCCCTAGCTGGGGGCACTGCTTAGCAGAGTTGTGGAACCATTAGGAGGTGGAACCCTCCTAGAGAAAGTGAGTCATGAGTGGACTGAAAAGTTTTATGGCCCAGCCACATGTCCTGTTCACCCTCTGCTTCCTGACTGCAAATGCAATGTGACCACCTGGCTTCCTACTCCTACTGCCATGCCTTCTCCACCAGGATGGAATGTCTATAAGGGACTGTAAGCTGAAATAAGCCCTTCCTTCCTGAAGCTGTTCCTTGTCCAGTATTTGGTCAGAGCAATGAGAAAAGTAATCAATGTATCCACATAGCCACCACAATGCAGGATTTGACATGCTGGGCAATGTCTCTATGCAAAGGGCCAGTGAATGTTCTTCATGATGTCTGAGCCACAAGTGCCCCATAGACCTGAGGTTAACAGTTAGTAACTGGCCTGGGATATTGGCAATATCTGTGGACAGCTTTGATGGAATAAGATTTGTGACCAGTATCTGCCACTGCATCCCCAAATACAGATTTGCTTGGAACAGAAAGTACCTCTTCATCGTGACATACAGAACCACACCCAGACTCCATATGTTTATTGCAAATCCCTCATATCTTTGCCCGCAAACAGCAATAAAACTGGGCATGCTGGCACATACCTTTAATCCCAGCACTCTGGAGGCAGAATCAGGAGGGTCACTGTGAGTTCAAGGCCAGTTTGGGACTACAGAGTAAGTTCCAGGTCAGCCTGGACTACATACAGTGAGACCCTACCTTGAAAAACAAACAAACAAAAAAGAGTAATAGGGTGAAATATGAAATGGTGCTGCAGGCCTCCAACAGCCTCTGCCCAGTTGTGACTTTACTGGCCAGGCCATAGTCCCAGTCCCTCAGTTTGGTATTTCCTTTGATATCCGCCAGGATGTCGTGTGCAATGATCCTTGCATGGTAGCAGTGAACTGTGCGCAGCACCTCTCTGAGATTTGGTGGGTTGCTGCCTCCTCCTCCAGATCTTCCCCAATAGCATGTGCTATCACTAGGTATCAGCTATACAACAAATCAAATAAACTGGGTAGATTGTCCAGAAGAGATCAAGAAGGGCCCTCTCTGTTAATAAAAGCTTCAGTTCTCTCAGGAGAGAGAACATTTCTACACATTACCACATTTAAGATTAGACTATGTAAGAAGCCAAAACAATGACCTAATGGAAGTAGATTAATCTCCACAAATAGTTGGAGACACTACAGCCTCACTTGCGAGGTCATTTGTCAGCTATCAGGGACTTGATGCTCCCTGAAGATGGGCCCTCTCTAATACTCAGCAGCTTGTCAAACAATGAATGAAACTGTAGGACTCTAACTGTTGCTGGGTCCTGGAGGTCCTACTACATACCACCTCCACCTAAACAAACCAGAGCACAGAAATAAGGGGCTACTTTTATTTAAGTCTAGGTTTGGCTAAATAAGGACTGTTAATCTCAAAGGAAAGCACTCCCCATATTCCAAACTGGGAAATTATCAAGGGTTCTATGAGGTAATGGAGAGAAGATTCCAATGCTTGCTTTTTTTTTTTTGTCCCCAGACATTTTCTTTGGCCTCTGTGACTGGCAGAGCTGGAGGGCAGAAGAGGCTTGATGTATCCTTTTAAAATCATCCTTGAACTCTCTTTTGTAATGTTAACACACTAACCATAATTGTAAGGAGAGGATCATAATTGTCCCTCCTTAGAATATGAAATACTATGTGCAAGAGGAAGAAAATATCACATTTTTGCCCCACCTTAAGATTTAATAGCGCATAAATGATAGCTATAGGTAGACAAATGGAAGAAAGGTGAGATAGAAGGGCTTGTTGAGGCCTATCAAGGGAAAGCTATATCCTCCTGGAAAAGATGGCTAGTTTGTAATTTATTTATTTCTTTCATTCTTTTTTTTTTTTTTTCAAGGTAGGGTCTTGCTGTAACCCAGACTGATCTGGAATTTACTATGTAATCTCAGGTTGGCCTTGAACTCACAGCAATCCTCAGCCATTAGCCTCCAGGGTACTGGGATTAAAGGTGTATGCCACCATGCCTAGCTCTTTAATTATTTTTAACCTGCTCTGTTATATGACTTTTAGCCAAAGAATAACATCTCAGGCTCTGTAGAGAAACCTGACTTTCAGAACTTCTAGGTAAACCATAGGAGTACTATATCAGAGGAGGCTTTCTGCTGAAAGAGACATACCAGTGTCCCCTACCTAAGGGCTAATCTGAAATAGCCTGTCAATAGACTGAACAAGAAAGCACTGCCTAGCAAAACGGTGTGCCCTGGAGACTTTAGAAAATAGCATAAAGCCTACCTCAGCATGGTCTCTCTGGCCACTGGCCCCTTCAGCCATCAAGAGTGTTCTCCTCCACTGTGGTCCCACTGGCCATTGCCCACTCTCACACATTTCTCCCACAATGATAAAAGATAGGAAAGCCTACAAATTAGGTATTCCAACAAACCAAATAACCTCAGAGGAAAAAGCCAGACTGAGAGCGTTCTGGAGTATCTTTCCCCTCCTTGTCCTGTGTACATCCAAGTTTATTGTTTTTATTTATCTTATTTAATTTGTTTGTGTGTGTGTGTGGCTGCCCACCTTTGGCTCTCCTGTCACTCCTAACACTAAACTCTTTTTTTTTTTTTTTTTTTTTTTTTAGTCTACGGCACTATTAGGAGAGATCTCTGATACTTCCGGCTATATTTCTATAGTGATTCAACCTTTGAAGGCTTGGCTACAAATTCTGGCTCCTTAACTAGCTTACCAGCAGATACAAGTCTGTCCCTGCCCATCATCCTTCACACAGACAGCATATCTCTCTCACTCTCTTTTTTTTGACATAGGATCTCACTGACCTAGAATTCACTATGTAGTCTCAAGTTGGCCTCAAAATGACAACGATTCTCCTACTTCTGCCTCCCAAGTGCTAGGATTAAAGGCATGCACAACCACACCTGGCCCCAGACAGCATCTCTTGAATGCCTTCTGCTATCTGGAGAAAAGAGGATGGACAGGGGGTATAAGGGCAGGATTTGTCAAGCACAATGAGAGGAAGGGATACTGGGTGTGGGCTGCTGGTGAAGTCAGGCAAGAATGTTGTGAAAAGTACTTGAGGTACACTTCCTTGCCTCACAGCAATGTTCACACTTTTTAAGTTTCATCATAAGCACAATTCAGTGTGTATCTGTGGTGGTGGGGGGGAACCTGGCCAACAAGACAGTCTGCAAGATGTTGGGTTGGTGCCCGACCACCAGACAATCCACAGGGTGATGGGCAGGGGCCAGTGTGCTTCAGCTTGCACACACACAGTGCACAAGATGCTGGGCTTGCCTCATAGACAATCCAGTGTGTCAGGAAGGGGCAGGCTCAGTACCAAGACCACCTACTTGCTTTCTTCTAGTGCCAGGCCAGTATCCAGTGTGCATATTGTCTCCAAGTGTTGAATTTTCTGATAAGGACTAGATGATATCTATCAGAAAAGACTTTCCACATTGAAAAACTGAATAAGTGCTGGGAAAATAGCCCAGTAGCTCAAGTACTTGCTGTGTAAACATGAGGACCTGAGTTTAGATCCTCAGTGCCCATGTAAAAGGCAGATGTGATGTATACCGATAATCCCAGTACCAGGGAGGCAGAGACAGAAGAATGCCTATGGCTTTCTGGCTCCATGGTCTAGCCAAAGTAGTGACATTCTATCTCAAAAGATAAGATGAAGAGCAATACACCTGATGATAACCTCTGGTCACCAAACATGTGCACATGTACACACATACATGCCCACACATATGAACAGACATGCAAGCATTACACACACACACACACACACACACACACACACACAAACATGAATCAGCAATAGTGAGCCTCTCGTTACAATGCAAATCACAATACTGTTATGGATTGGATGTAAAAATGCTCCCTTAAAATGGGCTCATGTGTTTGGACACTTGTTCTCCAGCTAGTGGCACTGTTTGGGAAGGTGTAGAATCTTTCAGACGTGGAGCCTTGCTGGAGGAAGTTGGTCACTGGTGGTGGGCCTTATGGTTTTTAGCACAGTCCCACTTCCTGACTATCCTCCGCTTCCTGCCAGCCAGTGTGATGAGAAGACCCGACATACCTTCCCCATCATAAAACTGCTCCTCAACACTGTAAGCCAAAATAAACCCCTTTTCTTCTGCAAGTTATTTCTGGCCAGGTATTTGTTGTTTGTAATGAGAAAATAACTGAAACACAAACAATGATGTAACAGGGTAATTATTTGTCATTAATGTACAGGATAAAGGATGTTTATAGGGCAGAGGTGGAAAATTTTATGCTTTCTTTAATCAATACTTGTCTAAAATCATACAAGCTTTCTGCTACTGATAGTTCACAAGTCCATGCTGGAAACTGTCTGACTTGAGTCCAAAGGGCAGAGGAATTCACAAGTACTACACGGTCAACTGTTACCTGACCTAGAAACAATCTCCACTACTGGTGATCATATTCTTCTAGACATGGTTGGGGGGGGGACACATAACCAATCTCTCCTATGCAGGATTTTTCTGTGTTAAGTTCTCTGAGATGAATTTCTGACAAAATGTTTCCCTAAATTAAGAGGGTTCTTTCCCAATGCCTGCTAAGTTTGGACTTAAGAGTTATAAGATATCCTACACTCTGTATTCACAAGCTCACTACCTTGTGCTGACTTCTTTGATGCCTGCTGAGGTGTGACTTCTGGCTAAAGGATTTCCTACATTCATTACACTCATAGGGTTTCTCACCTGTGTGAGTCCTCCGATGGACAGTGAGAAATGACTTTTGATAGAAAGATTTTGTACACTGGTTACATTCATAGGGCTTCTCTCCTGTGTGGGTTCTCTGATGCAAAGTAAGGGATGACTTCTGGTAGTACGATTTTCCACATTCATTACATTTGTAGGGTTTCTCTCCTGTGTGAACCCTGTGGTGTAGGGTGAGTTTTGATTTCTGAGAGAAAGTTTTTCTACATTCACTACATTCATAGGGCTTCTCTCCTGTGTGGGTTCTCTGATGTATAGTGAGGTCTGCCTTCTTGTAGAAAGATTTCTTACAGTCATTACATTCATGGGGTTTCTCTCCTCTGTGGATTCCCTGATGCACAGTGAGGTCTGACTTGTGGTAGAAAGTTTTCCCACATTCATTACATTCATAAGGTTTCTCTCCTGTGTGAATTCTCTGGTGTGCAGTGAGTTTTGATTTCTGACAGAACGCTTTTCTACATTCACTACACTCATAGGGCTTTTTTCCTGTGTGGGTTCTCTGATGAACAGTGAGGTCTGACTTCTTGCAGAAAGATTTCTTACAGTCATTACATTCGTGGGGTTTCTCTCCACTGTGAGTTCTCTGGTGCAAAATGAGGTCTGACTTTTGATGGAAAGCCTTCCCACATTTGTTACATTCACAAGGCTTCTCTCCTGTGTGAGTTCTCAGATGCCTGCTAAGGTTTGCCTTATGGTTGAAAGATCTCCTACACTCACTACATTCATAGGGCTTCTCTCCTATGTGAATTCTCTGATGAACAGTGAGGTCTGATTTACCATAGAATGATTTTCTACATTCATTACACTTGTAGGGTTTCTCACTGGTGTGAGTTCTAGGCTGTAAAGTGATATTTGCTTTCTCGAAGAAGTATTTTGGACAAGTGTTATACCCATACAACTTCTCTTCTGTATGTTTCCTCTGATGTTTGGTAAAGTTCACTTTTGCAATGAAGGATTCCTCACATTTACTACAGATAGTAGGGCTTTCTCCTGTGCGCATTTCCTGATGCTTAGTGTGTATAGGCTTTATGGAGAGTGTGTTACCACATACATTGCATTCAAAAGTTTTTTTCCCTACCTGAGTTATTTCTTGGACAATGAAAGCTGACTTTTTATGGGCTTCCATATATTCATTATATGTACAAGAAGGTTCTCTCATATAAACTCTTTTATGTGTAAAGAAGATGGTCTTTGTGTTGAAGGTGGTCCCTTCTTCACTATATTCAAAATCTTGCTGCTCACATTGAGTTTCATGGCACTGAATAGGATGCTTAAGATGTCTGAAGGACTTCCCAGCTACGTGACAGGCACCAGGTTTCTCTCTAGCACATACCTCACCAGGTACACCAGAGAGAAGCATATCCTGATGCAAAATAAACTCAGTCTTCATTCCTAAGCAGGCTTCATTGTTCAGCGTCAGCTTTGACACGTGGTCTGAGCTCACACTGAATGCTTTTCCTGATCCAGTGTCCTCCTCCACAGTGTTGCCCTTGGTGACTACAGCTTGCCACAGATGTTGGTCTTGTCTTTTCTGGCTCCACTCCATCAGACTACCCACTTTCTGGAGGCCTAAAATGAATAATGACAAAACAAACCACCATAGACAACATCCAAGCACGGCTTATGGATGCTCATGTAAAGTTAAAGAAGTCTCTTCTCATCCCTGTGGCTAAAGATTTTTAAGTATAAGTGCTGAGTTATGCCTTTTCTCCCTAACCAGTTACTTTAATAATCTTGGCAGATTTTATGATGTTAAACCACGGTTTTTTCTGCTTCTTTAACTTTTTCCCCATTTTTAACAGCTGAGGAGATATTTAGTCAAAATCTACAACTGTTGCTTCACTTTAGCTTAAAGCAAGCATTTCTCATCAGTCAGTTGTTTTCCTGGTTCTTTCTCTCTATTTCTCTTCTCTAACTAACTGACCATTTTGTGCTACTTCTCTTCTCATTATTTGTCTTGGTAACCTTTTTCAGGATTAGAAACTATAGAGTGCATAATAGGATCATTTCCTATCACGCAGGCAAAATGGTCCTTGGGAAAAGGAGTTGTGTCTATTTTCCTTTAGTGCTCACATCTCCCTGGGGACGGCTACAGGCATCTATGGGGGGTGTCAGGTCTGTTCTTCCCCATAATAAAAAATAGCATCTTCCAAGATTTAACCCGAACCCCCACTTCTCAAACCAGAACAGGGAATTGTGGGAACTGCTAACAACTCAACATGGACCACACTGGCTGGACAACATGGCCCGCTCGGAATGCATGACTCACTGAGAATGCTCTGGTCTGGGAGTTCTCTTCCCATCCATGGCTCTACTTCTTGCTCCAGCTTGACAACGTCCTCAGGCTTTGGAACTCTGCGCCCTGTTAGTGGGAAATAATAGCATCAGGGCTCCTGATGTCTTGGTACACAAGGATCATTCCTGGACTTCTTTTCTTATCAGCTCCAGGGTGACATTCTTTATACAGAGCAGCTTTTTATGTTAAATACCAGCTTTAAACTACAGATTTCCAAAGTCATAATGCTAGAAGTTAAGTATACTATACTATATATACCTACCTATATATGTATATCTACCTATATGTCACCTTTGGAAAACTGTCACCTCAAAATTAAGCTATCCTAAACTAAACAAGAAACTCTACAAATGTCCCTCACCTTAGAAACCTTCCTAAAATAACTCCATTTTCTTTCTTTCTTTCTTTTTTCTTTCTTTCTTTCTTTCTTTTTTTAAGTTCTTTGAGGTAGGGTCTCACTCTATCACAGGCTGACATGGAATTCAGTATGTAGTCTCAGGGTGGCCTTGAACTACTGGGATTAAAGGCATGTGCCACCACGCTCAGCTCCATTTTTTTTCTTTACATCAAACTGGAAAAGCAGTCTTTGTGACCTTTATTACCTCACAATGGCATCTATTTTGCTCTCTCTGAAAATAAAAAGCATGCTTTTAAAAAAATGAAATTTTAAAAAATCTCTGTTACTATCCTCACAGCCACAAATATGTTAACACCTAGGATTTGTCCAATTAACAAGCACTCAAAGAATTAGAAAATAGGACTGGGGAGGTAGATCAGCAGTTAAAGGCACTTGTTTGCAAAGCCTAGTGGCATGGATTCAATTCCCCAGTATCTATGTAAAGCTCAAGTGGCACATGTGTCTGGAGTCATTTGCAGCAACTATAGGCCCTGGCACACCCACACACTCTCTCAAATAAAAATAAATAAGTAAATAAGTATTTTAAAAATAAAACAATATTAAAAAGAATTAGAAAATATATTAATAAAAGCCTGAAAAAATTATCCCTTTAGAATGGAGGAAAGGGAAAACTGAGAATTTGGAGAAACTATCCAATAAAAATGTCTGAGAGCCAAAGGAAGGGTAGGACTCCTTACAATGTGCTCCTCCAGACACAAAATGGTCTGTACATCCATGACCTCACAGTGCCTGACTCTACCTACACAAGACCATCATAATAGGAGGAATGATGATGACATCAAAATAAAAGAAAGACTGATTGAGAGGGGAAGGGGTATGATGGAGAGTGGAGTTGCAAAGGGCAAGGTGGGGGGAGGGAAGAGAGGGAGGGAATTACCATGGGTTATTGTCTATACTCATAGAAGTTGTCAATTTAAAAAACAAATGTATAAAAAGATTTTTAAAAACTCCAAAAAAGGTAGACTATAAAAAAATGGGAAAGAACTATGATTAAATATTTTTTAAATGAAAGTTAAAAAATAAAAATGTCTAAGAGCCATAGAGTGACTGGAATCTTACAAACTTTAAGAAAACAATTGGGATGACTGGGAAAGCATGCTCCCTGGGGCAGCTGTTCTCACTCTTGGTTGGAGAATCTGCTTTATTTTACAGATGACAGACAAAACACAGGAGAGTCAAGATTCATTGATAAAATAAAAAGATAGCTGACTACCCACCACAAGACTTCCCTCCTCTACCACATCTGCCAGAGCCCAGGAGAAACTACAGAAGAGGCAACATGAATACTGCTCTTACTGTTAGCCTAACAACCAGTTCCAGGGTGATGGTGACAGACACAGTGAACAATCAAATCCTATCAAAGCAGAAATCCAGAGACTACAGAGAACTCAACACTAAGTCAGACTGTCAACATGCCTCCTGTGGTTCATGGAACATTGCAAAAGAGAGGGAAAAAAGAGTGTAAGAGCCACAGAGTGGATAGGAATGTCCTGAGACATAATCTCATCTGATGCACGGGAATAACTGCTATCAGGTGTGGGAACTAAGGACTCTGCTAAGAACAGGGACCACACTAGCTTGGTCCTGCTCTTCTTGACCTCCCTACCCAGGTTTCTGTGACTTACCAAGAAGGCTCTGGTCTGGGTGTTCTTCTCCCATCCATGGATCTGTTCCTTGCTCTAGCTTGACAACTGCCTCAGGTTTATGAATGCAGTGCCCTGTTCATGTGGAAAAGTGTAGTAGGACTTTGGTCAAACTGTTAACACACGTCCTTTGACGAATGACATGAAACATATGGCTTCAGAAGCTGGGCAATGAAGGGGCAAATTTGAACCTTTTGATAGAGAGGTAACAGGTTGTTCTTGGATTGGAATGTTACACCAGAAATGTATTAATCCAATAAGTGTTCACATATTTACTAAGAAGAAAACACTTCTTCCTGAGAGTTACAGAAATTCTCACTCACCCAAAGAGACCAAGATTCTGTAGGTCTCCAGTGTCACATCCCGATAGAGGGCCCTTTGAGCATCATCCAGGTCCTGCCACTCCTCCCAGCTGAAATCCACAGCCACATCCTCAAATGACACCAGCTCCTGTAACAGCACATTTCTTTTCAACCCAGATCATTAACTCTGTGCCATCAGAAAATGAAGTCTGCAAGTTTGTTTTTCTGTGTGTAATTGTGTCTTACATAAAATGGAGCTTACTCTGTGCTCTTTATTATGGGAGAATAGAAAATCACAGCATAAACACCCTACCTCTGTACTAATTTGTGAATCACTAAAAATACCATGATAAAGTTTGTGGTACAGACTGGGAAATTTCTTTGTAGATAAGGATGATAAGGAAACAGAAAAGGACTTTTGAAAAACAACAAAAACACCTTTTTTTCCTTAATAGTTTTATTTATTTAAGAGAAAGAAGAGAAGCAGACACAGAGAGAATGAGTATGGGCACATCAGGGCCTCCTGCCACTGAGAAAAAACTCCAGATACATGTTCCATTTTGTGCATCTGGCCTTATTACATGGATACTGGGGAATCAAACCTGGACCATCAGGTTTTGAAAGTAAGCATCTTCAAGCATTGAGCAATCTCTTCAGCCCCAAGATTTTTAAAAAATATTTTATTTATTTTATTTTGATATATATAGAAAAAACACACATACACACACACACACAGAGAGAGAGAGAGAATGGGTATACCAGGGCTTCTAGCCACTGCAAACAAACTACAGATACATGTGCCACATGGCATACCTGGTTTTACGTGGGTACTGGGGAATCAAACCTGGGTCCTTAGACTTTGTAGGCAAGTGCCTTAACCACTAAGACATCTCTCCAGCCCAAGATTTTTTTTTAATAATCAGGTTATACTCAACTGAAAAGCCAAAGATACTTGGACCCTCCACATGAGTGTGTTCTCATGAGGATGAAGCAGCCCAAGTCCAGTCATGAGATCACAGAGAGCACACATCCCATGAACTTATAACTATAAATGTTACTGAGTTCACATGAGCACTAAGGGGAGTAATGGTGTTCAAGGAACTGATTGTGGCCTGAGTCTGAAATTGTATACTCAGTTTCAATAACAGCAGTCTTGTGGGCCCATCAGTTTGTAAATTAATTATGAAGCATGTGCACAGTTGTAGTTGTTTAAATGTGTAATGTCCCCCACTCAAGTGATGAGCACTTGGTATGTATTGGTGGCATTGCTTTGGAAAGTTGTAGAATCTTTAGGGGTTCTCATTGGAGGACATAGGTCACTGGAGGACATAGGTCACAGGAGGGGGGCCCTGAGATTTTATAGCCTGGCCTCACTTCTTATCTGTTCTCTACTTCCTGAAGGCAGAAGTCACATGACCAGTTGCCTCCCACTCCTAGTAGCAGGCTTTTCTTGCCATGATGGATTGCACCTCCTAACTGTGAGCCAGAATAATCTCTCCCTCCCTTAGTTGCTTTTGTCAAGGATTTGGTCACAGGAACAAGAAAAGTAACCAACCTAACAGGCATAAGAGTGAAAATCGCTGGGGTGGGGTGGGGTGGGGGGAATGCAATAGGGGAGGGGTTGGGAAGATGGCTCAGCAATTAAAGACACTTGTTTGCAAAGGCTGCTGGACCACGTTCAATTACCCAGCCACCCACATAAAGCTGACACAATCATCTTATGCTGATTTGCAGCAACAAGAGGCCCTGCCATGTACACATAAACACTCACACATACACATACAAGTAAATGAATATTCTGTGGTCTTGGCTAGGCATGGTGGCACATGCCTTTAATCGCAGCACTTAGGAAGCTGATGCAGAAGGATCACTGTGAGTTCGAGGCAGGCCTGAGACTACATAGTGTATTCCAGGTCAGCCTGGGATAGAGGAAGACCCTACCTCAAAAAAGGAGGGGTGCTGTAGAGATGGCTTAGTGGTTAAGGTGCTTGCCTGCAAAGCCTAAGGACCCATGTTCAACTCGCAAGCATGCAAGGTTGCACATGCATACAAGGTGGCGCACGCATCTGGAGTTCAATTGCAGTGGCTGGAGGTCCTGGCACACCAATTGGCTCAGTCTCTTTCCCTCATAAAAAAGACAAAGTCACCCACCTTCTGAAACACAGGATGAGGCCAATAAGTGGTAAATTATTTGACAAGATTTTCACTCATGGAAGATGAGGAGGATCCTGAAGGGAGAGCCAGAGGACAAAAACAAAGTTGAGGGCTAGAGAGATGGCTTAGTGGTTAAGGAACTTTCCAGCAAAGCCAAAGGACCCAGTTTAAATTCCTCAGTACCCATGTAAAGCCAGATTCACAAGGTGGCACATACTTCTGGAGTTTGTTTGCAGTGACTAGAGGCTCTGGCACACCCATTCTCTCTATCTGCCTCTTTCTCTTTCTCTGTCTCTCTGTCTCTCTCTCTCTCTCAAATAAATAAGCAACAAGGTTGACACATTAACAGCTACAAAACACAGAAAAAAAGGATAAGGAGTTTTGAAGTAACCCTAAAAACAGAGACAAAGAACATAAGGGCTGGGAAGATGGCTCAGTGGTTAAAGGCACTTGTTTGCACAACCTGCCTGCCCCGGTTCAATTCCTCAATGCCCACATAAAATCACATAATGTTGTACAGCAAAGGACACTGTGAATAGAACAAAGAGACAACCTACAGAATGGGAGAAAACCTTTGCCAGTTACACATCTGACAGAAGATTAATATCCAGAATATACAAAGAACTCAAAAATAGAACAATAAGAAATCAAACAACCCAATCAAAAAATGGACTATGGAACTAAATAGAGAGTTCTCAGCAGAAGAAATACAGATGGCATATAAACATTTTAAAAAGTGTTCTACATCCTTAGCCATCAGTGAAATGCAAATTAAAACTACCTTGAGATTCCATCTCTCTCCCGTCAGAATGGCTACCATCAAGAAAACAAATGACAATAAATGTTGGCGAGGTTATGGTAAAAGGGGAACCCTTCTGCACTGTTGGTGGGAATGTAATCTGGTACAGCCATCATGGAAATCAATGTGGAGGTTCTTGAGACAGCTGAAAATAGATTTGCCATATGATCCAGCTATAGCACTCTTAGGCATATATCCTAATGACTCTTCTCACTACCTTAGAGATACTTGCACAACCATGTTTATTGCTGCTCTATTCACAATAGCTAGGAAATGGGACCAGCCTAGATGTCCATCCACAGATGAATGGATAAGAAAGATGTGGTACATTTACACAACAGAGTTCTATTCCGAGGTAAAGAAAAATGAAATTTGCAGGGAAATGATGGATCTGGAAAGGTTTATACTAAGTGAGGTAACCCAGGCCCAGAAAGCCAAACATCACATGTTCTCTCTCATATGTGGATGCTAGCTACAAATGTATAGATTTGTGTGTGAGCTGAAACCAAACATCAGTAGCAGAGGGTCATAAGCTAGAAAAAGGCTATAAGGGAAAGGGTTAGAGAAGCTTCTCTTTTCAGATGGCAATGACCACTGGGATGGCCCAAAAGGCAACACAGTGCTGAGAAGAAGGGACAGAGGAGTGTGCAGAACTGAAACATCTCACACCTTCCAAGGCTCAGGGTCCATTGCAGAAGAGGTGGCGGAAAGAATGTAAGAGCCAAAGGAAAGGTACCACTCCCTACATACAACTGTCCGGACAGAATTTGGCCTCCATATCCAAGACCTTGCAGTGCCTAGCAATACCCACACAAGACCCTCATAATAGGAGAAAAAGATGATGGCATCAAATTAAAAGATAGACTAATGGAGAGAGGGAGGGGATATGATGGAGAGCAGAGCTATGAAGGAGAAAGAAGGAGAGGGGAGGGAAAGGGAGGGGAGGGGAAAGGAGGGGAGGGGAGGGAAGGGAAATGCCATGTTTGTTGTCTGTAAGTATAGAAGTTGTCAATAAAAATATTAAAAAGAGAGAAAAAAATTACATGATGCATGCATCTGGACTTCATTTGCAGTGACAATAGGTCCGGGGGCATCTATATATATACACACATACTCTTTCTGTCTTCTTTCTCTCCCTTTCTCTCAAATAACAATATTTTTAAATAAATTAAAGTAGAGCTGGAGAGATGGCTCAGCAGTTAAGGCACTTGCCTGCAAAGCCTAAGAACCTGGGTTCAATTCCCCAGTACTCATGTAAAGCCAGATATACAAAGTGGCACAAACACCTGGAGTTCATTTGCAGTGGCTAGAGGCCCAGGTGTACCCATTCTCGCCCTACCCCATCTTTCTCTCTCAAAGAAATAAATATTTTTTTAAAAAAGAAAACAAAAGTAGCAGGAACAGAATCTGGTACTAATTTTCTGTGCAGGGTTAAAAGGGAGTTTTGCTACTAAGCTTGTCTGCATAAGCAGCTAGAGACTTCCGCCTCTATAATCTGAAATGGAGAAAAGACCACAAATCTGATATACAGAATATGGTAGGCAAGATGTAATATGGACACATGATGTTTGATATTTCAATAGCCCTTATGAAAAGATGTCCAGCTCGGGCTGGAGAGATGGCTTAGCAGTTAAGCGCTTGCCTGTGAAGCCTAAGGACCCTGGTTCGAGGCTCGGTTCCCCAGGACCCACGTTAGCCAGATGCACAAGGGGGCACATGTGTCTGGAGTTCGTTTGCATTGGCTGGAAGCCCTGGCATGCCCATTCTCTCTCTTTCTCTCTCTGTATCTGTTTTTCTCTGTGTGTCTGTCGCTCTCAAATAAATAAATAAATAATGAACAAAAAATAAAAATAAATTAAAAAAGAAAAGATGTCCAGCTGGCTAATGGACATGTTGTCTACAACTTGGGAGAGATCTAAGTTAAAGCCAGAGATGAAGGAAGAAGGGCGCTGGTGACATCTCAGTGGGAAAGAGCCTTTGCTGTGCAAGCAGGAGGACCTGAGACTGCTTGCGTTTGAGTCACAGCACCCACATACCAAAGCTGGGTATGGGGATGATGAGATGAAAGATGGCTCAGCGGTTAAGGCACTTTTCCATAAAGCCTAACAACCTGAGTTCAATTCCCCAGTACTCACGTAATGCCAGCTATACAGTGGCACATGCATCTGGAGTTTATTTGCAGTGGCTAGAGACCCTGGTGTGCCCATTTTCTCTCTTTCTCCCTGCTGGGCATGGTGTTGCACACCTTTAATCTCAGCACTCAGGAGACAGAGGCAGAGGTAGGAGGATCACCATGAGTTTGAGGCCATCCCGAGACTACATAGTGAATTCCAGGTCAGCCTGGGCTAGAGTGAGACCCTACCTTGAAAAACCAAAACAATAATAATAATAATAATAATAATAATGTTGAGAATGACTGAAGAAGATACTGGAACATCAACCTGTGGCTTCTACACACACATGTATATACACTCACATGCACCCACCCATATGTGCACACACATGAGTACACATACACACATGCCATACACATATGTACATGAAAATATATATGGAGTTCAAAAGACTATACTTATAGAAACATTTTTTTAAATTTTATCATTATTCCTTATACAATGAAGCATAACAACTACTTATTTAACAGTTAAACTGTATTGGGAATTAGAAGTGATTCTGAAATGACTTAAAACATATAGAAAGAGGGTACAGTTTATATACAAATACTGTATACACCATTCCAAATGAGGAATTGGAGCACCTATGGATTGTGTTATCTATGAGGGTTCCTAGAAACATCCCCCATGGACACCAAGTGCTGTCATTTGAATCCAGAATATGCCCCCCTTCACTAGAGATTAGAAGCAAGATAGACTTCTTTTGAGGTAGTTAGCCAGGGACACAGGCCCAAAAGAACACAGAGACCTACCTGCCTGGCGAGACTAGAGGTGAACTCCAGTCTGACTCAAGATAGTGATCAGGAACAGCTCCCTGAGCCACATGCATGTGTCTGGGGTTCATCTGAAGGGGCACTAGGCCCTGGCATGACCATTCTCTCTCTCTCTCTCTCTCTCTCTCTCTCCCTCTGTCCTTGCAACTAAATAAATATTTAAAACAAACAAACAAACAACAAAAAAAAAAACCAGCTTCCTGGTCCTTCCTCCTAAAGATCTTTTGAGGGATTTTCTTCCCCCCTACCAGCAGGTTCTTCTGAGTCTGCACCCTTCCTTTACCCACCAACCAATCAAAGTGCTCCATATAGATTTGGGCTTGGCCAATAAGGTTAATCCCAACAGATGTCTAATTTATATCCTCAAGGATTTGAGAAAACCCAATCCAAGTCGTCACACAGCAGCTACCTGCTCAGGAGCAGCTTCCCAAAGTCCCATCTTGGGAGCTTTCCTGCTTTGCTTCTGCTTTCTGCTGTACTCTTTTAAATCTTTCATAACCAACCCTTCACACAAAGTAGTGTCAGTTCTTTGCCAGACATAAGGCAAGAGCTGGAGAGCCACTGGCTTGGGTGGTTAGAGTGACCCACACTCTAACCCCTAAGCTACATCCATTGAAAGCCCAGAGGTCCTTCATGACTCTTTAACTCTAGTAACACTTAAGCACTGGCTCACTAATCATGATGTTTCTAGAAGTGAAGTAGATAGGAAATTTACTAAGTTCTTATCCAATCTATATAAGCAGAAAATTCCAGAGCAAGTGAATGAAAGGCTGCTTTGAATTATAGCAACAGAGAATCAGAGACTCTTAAACAATTTCCAAACTTGAGCTAATTTATGGACCCAGAACTCCTTGAGTGAAAGGGAGGCCAGGTCCCCTGAAAGACAGGTCCTGACCTAATTCTGAAAAGTTTTAATATCAATCTCATTCCCATCCTTCTTCAAAGGAACCAATTTTCTTTTACTAGGGTAACTGTATAGGAGGGGAAAGGAAATAATTAGACCTTTCACAGCCTGCTAGACATGGCCTCTCAATTGACATTGATTCCTGGAGATGTCAAACAACATCACAGCATTCCAGTTAAAGTAGAGGCTTTCAGAGATCAGGTATCAATAGAGTTGTGGCCAAAGTCCAGTTTACCATGAGTCCAGTGAGTCCCTGAATTCATCCTGTGGGAGTTTTTCTCTCAGTCCCAGGACGCATACTTGGGATAGATATATTTAGAAGTTGGCTGAATCTCCACATTGGTTCCCTGACCTGTGGAGTATGGGCTATTGTGGTTGGAAATGCCAAATGGAAGCCATTAGAGCTACCTCTATCAGGGAAAATAATGAAACAAAAACAATATGGTGTCCCTGGAGGGACTGTAGAGATTAATACCACCATAAAGGACTTGAAGGATGCCAAGGTGGTGGTTCCCACCATGTCTCCCTTTCACTCCTGTTTTGCCTGTTCAGAATACAGATAGATCATGGAGAATGACAGCTGATTATTAGAAACTTAATTAGGTAGTGACTCTGATTGCAGCTGCTGTACCAGATGTTATTTCTTTAGCTTGAACAGAGTAACACATTGCTTGGTACCTGGTATGCAGCTACTGACTGTACAAATGCTTTCTTCTCCATACTGTGCATAAGGACCACCAGAAGCAATTTGCTGAGCTGGCAAGGCCAACTTCTTTCCTCCTTTACCTCAAGGGTCTATTAATTCTCCATCCCTGTGTCATAACTTCATTCACAGGGGTCTTTATCACCTGTCCTTCCACATCCCATTGGTCCATTACACTGATGATAGTATGTTGATTGGATTAAGCAAACAGGAGGTGGTGACCACTCTAAACTTGTTGGTATAGCATATGCAATTAGGAGGATAGGAAATAAATACAACCAAAATTCAAAGGTCTTCTACCACTGTAAAATTTCTAAGAGTCCAATGGTGTGGGGCATACAAAAATATTCCTGGGGCTGGAGGGATGGCTTAGCCTAATGACCCAGGTTCTATTCCCCAGTACCCATCTAAAGCCAGATGCACAAAGTGGTTCATGCATCTGGAGTTTGTTTGCAGTGGCTGGAGGTCCTAGTGTACCCGTTCTCTCTGTCTCTCTTCTATGTCACTCTCTACTAGCAAATAAATACTTTTTTAAAAAAAATATTTCTTCTGAGGTATAGGATAAATTGCTGCACCTGGCCCTTCCTACTACCAAGAAAGAAGCACAAGGCCTAGTAGGCCTATTAGGATTTTGGAGGCAACATGTTCCTCACTTGGGTGTATAACAGCAAGTGACTTGGAAAATAGCTACTTCTGAGTAGAGTCTGGAACAGAAAGCTCTTCAACATGTCCAGGTTGCTGTGCAGGCTGTTCTGCCACTCGAGCCACATGGTCCTGCAGACCCAGTGATACTTGAGGTGTGAGTGGTAGGCAGGAATGCTGTACATGTGGTATATATGTGCTCAGGCCCGAGCAGGTCCTGAAGGCACAAGTAAGTCACATAAAGAAGTTGCCCAAATGCCTATGGTTCCTACTCCTGTTACAGTACCTTCTGTTCATAGGCATGTGCTTATGGCCTATAGTTGCCCTGTGACTGACTAGCGAAAGGAGGACTAAGGCATAGTTTATGGATGGTTCTGCACACTATACAGGCATCACCCAGAAGTGGACAGCTGAAGCATTACAGCCCTTTTCTGGAACAACCCTGAAGGACAGGGGGGCAAGGAAAATCTTCACAATGAGCAGGACTTCAGTGTACATGGCTATATGCTGGTGCAATTTGCTTGGAAGGAAAAATGGTCAGATGTGAAAAGATATACTGATTCATGAGCTGCAGCAATGTTTTGGCTGGAGAGTTGGGCACAGGTAGTCTTTAGCCTAGTGAGGCAAAGGCATTCTGTTTACAGAGCACCCCATGATTCTGCTGACACTGGTGGAGAAGAGGAACACCTGCCCCTGATCTCGGAATGCTCAGAACAGTGCTTGTGGTGTCTATCTTCCAGCTGCTTTTTATTTTTTTTATTTATGAGAGAGAGATCGAGGGAAGAAGAGAGGGGAACACACCAGGGCCTCTAGACATTGTAAACAAACTCCAGACTCATGCACCACCTTGTACATCTGGCTGATATGTGTTCTGTGGAGTCAAACCTGGGTACTTAGGCTTCACGGGCAAGTACCTTAACTACTAAGCCATCTCTCCAGCCTTTCCAGCTGTTTTCTTCTCCTGCTTCTGAAATAAGGAAGTTGCTGCCTACTCTGTTTTGTATAAACTGTTATCTGCATAAACTCTGCATGAATCCTGTACACTGGGATGTCCTAATAAAAATCCTGTGAGATGCTGACTTCAGTACTCCTGTGCAGGCATCACCTGGAGTCCCTGATTCTGTTGCATCCCTTAAGTCTCAGCCTCATTTCCTTGGCACTGGTCATTCAGGACCTACAACAGGCTCAGGTGGTGCCAACAGTTAGGGACTTCAAGGAACATAATTGGAAACATTGTGAGAAAAATATTTAGAGGAGCTGGGCAGATGGCTTAGGGGTTAAGGTACTTGTCTGCAAAGCCAAAGGATCCAGGTTTGATTCCCCAGGAGCCACATAAGCCAGATGCACAAGGTGGCAAATGTGGAGAGCGGGTGTGGATGGCCGCCCGGGCTTCCTGCCAAGGGCGCCGCGGGCTTCCTGCCAAGGTCACCGCCCCAAGGCCGCCCGGGCTTCCTGCCAAGTCTCCGCGGGCATGGCGGCCATTACAAGATGGCGCCTGGACTGGCTGTCAAGTATCATGACTAAGCATCACTTCCTGCTTCCCCTTCGTACACACTGCAAAGTGTGCACGTACAGCGCTACGTATGATTAGATCACCATCAGGTGGTTGGCTGCGCCCTGTTGCCTACGCCCACGTGGCAGCTGCTGATTAGGTTAGGCGGGCTATTTATAGGGAGGAGGGTTTGGTATCGGGGCCCCACACCCCCAGATGTAAAGGATCCCTGAATAAACTGCTTCGAGAAGACTCCCGATTGCCGTTGCCTTATTCTGCTGGACAGGAAGGGTAGCGACAGGCACATGTGTCTGGAGTTTGTTTGCAGTGGCTAGAGGCCCTGGTACACCCATTCTCTCTCTCCCCCCTCCCTCTCCCACCCTCTCTTTAATAAATTAAAAAAGATAAAATATAAAATATCTAGAGAAAGGGTATGTGGATGAATCTCTCCAAATGGGCAAAGAACATAAAGGTATTGTGTCCCTTGTGAATGTTCATCAAATGTGACCTCAGCAGATGACTTTAATCAAGTTCAGTGGATACCAGTCACTCTCTTTCCCAGGCCAACACTGTCACTGCCCAATAGGCCCATGAACAAAGTGGCCATGGTGGCAAGGGCAAAAGATATGCATGGGGCTGGAGAGATTGCTCAGTGGTTAAAGGAGCTTGTGTGCAAAGCCTGATGTCCCAGGTTCATTTCCCCAGCATTCATGTAATGTCAGATGCACAAAGTATGCATGCACCTGGAGTTTGTTTGCAGTGGTAGGAGGTTCTGGTATGCCCATATTCATTCTCTCTGTCTGTCTCTCTCTCTTTCTCAAAACAGCCTTCTTATATCTTAAAAGAAAACATACAGAAAACTAAAAAAACAAAAAAAGGAGAAAGAAAGAAAGAAAGAAAGAAAGAAAGAAAGAAAGAAAGAAAGAAAGAAAGAAAGAAAAGTAGCTGGGCAAGGTGGCACATGCCTTTAAGCCCAGCACTCAAGATGCAGAGGCAGGAGGATTGCCATGAGTTCGAGGCCACCCTGAGACTACATAGTGAATTCCAGGTCAGCCTGGGCTAGAGTGAGACACTACCTCAACCCCCTCCAAAACAAAAGTTATGCAACAAAATGGGCTTCAACTCACTAGGGATGCCACTGAGTGCCAAGCCTGCCAGCAGCAAAGATCAACCTGGTGGCAGCTTGACTACACTGGACCCCTTTCTTCACAGAAAATGAGTGTTTTATCCTTATTGGAATAGACATTTATTTTGGACTTGCCTTTCCTGCATGTATTGCTTATGCCAAAACTATCATCTGCAGGCTTATGGAATGCCTTATCCACCATCATGATATTCCACATAGCATTGCTTCTGACTGAGGAACTCGCTTCACAGCCAAGGACATGTGGCAGTGGGCTCATGCTCATGAACTCACTGGTCTTACCATGTGCCCCACCACCCTGAAGCAGCTGGCTTGATAGAACATTGAAATGGCCTTTTTTAAAAAATGTATTTAATTTGCAAGAGAGGCAGATAGAATGAGAGAACAGGCATATCAGGGCCATCAACCACTGCAAACGAACTCCAGATACCTGTGCCCCCTTGTGCATCTGGCTTATGTGGGTACTGGGGAATTGAACCTGGGTCCTTAGGCTTCGCAGGCAAGTGCCTTAACCACTAAGCCATCTCTCCAGCCTGGAATGGCCTTTTAAAGACAGTTACTGCACCAACTGGGTGGCAATAGCATGGAGAGCTGGGACAGAGTTTTCCAGAAGGCTATATATGGCCTGAACCGACATCCAATAGGTGGTACTGTTTCTCCAATAGTCAAGATTCACGGGTGCCTGAACCAAGGAGGTGGAAATGGGAATGGTGGCACTCACCATCACCCTAGTGGCCCACTAGCAAGTTTTTGCTTCCTGTTCCTATAACCTTATGCTCTGCTGATCTAAAAGTCTTGGCTCTAGACCAGGTAGTGATTCTGCCAGGGGCACAAAAACATTCCAGTGAACTGGAAGCTAAGATTTTCTCCTGGGCTTTGGGGTTTGATGTTGTTGAGTGAACAGGCTAAGAAAGAAGTTATTATGCTAGCAGGGTGACTGACACAGACTATGAGAAGGAAACTGGACTGTTCCTCCACAATGGAGATAAGGAAGAGTATGTCTGGAGTACAGGAGAACCTATAGGGCACCTCTCCTCTTGTTGTTACTATGTCTTATGTTTGAGGTCAATGGGAAATTACAACAACCCAGTCAAGGTAGGGTGATAAATGGCCAGACCCTTCAGGAATGAAGGTGTGGGTCACGCCTCCAAAGAATGGGTAGAAGAAAAAAGTGGTTACAAGTATCATCAAGGACCATGTGACCATTACAGAAATATGAGCATTCCTGTCCTTGTTCTCACTCCAGCCCAAGCTGACCTGGAACTTACTCTATAGTCCCAGGCTGGTCTGGAACTCACAGCATTCCTCCTACCTCTGCCTCCCTGTCCTATTTTCTTATTTGTGTATATGTACACATATGTTAAGAATATACTTATGCTTTCTTTTCTTATTTCTTTACCATGGAATATAGCACCTGAGATATTAGTAGTTAAGTGTTGTTAAATCATTGTTGTGGTTACAATGTAAAATTGTCCCGATAGGCCTCTGTGTTTGGACAGTTGGTCCCCAGCTAATGATGCTGTTTGAGAAGGCTGTGTAGCCTTTAGGAGATGCTGCCTTGCTGGAGGAAGTGGTCATTCAGGGCAGAGTTTAGTTTAACCTGCTTTCCTTGCTCTTCCCTGTTGGAATAGTTACTCTGTTACCATTAGATGTTAGAAGGATGTAGTTTGCTTTCTTATTTTACAGGGGTTCACAGTTAAGGGTTTGCTTTAAGTCTCAGAAGATATTTTGGATTTATGAACAGTGTTAGACCTAGAAAAGAAATTTTGAAGTTGGACTGAATGCATTTTGCATAATGAGCTCCCCATGCGCTTATGGGGGTAAGGGGTGGAATGTTGTTAACATGTAAAATGTCCTCCACAGGCTCATGTGTTTCAACACTTGGTCCCCAGATAACTGGAAAGGTTATGAAACCTTCCAATGGACCCTTGCTGAAGGAAATAGGTCACTGGGGGCAGGCCTTGAGTTTTATAGCCATGTCCCACTTCTTGTTCATTCTGTCTTCCTGACAGTAGGTACAATGTGACCAGTCAGCCTCCCGTTCCTGCCACTATGCCTCTGCAGAGCCCTAATACACCATTTATCTTATTTATGTACATTCTCTTGAGGCTAAATTTTACCTTTTCAGTTTTCTCTATTAATTTCTGAACCCCATAAACTTTTAAGATACAATGGAAAACAAAGTGAGGAATAACCAAACAACTCACCAAAGGGTTATTTAGCTCTTGTTGCTCCTTGTAGTACAAGGAGGAGTCTGGAAACATAGCTGTGAGTCCAGAGAAAACTGGTGCAGCTCACTCCTATATTCTTCCACTCAGATCAATTATATGTGTGCTGAAAAAGAAGAAAAATCCTTCTAGAGAAGAGTCCTTTATATTTCAGGCATGAGTACCAAAGTCCTCATTAAGATGCACCCACATTCAACTAATTGATAGAGATTGGAAATATAATTCATTTATGTGTTAATTAAAATACCTATTACCAGGCTGGAAAAATGGCTCAGCAGTTAAGGTGCTTGCCTGCAAAGTCTAATGACCCAGGTTCGATTCCCCAGTAACCCTATGTTACACAGAGTGACACATGCATCTGGAGCTTGGTTGCAGAAGCTGGAGGCTCTAAAGCACTCATTGTCTCTCCTTCCCCCCCCCCCTCTTTTCTCTATTCCTACAAATAAACGAATAAATAAAAATAACACTCATGGGCCAGGCGTGGTGGTGCATGCCTTTCATCCCAGCACTTCGGAGGCAGAGGTAGGAGGATTACTGTGAGTTCAAAGCCACCCTGAGTCTACAAAGTGAATTCCAAGTCAGCCTGAGCTAGAGTGAGACCCTACCTCAAAAAAAAAAAAAAAAAAAAACAGCAAAATACGCTCTTCTACTAAAAGGTGAAGGTGCATGAAGTTACTAACCACAGCAGAGAAGTAGAAAAGACCCAGAGTATCTACAGACCACAGAAACAGGCAGAAGTAGCTCCAGCAGTGGAGGCGCCAGGTCCCTGAGGCTGCAGTCACCAGGCTCAGCCTGAGCCACAGGAAAAGCCAGGTGAGGGGATTTTTCACTCACACCAGCCTCCTCGCAAACTGTAGAAACGTGAAAGGGGAGGACAGCAGGGACCAGGGGAAGAGGCTGGTGAGGAAGAGGATAGCAGGGACCAGCAGGAGAACTTCAGCCACCATTCACAGCCTCCCCTCCCTCACCACCAGTGCAAGTACCAGCAAGCACCAGAGACCTGGGGAAGGGAGCTCACCTACACAGCACCTGGCACAGGTGATCAGAGCAGTGACCCACCAACCCAGCCAGCCTACCTGAGCCCACAGCACAGCATTTCTGAGACCAAAGCCATCCCAAAAGAAAAGCTTCTCTTTTCAGACGGCAGTGACCACTGGACTGACCCAAAAGTCAACATAGTGCTGAGAAGAAATGATGGAGGAGTGTCCATCACTGAAACACCTCTATCACTTCCAGGGCTCAGGGTTCATTGGGGAAGAGGTGGGGGAAAGAATGTAAGAGCAGAAGGAAGGGTAGGACTCCTTACAATGCAACTGTCCAGACAGAAATTGGCTTCAACATCCACGACCTCAAAGTGCCTAGCAACACCTTCACAAGACCCTCATAATCATAATAGGAGGAAAAGACAATGACATCAAACTAAGAGAGAGACTAACAGAGAGAGGGAGGGGATATGATGGATAGTGGAGTTGTGAAGGGGGATGTGGGGGAGGGAAGGGAATTATGGCTTATTGTCTGTAAGTACAGAAGTTATCAATTAAAATTATACACTAAAAAATACCTATTACCTACAGAATTTGCAACAATTAGTGTTCCACAAAGAAATAACTAGTAATTTATACAAAAGGAAGACATAGTATGCCCTCACTAAGATTAATGTTGTAGGGCTGGAGAAGTTAAGGCACTTGCTGCAAAAGGACCAAGGTTCAATTCACCAGTACCCACATAAAGACAGATGCACAAAGTTTGCAATAGCTAGAGGCCCTGGAGCACCCATCTCTCTCTCTCTCTGCTTGCAAATAAATTTTAAAAATTTTAAATTAATGTTGTAGAAAGACACTCAGGATATATAAATTCCTTTCTCAGTCATCAGAGATTATCACAAAGAACATTTCCATTGCAATTTGCTTTTTTTTCTCAATTAGCAATAATCGCACCTGGGATAAACCTTATTGGCTGATACTGTCCCTGTGCAAAGCTACCGTTTGCTTTTTAAAATTCATGGAAAGTATGCCTTTTGCAACCCAACATTTTCACCTATAATGACATAGGAAAAGATTCACATACTATTCATCTTTGTGGTAAACTGTTCCAGCAATGGTTCCCAATGACTCATATCCCTGTACCATGGCACACATTTAGCACTCACGAACAGTGACTTGGACTCTGCCATCTGACTTGCCTTGGCTCAGTAAATGTGACATAAACACAGGTTTGAAAAGCCTTTGCTCACTGGTGCTTTGGGCACACACTATGGGGAACCCGGACAATCCTTCTAACAGACATAAGGTCTAGCCAAAAGCCAGCAAGTTAGTGGACATCTGAGTGACAAATCTGAAACCAACCAGCTTCAGTCAAGGCACAAAAGGACTACGTTATACCTGTAATCCAAACAAAACTACCACAAAATGTCTAGCTGAACCTGGCTTTCTAAATGTGAACACACAGAAGTTCAAACAAATTGTTGAGTATATCTGCCAGATGTTCTTGTAGCTTCACTATACATAACAAATGCTAATCAGCTTATCTTCTTTAAAATAATATTTTATTTATTTGAGAGAGAGAGAAAGATAGAGGGAGAGAATGGGCATGCCAGGGCCTCTAGCCAAGGCAAACAAACTCCAGACACATGCACCACCTTGTGCATCTGGCTTACATGGGTCCTTAGGATTCACAGGCAAGCACCTTAACCACTAAGCCATCTCTCCAGCCCTAAACTCAATGTTTCTAAACAAAATTATGTAGGGGAATAAGTCTTGAAATTCAATCAAGTGAACCTCACAGCCACATGTACAAGCAATGAAAGCCACCATGAATGTCAGCTCTGTAGACTCAGTGAGGTTGCTGGTCATATGCATCATTAAGAGGTAAGTGACAGGGCTGGAGAGATGCCTTAGTGGTCAAGGCACTTATCTGAGAAACCTAAGGACCCAGGTTCAATTCCCCAGTACTCACATAAGCCAGATGCACAAGGTGGTGTATGCATCCCGTGTTCATTTGCAGTGGCTAGAGGCCCTAGCATGTCCATTTTCTCTATCTACCTCTTTCTTTTTCTCTCACTCTCAAATAAATAAATAAAATATTAAAAGAAAAGTAAGTGTCAGACTGGGAAGATAGCTCAGTAATCCTAAGGCCAGATGGGAGGCTGAGTCAAATGAAGAGACCTTCTCAAACAAGGTGGAAGTCAAGGACATGACTAAGGTTGTCCTCTGACCTCTACACTCAGGTTTGTGCGCAGGCGGGCATGCAGGCACCCAGACTGTGCCCCATCTGACAGAGTCCCCAAACAGACCTTGGACAGAAGCCCGGGGATCTGTCCAGAGGTTACAGACCTACACACAAACTGGAGCCACAGTCTGTCCATAGATAACCAGCGCCACCCCTCCACCCCCATCTTAGGCTGTGCCAGAACAATGGAAAATTACAAAGTTGCTAGGAAAGAAGCCCTGAGGTTGCTATAGCAACCCCCTTCTTGCCCAAGGACATGAGGCAGTTGGTCCTGCTTGCTAAAGATAAGAACTGCAGTACTCAGTTTTAGAATTTCTCCCCCTTGCACACCCCCTCCCCACTTCCTTATGCCCGCTGCAGCTGCTAACCTTCAGTGTCCGCTTCTGTAACGCCCACCTACTTGCTTGCTTCCGTTTTTGCTGAAACCATAAACTGGAAGGACACACAGGGCTGCAGGCCAGAGACTTTCAGGAGCTATCAGGACTCCTGACCTCAGCACGTGAATAAATCTCTTTTTCCACCCAGTTTGGTGTTAAGTCGATTTCTGCAGGGGGTATCAAGGCCACAAGAAGCCACTTGCTGACTGGCCACTCTGGGAGACTAAAATAACTGCAGACAGCTTGCAGTTCGGACAGCTTGCAGCTCCCACGTCCTCACTCCCCCCTCCCTCATTTTGCAGCTAGTACATCCCTACCCCAACCCCAAGGTTAATAAAACCTCCCAGCACAGCCCACCCCACCTTGCCAACACACTCTTGTTTCCAGGGTCATAGCGCCACAGGAACCTGAGGCGGCAACCTCTCAGGGCCTGCACTCTAAATAAAGCCTGCTCTTTGCTGTTGAGATGTCTACCAGTCTCTTCCTTCCAAACTCGCCTCCAAACTTTCCTTGCACCATCTCCCGCGCAGAGCTGTCTCTGGAAACAAGGCCCAGGATACACTTCCGCAAACTCAAACCAGGAATGCCAGGCAAGCCACAGCAGGAGACGAGACATATCACTTGAAGAGACAAGAGGAAGCCGCCAAATGGACTGCCACCTCGCACACACATGACAATTCCGGGGAATTTGGGGCATTTCACTAGAATTGTCACTACGTCCATCCTATGGTGGACAAGCTGAATGTCACCGAGCAGGGTACCTGAATGACAGAATCGGAGGGTAAAGGTACAGCTCCCACTCTCGCAGTCCGCTCTCGGGGCTTCTGGAAGCACCTTCATACACCTGGAGGCACACACTGGCCTCTGATAAAGCAATCGTGAAACCACCCGGGGCGCCCTTCCCTGGCCTGGGGAACCCTCGTTCCAGGCCGTCCAGCCACGGCTCCGCCTGCAAACCATCCGCGTTTCAGCTCTCGGGTCCGCCGAGGCCGGGTCTCCTCTGCAAAACTCGCATCACCCTCCAAGGACACAGAATTCAGCCCCAGAGACCTCGGAGCAGCATCCAAGAGCTGTGGACCCCGGAATTCCCCATTAGAAAGGTTGGGACGTGGACTGAGTAGTGCGCATGCGCAAAAGAACTTAGAAAAGCCATAGCTACGGTCCTGAGCTGGACCTCTGGGAGAGAAGACTACATTTCCCACAAGCCTCTGCCCTAACTTTTGCATCTACGGCCGAACTTGAGTTTAGGTTGGTGACCCAGCCCCAGAGCCCCAACTCCTGGGTTGGTACTGGTTAAAACTTCAGTGATTACAAACACCTAAATTAAACCTCTGAGCCTAATAATCTTGGGCTATCTTTGGCCCTCTTAATAGACATTTATTGCCCACCTTTATGTTTGCCCTAACAGCCTTTCAACTCTAGGGTAAAATCCTTTTTGAAATGTGTAAGCTAGGTGCTGGAGAGATGGCTCAGCGGTTAAGGCGCTTGCCTGAAAAAACAAATGACCCTGGTTCAAATCCCTCGTACCCATGTAAAGCCAGATGCACAAAGTGGCAAATGCACCCGGCTAGTGGCAAATGCACCTGGCTAGAGGCCCTGGCGTGCCCCTTCTCTCTCTCTCCTTGCAAATAAATAAAAGTATTGTTTTTTTTTAAAAAAGAGGGAATCCCACTGAGATTGTGGATCATCTGGCCAATAGGCTACCCCTTTTGGAGGTGGGAATAATATTTATCACCTGATCAGATAATGTACTTAATTAAGCCCCCAGAAGCCAGACTGCTCACAGACTTGTAACGGGGTGCTAGAGGTACAGGAAAGTCCTTGAACCCCAAGCCCTAGGTTCATTTCTAATTTTAGTCAAAGAATTCAATAACAAAAGAAGACTGAGAAGGATAATTATTAAATTATCATATTTATTGAAGGAAGTACAGAGCTAAGGCAAAGCACCCACATGGCTAGAGATCCCATGTGGAGGGCCTGGAAAAAAGCATGGAAAAAAAGAGAAAAGAAAGTTCAAGGAGTTCCTGCCATGTGGGGAGCTGGCGGGGATAAAGAACCCATGCAGAGAGTAAGGGCTAGGGATCCCTCCTGGCTGGGCCTGGGCGGAACCAGCCCAGACCCAGCCAAGGGAAATACCCATAGCTGGAAGTTCCCAAGTGGTCAAAGAGCCAACCCTCCACTTGCAAAGGTATTTATGGCCTTAGAGTGGTGAGCTATCTTCTGGCTCAAGTGAACCAGAGAGACAGTTGGTTGGCTTAGGGCTAGGGGCTGTCTCAGGAAGAGGTTATTCCTGACACCAAGTTCTGGGGGCTGAACTTGACCAACCACAATGTTTAAATCCTATGAAAGACCTCCCTCCCAGGAGGAGGGGTCCTGATTGTTTGTAGAAAAAACAGGTCTAAGGAACTAGGCAAAAGGAATAAGAAATCAGATCATCTTTGATTTCTAGCAAGTACAAGCTTTCCTGCACTTTTCACATTCAGGGGTCCAGTCACCCTAACTCTACTGCCCTCTCATTTCCCCCTCTCATGAGAAAACACTCTGCTATTAGAGGCCAAGGGGCAATGACATCAGATCATTAACTATTTCCTGCTGAATGGGCACAAAGTTGTTTGTGGCAGTTAGAGAGTCTCTCCCAGAGAGGGGAACTACACTAAAGGACCCCAAAAGTGTATTGATGGAGTGCAGGAAGATAGTCTTGGAAAAGAATGTTGGGGGAAAGAATAAAAGTAAGGAATTAATGAAGAGTGAGCACGCAGCAAACTGGTCATCTTCAGGGTTGTCCTTCTTGTAGACCTGTAGGCCTTGGGGAGCAGTCGAGGGAACCCAGGTAGATGGAGTTGGATTGTCTTTGGACCATCTGAGCATGAAGTGGTTGAGATTTTCTCCAGAACTGTTCACGAATGACACAGTAGTGTTTGACATGCTTTGAATCTGTTTCTGTATGGCTTGTAAAACAGATGACATATTAGCAGAGCTATTAGAAACACACACACGACATTTAACTTTGATAATGGTGAATAAACCATATTTTGTATAATAGCCTTCCAGAGCGTACCTTTTTTAATTTGTCCTGAGGGTAGCCAGGGCCAAAGGTTGGTACCATAGAGTCATTGGGTGCCATTAAAGGATATATATACAAATTTATTTTTGGTCTCAAGACTTATTTAAGGATGTCCTGGCACAGGTTCAGCAATTTCAACATTATTCTCAGTATAAGAAAGTCTTCTGAATTAATTGACCCTTGGTCAAAGTAATCCATATACATTTTAGACTTGAAAATAACCATTTTGGAGCTGGGCATGGTGGTGCACGCCTTTAATCCCAGCACTTGGGAGGCAAAGGTAGGAGGATTGCTGTTAAGTTTGAGGCCATCCTGAGACTACATAGTGAATTCCAGGTCAGCCTGGGCTAGAGCAAGACCCTACCTCAACCCCCCCGCCAAAAAAAAAAACACATTTTGACATCTATGGTTCTTTTTCCTTATTATAGAATTTGGACTATTAGAGCTGGGGACAACATGTCTTAAGGCCTCACTTGTTTTCCCTCTTGGAAATAGGCCATTCATATATTTGAGGTATCCCTTTATCTGTGGTTATACATTTCTCTCTGAGTGTTTAAGACCAAGAAGATAGCCAAAATTTAATCAAGGATTAATTTTGGAGGTCACTAATGGTTCTCCAATGGGGACTTTAGGGACCCAGGAGTAGCTTCTCTAATACTGGTGTTTTCTGTCTGTTAGGATGAGTCAGGGCCGTGCTAGCCAAGTAGTTTTCCCTTCTTTGGTAAGCCAGGAGGACTGATTGCTCCTCAATTGTGACTTTCCTATTTCAAACTGTACCCCTGTTTTTTGTTGTTGTTGTTGTTTCTGTATTTCTGTATCCTTCCTGACCATGAAGACAGGTGATTTACCAGGGGCCCAGTATAGAAACATCCCATCATCTCCAGTGGCCTCATGACCAGGAAATACAGGCCAAAATATTGGCCTTTTTGCTTCAATTATTCCAGTTGGTTTTGGCTTCTATATAGGTGACTAATACACTTAGAAAGGAAGTTACACCAACCTGGATGTATGTACACATATAGCACTTGACTGCTGAGATAGACCTAGTTAAAGAATAGCATAAGAGATTAAAGCCATTTTGTTAACCTTTTAAAAATGTGGTTGTCCTATGGCAGTATAGGCCATATCTGAAGCATAGAAATAGGCACCTCTTACACTTTAAATAAATATGTAATAACTATAAATACAGACAGAACCTGTTACCAGTCTTGAAAAAAATACAAATCTAAACCAATTAATTTAACCTAGAAATTGTCAGCAAAAGGACAAGACAGTATAAAGTCTCACCTGTGTTTGAAAACAGCTTTGATTAGTTCAGATGCCTGTGTGGGTATCAATTACCCAGGGAACATTGGAAACAGAACTACAGAGCTTGAAATTATTTCTCTCAGATGAAGACCATTGTTTGAGCATGAGACTATACCCTAAAGGAAGGAATATGTCTTAAGAGTTAATTTTGTTGGGCTGGAGAGATGGCTGAGTGGTTAAGCACTTGCCTGTGAAGCCTAAGGACCCCGGTTCAAGGCTCAATTCCCCAGGACCCATGTTAGCCAGATGCACAAGGGGGTGCACGTGTCTGGAGTTCTTTGCAGTAGCTAGCAGCCCTGGTGCACTCTCTCTGCCTCTTTCTCTCTGTGTCTGTCACCCTCAAATAAATAAATAAAAACAAAAAAATTTTAAGAGTTAATTTTGTTATAAGCACTGGACTTGAGATGCCATAAATGAGACAGTTACTTTACATATAATAGAATAGAATCTGATTATTGTTGAGCCAGAACAGCTAAGCTCTAATACAACTCTTGACAAATCTGTTTTGAAAGAGAAAACACCATTTGGCAACCAATTTAAAAAAAAATTTTTTTTTTGCTTATTTTTATTTATTTAAGAGCAACAGAGAGAGAAAGGCAGAGAGAAAGAGAATGGGTGTTCCAGGGCTTCCAGCCACTGCAAACGAACTCCAGATGCATGTTCCCCCTTGCACATCTGGCCAACGTGGGTCCTGGGGAAATGAGCCTTGAACCAGGGTCCTTAGGCTTCACAGGCAAGCGCTGAACCGCTAAGCCATCTCTCCAGCCCACAACCAATGTTTTTAGCTTAATCTTGATAGCAATTGATTTTATGTACCACAGAAATTTTTATTAACAAAGTAATTTATGGGCTGGAGGAATGGCTTAGCAGTTAAGGCACTTGCCTGCAAAGCCAAAGGACACAGGTTCTATTCCCCAAGACCCATATAAGGCAGATGCACAAGGTGATGCATGCATCTGGAGTTCATTTGCAGTGGCTGGAGGCCCTGGTGCACCTATTCTTTCTCTTTCTCTCTCTCTCTCTCTCTCTCTCTCTCTCTCTGTCTCTTTCTCTCTCAAATAATTAAAGAAAAATAAAACATTTTTAAAGACATAAAATAATTTATGTCTTACCCAGCCTTAAAACTGATAAAGCTTAGACAAGCTATCCCAACATATTTTACCTAACAGGAAGATAAAAGTTATCATGACTGAAATTAAATCACTTAAACCTAAGCAATTAAATCTAGTGATGACCATTTAATAGAATTAGCATAAATATAACAGAAGCTATCTTTAAAGTCACAATGTCTCTAGGTATGAGAATCTCATCTTTGGAAATGAAACACTTTATACATAAACCTTTATCTTAAGACTCAGTTTCTCCAATAGTTAAAACCTTGATAAATAGAGCAACCTAATTTACTAAGAGTCTTAAGGCCAGATTTTATAACCCTTAAACCACAACAAATTAGCATCAGTGAGCTGTTAATTAGTGAGGCCTTAACCATAAGACTCAGTTTCTCTACTGGTTAAAGCCCTGACATGAAGTAAACATATTTTATATTTTATCCAGTTAAATGTCCTTCCTTGAGCAACTTTCATTACCATTATGATCTCCTGGTGACGTCTATCCTTTTTTCTTTATCTCCCTTTCTGGCCCCTTTTTCTTTTTCATGGCTTCCCAATCAGAAGTTGCCACCTGAAGCAACTGTTTTAAGCTCTTATCTGGTTCAGCTACCAATCTTTGTAAGTCTCAGGGGAAAACTAATGAGCAATTCCTGTTCTCCCTGTATTATCTAAATGAGCCCAGTTTCTCAGGAGACAGGCTACCAGAGACTTATAGGGTATCGTGGAAGGCAACATTCCCATATGAAACAAAGTGGAGGAAAGTGAAGGGTCTAGAGTCAGGTTATGCCCAATCCTGGCTTGTATCTTCTCGAAGAAGAGGGCATCCCTCCGACCAGATTTGGGAGAAGAAATTAGAGCTTTTTTTATCTCCTTGCTACTGGAATCTTCACCCAAACTTCCCTGTTTTCTCCCAAACCAAATGGGGACACATAGAGCAGTCTATGTGCCTCCAGGAGCAAGGAAGGTCCAGGACAGGATAGCCATGCTCATCTTGCCTGGCCAGCTCCCAAGCCCAAGTACCTGCAGCATTCTCCCAGCCCTGTACGTCTTACATCACAGCATGTAAGCAGCCATTGGGGATAGGCCCAAGTGTGAAGACTTCCACATCTACTCCTGTCTTGACAGTCTATACGCCCTTCTGGGGGAGGGTTTCCTAGGACTACTTTCCCTTCTCTGCTCTATGGGAGCCTGGGATATGGGTTCCCCCCCATTTGTGAATGTTTCAGAATGGTCTAGGGGCTAAAGGGTATTATTTTAAAGGTAATCTTTGGTTTTATTACCTTAAATATAGGGATCCTACCCTTTGTTGATATTAGAGAGAGAGAGACAGATGAGAGAGATTGTTTATTTGTGCCTATCTATTTTTACCCTGACATACACTTTAGGTAACCCTGATGTTTGTCTTATATAAGGAGTTTGTAGCATGATCAAATACCTTGACTCAGTTTACCTATTTGACCTTTTTGTCCAGTGAGAAACCTCATTGATAGAGGTGACTTTAGATGTTCAAAAGAGAGGCAACTATAAAGAGAAGCAAAGTTACATGCTGTTTGCTACTCCCTTTTCCTTGTCAGAGACAACTGGCCATTTTGCCTCTGGACATTTTATCAGGAGGACACATGGCTTAAACTTACATGGGGTCTGAGACAAAGGGGGTGTTATCCCTTTCTCCAGAGTCCAGCTTGCCATGACTTTAAATAGCATATAACAGTAAGCAAGAGCAAAATGAAATAACAGAGCAGAGAGCTAAGCATCCTGACATTCCTTGTCTTACTCTGAAGTTATTCGTTCTTACCTAGGAAACTTATTTTACTCATTTGCAATACACAAGGTCATAGGGTCTTCTCTATGTCTAACCCTGGTTAGACCTCCAAAGAATGTGAATTACATCTGTGCTATGACTTTGTGACCCACCTAGCATAGGACATCACCTGTGTCTAATGTAAGCTGAATTTACATTAAGTCTGTGCCCCTATATAAAAATTTTAATGCATCCTTAACAGTCTGAAAACAAATGAAAAATCTTTAATTTTAGGCATGACATATATCTATCTTTAGCCTGAAAATTAGCTTTTTGTTTATTATAAAAGGAAATTAATTTTAGGCAAAATTTTATCTTTTTAGATCTTCTATGCCCTTTCTACATACACACATCTTCAGCCACACATTTTAGCATTCTGATGTAAGTTCCACTCAAAAAGGCACTTTTGTTTATTATTTACTTATTTATGTATTTGAGAACAACAGACAGAGAGAGGAAGAGGCAGATAGAGAGAGAGAATGGGCGCACCAGGGCCTCCAGCCACTGCAAACAAACTCCAGATACATGCGCCCCCCTTGTGCATTTGGCTAGTGTGGGTCCTGGGGAATCAAGCCTCGAACCAGGGTCCTTAGGCTTCGCAAGCAAGCGCTTAACTGCTAAGCCATCTCTCCAGCCACCCAAAAGCATTTTACAAGCATTCTATGCCAAATATTGAAAAATTTCTTCCCAGTTCCTTCAGTCATCTCATGTCCACCCACAATTAACCATCTTTCTTATAAGATTAATTAAGAGAAACTACACCTAATTGATTAATCCTATTACCGACTGACAAAGGAGCAAGTAGTCTAGATTCAAAGATTTAGCTATCTTATTATTGGAAATTTGTAGAGAAAAAGCCTTAGCAGGAAAACTTACAACTTCTTTAGTATTTACGTCACCAAAAATCTCTACCTAACAACCAGACTTGTTTTATAATACCAGTATGTGTACCTATAGGTTTTACATAACCTTTTGATTTGAGGTGTCTCCTATTAATAAACTCAATGAAATATACTTTTATAAGTCTATGAATACAGGCAAAACATGACAACCATTTTGGGGATAATCTTTAGCAATACCTCTAACACACCTGGAAATGCTTTCATTAGGAGTAACTAAGGCAAATTTTTGCTTTTGTCTTGATGCAGGCTGGCCTGGAACTCAGACCAGCTGCCTCCTCCTCCTTTTAAGTAACAGGACATTACAATCTTTTAAAATACCTGGAAAATTATGAGCTACCATCTCAGAGAAAATTTCATTGTTTTCAATAATCCTCTATGGGGCCTGGAGAGATGATGGCTTAGGGGTTAAGTCACTTGCCTGCAAAGCCAAAGGACCCAGGTTTGATGCCCTAGGGCCCATGTAAAGCCACATGCACAAAGTGGCACATGCAGCTGGAGTTCACTTGCAGTGGCTGAAGGCCCTAACGTGCCCATTCTCTCTCTCTCCCCTCTTCCTCCCTCTCCAATAAATAAATAACGATATTTTAAAAGAAAAAAACCACTCTATGTAAGTTGAAGTTGACCTACAACATGAACTCAGTAATTACATTTATGATATCATGTAACAAAGTATGGCTTTGTTTACATGAAATTTCAGCTCATCATAGGCTTTAATTAAAACGACTTTTAAAGACAAAACCTATATATATATATATATATACATACATATATATATATATATATTTGAAATAAATCAAATGCCGCTGGGCCTGGTGGCACATGCCTTTAATCCTCGCACTTGGGGGACAGAGGTAGGGGGATCACAGTGAGTCCAAGGCCACCCTGAGACTACATAGTGAATTCCAGGTCAGCCTGGGCTAGAGTGAGACCCAACCTCGAAAACAAACAAAAGAAAAAAAAGTTCGGGGCTTGGTGGTACATGCCTTTAATCCCAGCACTCAGGAGGCAGAGGTAGGAGGATCACCATGAGTTCGAGGCCACCCTGAGACTACAGAGTGAATTGCAGGTCAGCCAGGGCTAGAGTGAGACTGTACCTCAGAGAAAAAAAAATGCCAACAAATCTTTAGGAGAGACCTGTTGGAATAAAAGGTGTTGTTAACCCAGAATTCATGAGAATGAAGGCTACCAACCACAAATTATGGCCAAACTGAAGCAAGCTTTTTTATTTATTTATTTATTTTTTTGTGGTGGTGCACGCCTTTATTTTTTTTTTCTTTATTTTTTTTTTCTTTATTAGTTAGTTTTGTATTCAGCAAATACAGTCAGTTTGGTACCATTATTAGGCTCATCCATGACCTACCCCCTCCGGAGCCTTGGCCCCCCCTTGTTGAGGTATATGGGTCATGCATTGTGGAGTTAGCCCACAGTTATGGGTAAGCTAAATATCTGTGCATATCATGACCCAACATGTGGCTCTGACATTCTTTCCGCCCCCTCTTTCGCAAAATTTCCCTGAGCCATGTTGGGTTCATTTTTGGTCTGCTTCAGTGATGAGGTGTTGGGGGCCTCTGAGGCTCTGGCTCTCTGATTTGGTAGGAGTTGATTTTTCTCTGTGCTGATCTCCTTCCCCCTTGTGCTGGTATCCGGTTCATCAGGAAAACAGCCCCCTTGCTTGTTTCTCCAATTTTTCTTAGTTTCAGCCAGGGCCCTTTTGAGGTATGATGGGGTGGCTCTCTCCTTAGGATCTACATCTATCTGAAAAAGAGAAGCAGATTCTCCAATGGAGAGTAAGTTAGCTTCAGGACAAATGAGATAACCCTTTTTTTTTTTATAGAGAATTTAATAGGTGTAGGCCCTCTTGTAGCCCACAATTGCTGGTAGCTTGATATTGGAGAGTGGGCTTATGTTTGGATATGGTTCTGACTTGTTTCCCAGCTCCAGCTATGGGTCTCATACCAGTGAGGGGATCAGTTAGCCGAATTGAGAGCAGTTGGTTCCCCACCATGGCTGTGCAAGCTTTTAATTGTGCACAGTGGAGCCCACCTAGCAGCCGCCCCCCTAAGGCGGGGTGTAGAGATCAGCCCTGAGTCAGTTTCTCAGGTTCCTTTTATAGGGCAAAAGCATAAAAATCACAGGGTAGGGGGTTTCAGAGGCAAGCAAGCATGGTGACAGAAGCAGACCAGCCATTACAATTAAATTACTTCCTGGAATGATATGAATACACAATTCTGGGAACAGTAACCAGGAAACAATTTGTGGCCCCAGCTCAGACATAGAAAATTAGAGAAACAAAAACTTAACCTAGTCATTATATCAAAATGGTTCTTGCTGTTAAAATGGAGTCAGGTTGGCTCTTCATTCCCCCCTCCCTTTCTTATTATCCCTGTCAAATCTTTGATAGGGGGTTTCTGTTTCCATTGGCTGTATTGGTAGATAATGTTTACAAAGAGCAAGTATTTTAGTAGTTTCTATCTGTCTGGATATAAAACGTGTGATGCCCCAGGAGGATGCATGACCTGATTGTTAGGACAAGTAAGACAAGTAATAAGGGGCCTGCTGCAGCTGAGATAAGAGTAGATAACCAGGGGAACCAAGTGAACAGAGAATGATACCAGTTTTCTCCTTGTTTATTCAAATATTTAGTCTTGAGATTATTTCTTACCATAACTAGGATTTCTCTAGTTACTCCTGGCTGGTTAGCACAAAAGCAGCATGTTTCTCCCAAGGCCACACAAAATCCTCCTTGTTTCGTGAAGAGTAAATCTAGGCCTCTTCTATTTTGTAGAACAACCTCAGCTAGTGAATCTACCTGATGTTCTAGTCCAGAGACTGAGTCTTCTAGGAACCCCAGATCCTGTTTGATCTGTGTGTTGAGTTGTTTGAACCCTTGGTCCTGCACAATTAGTGCTGAGGTACCTATGGCCGTTGACCCAGAGATAGCAGTGCCCACCAGGAGTGGAGCCAGTATAGGGGCTCATCTGCTCCAAAGGTGATTATGAAGCATGGCTAAGTGTAGGCGGCAGGCGTCCCCATCATAAACAGATATTTGGGGCAAAATATGGGTGAGAATACAGAGGAGAGGGTGACTCTCATGCCTGATGTGTGTGACAGATAGGCATTGACTGAGGCCATCTGTGCAGGCCCACCAAGTGCCATTAGGAGCCAGGAGAAAGAGTTGCTGGCTTTGGTTATTCCACGTCTCTGGGCCTTTGAGTTAGGTATGCACAGTTGTCCTGATATTGGGAAATAAGTTTGTCAGCGGGCTTGGAGGTCAACCCTTGACCTTGTACATCACCTAGGATAAGCTCAGGCTAAGATCAGGAGCAAGCATGAGATGTTGTTAAGAGAAAGGACTCTAAAGATAGGTTATAGGCTATTCCTACATAATAAAGGGGCTTGGGATCCAGGCAAAGCCAACAGTCCTTGGTGATGTTGGGATGAGAGTTGTTGATAATGGAAAAGGTGGCTGTTTACATTGTTAGAGGAGTGTGAGTTAGAGGGTACAAGGACAGGCAGCAGTAACTCCTGCTTTAGTAGGGGGTTGTGGGGCGGTAAGACATGAGGGGGTGGTAGGAGGTTTTTATTAGGGCCAATGGGTTTAGGTATTTCAGATTGGATTCATTTCCTCTGGATAGTGAGGGAAGTACCTGGGTCTCTACCAGTGTTACATAATCTCGTTCCCCATGTTTGTTCTATTTCCCATGGGGAATCTATTGCATAAATGTTCTATAGTTTAGTTTGGAAAGTTATGGGATTGCAAGTTTCCCTGATAGAACACTTGGGATTAAGTGAAGTAGGGTTGGGAGCTACAGTTAGGTATTCATCACCCTGGGGGCTTTTCTAGAGGGCAGTAGTCTCACAACCCCCAGTGGCACAATGGTAAGAGCTCTGGCCCTCACAAGAGTTGGCCCCTCTTGCTGGGCAAGCATAAAATTGAGTGCCTTGTAAGTTTCTTTTTCTCTGAAGGTCCCCACAGCCCCATTCAAGGCTCCCTGGGGTCCATCCTTCCCCTCTACACCTGGATCCTAGCTTAGGTCCTGCTCCTTGTAAAGTAAAAAGCTTACAGAGATCAGTTGTTAGTTCAGGCCGGTCTGAAGTAGTGTTAGAGGCTAAGACCTTGCCAGCATCTGTCAACCAGAGTTGACATTCCCAGGTCGGAGGTTTGTTGGAGTTTTCATAGTGGAAGCACAAGGGTATATATTCAACCTAACAGGTTAAAGTTATCATTATGACATCCATAGCAATAAGAAAAAACAAGAATAGATTAGTAGCAAAACATTAAACCTTAGAAATCTTAAACTTAAAAGGGCCATGGTCAGTTACTTTCCACCTTTTGTGAGTTGTCTCTCTTTCCTCCGGTTCTCCAGGTGCTCTCTTAAGGTGTGAGCGATGTATCCAAGCAGGGATGCCAGAAACTTTAACAGCAGTGGGCGTTCAAAGAATCACAATGTAGGGACCATTCCATCTGGGTTCGAGTGTATCAGTCTTAAAGTGGCAGACTAGCATGTTGTCTCCCAGATGAAATAGGTGGTCAGGCAGATGATATCCAATCAGGTGAGCAGCTGGACTTGAGGAAAAATCTTATCCAGAGTCAGTTGCAACCCTTTTAAAGATTCAGATGTAGGGGAGTCTATCAACAGTTCTTGATGTTCCTATGGATCATAGGTGGTGGTCTCCCATAGACTATTTCATATGGAGTAAACCTTTCCCTGTAAGGGGTGCATTGAGTTCTCAGGAGGGCAAAGGGCAAGAAGTCTAACCAGTTACCACCAGTCTCAAGAGTGTATTTAGTTAAAATTTCCTTTAGGGTTCTATTCATCCTTTCTACCTTGCCTGAACTCTGAGGATGGTACATACATCTCAGTTTCCAATTTATATTAAGAGCCTTTGAGAGTAATGGAGACAATTTGGCTGTAAAGGCCAGGCCATTGTCAGACCCCAAGCTTAAGGGTAGGCCAAATCTGGGAATAATCTCTGTTATTAATTTCTTTATTACAGTTTGAGCCATTTCCATTTGAGTTGGAAAGGCCTCCACCCAGCCTGAGATGGTGTTGACAAAGACTAGCAAGTATTTGTATCCAGACAGTCCTTGTTTGATTTCAGTAAAGTCCATTTCCCAATATTCACTATTGACTTCTAGATCCTTGAGGAAGGATGTTCTTTTTGGCATTTACCTAAGCACAGGTCAAGCAGCGGTCTGAGATATTTTGGAGTATCTCTCTATGTCTTAGGAGACAAATGCATCAACTTATGAAGAGCAATCCCACAATTTTTTCCCATGCCGAGTGGCAGGGAGTAAGTATGCCTGTCTTGAGAAGGTGCCTGATGTGAACCTTTATACCCTCTTTAGCTTCCTGACTGAGGGGCTATTGCTTCACCTGGATAGGTACAGCTCCTGAGGATAACTGAACCACTACTGGTGGCACATGTCTGGCTAGGCCTGGGGGTTTGTCTTCTGCCCATGCAGTTGGGACTTCCCTGACTACCTGCTCTCTTAATTCCTCTTCAGGCATTTGGGAAGGATTTTTGAGGTAATCCTCACTCAAGGGACAGGTAACTGTTAAAATCTGGGCTGGATTTCCCAGTTGGAATTCAGGTGTGTCCCCTGAGAATGATATAGTTGTCTGAAGTTTGTTTAGAAGATCTCTTCCCAAAATGGGGAATGGACACTCAGGGATGACAAGGAACAAATGAGTTATTGTCCCATGTCCCAGGTCCACAGTTCATTCAGTGGTCCTTTCCCGCATTGTCCCTTCTTCCTGTATTGTTTGGTTGGTGAGGGGCCCCAGGGGTTTCTGTAGTACTGAACATGTGGAGCCCATATCCACCAAGAATCTTACAGGTTGGCCCCCAGTTGAAAAGGATACCAATGGCTCTTGGGGGCCTAATTTGAAAAAGCCATGGCCCTGCTATTCTGCTTTCAGGCTGCCCATTTCATTCCTTCTAGGAGAGCCTGTGGTACTCACCTAGAGACCTCCTACTTTCTTCTGTCCTATACTCCCAGTTCGGTCTCCTTCTGGGCAGGATATGGTCAATTATTTCAGTTCTCTGCTCAATGGGTTGGATGTCTATCTCAGGTATTGCTCTTGCAGCTTCAGTTAATATTCATTCCCTTTCTTCTGTAGTAAAAAGGGTGCACAGAAGTTGTTGGTAATATTCCCAGGTGGGGAGATGGTTAAAGAAAACAGTCAATCAAGGAAGTCAAAGAACTTGGGTCTGTACTGAAAAGGGGATTCTGGTTTTTCCAGTTGTACAGGTCAATTGTAGAGAATGAACATAAACATAACAGTTATCAGGGGAAACTTCGAATGAGGTGAGGAGAGCATCTGGCACTTCTGGAGAGTTTTCAGAGATGTCATAAGGGAGTCCCTGCTGGGTGTGAGGAGAAGAAGAAATGGGTAAGGAAGGAGGTGAGAGCTTAGGAGCAGAGGGGGAAGTAGAGTGAGGGGATTGGGGAAGAGGTTGAGGTAGAGGTAATAAAGGGTAGGGAGAGGCATACAAGGGGAGAAGGAGATCCTCTTAGAAATATTTTAAGACTGGAGACTTAGGGATCTCCTGATATTTTCTTGAGGGCTCTAGATGGTTTCTCCTTGTAACAACCAGAATTTGGCCTCCCTGGCCATTTCAGACCATACAAACCTTCATCCAGGGGGGTGGATCTGAAGTTGCCTCTGCCCAAGGCAAAATATATCCAATTTGGTCCAGGTGGCCAGGCTTGCCAAGGGAAATGTTGGCCACTGCCCAAGCCATCTGGGGATTGAATGAACCCTAGGAGGGCCATCCAAATCTGAAGGTAGGCCAGTATAGCTCACAGAAGGTTCTGAGGTGACTTTTGGTAATGGTATAGTCATAATCTTGTTTTACTACACAGGGATAAAGTTTGTCAAATTTTTTCAATACACTGTCTAGGGAGGTGGCATATTTGCTAGTCTTATTTCCCATTCTGTCTGTCCATCCAGTCACCTAAGGCTAGCCACTAAGAGCTACAGAAACATAAGACACAAAAGGACAAACAAAAGGACTGACAAAAGACAGACAACAATCAAATAATATATGGGCACAAAAACCAAGTAGACAATGCAACATCTCGCTATTGCCTAAAATCAAGACCAAGTGGACAATGCAAGCTTCACAATTGTCCAAAACTAAGTGGGCAGTGCAATAACTTGCAATTGCCCTGGACAGAAGTGTGCCTGTGCCTTGTCATACACCTTTCTGTCCCCAAGTGAGATCTCAACCGAAACCAAGTGTCATAGAAAAGAAGCTATGACTCACCAATTGAGGCCTTCCCAGACTACCACTTGCTGGTTTCAATTTTGTGAGGTTGTTCACCTCAGCTGTCCATGGAGCAGAAGGCATATCCCAGAGCCTTGGAACATCTTCAAGGTGTACATCCCCTGAGAGTGACACTTCCATCCTGGAGACTCAGAAAGAAGGGCCTGGATTTTGAGTTTGGGTGGGGGTCTCTATCTCACTGGGGTCTCCATTATGTTAACCCAGAATTCATGAGAATTAAGACCACCAACCACAAATTATGGTCAAATTGAAGCAAGCTTTTATTTTTGCACAGTAGAGCCAGATCAGTGGCTGTCTCCCTAAGGCGGGGTGCAGAGAGCAGTCCCGAGTCAGCTTCTCAGGCTCCTTTTATAGGGCAAAACCATAGAAATCACAGGGTAGGGGGTTTTCAGAGGCAAGCAAGCATGGTGACAGAAGCCGACCAGCCATTGCAGTTAAACTACTTTCAGGAACATTATGAATACACAATCCTGGGAACAGTAACCAGAAAACAATTTGTGGCCCCGTCTCAGACATAGAAAGTTAGAGAAACAGAAACTTAACCTAGTCATTATATCAAAATGGCTCTTGCTGTTAAATTGGAGTCAGGTTGGCTCTTCAGTGTCCATAATATCTTATTTGTTTAAAGCCCAAACAAAAGAGAAAATATCATGCACAGTTCAAATTCAAATTATGTACTTATTTTTTTTAACCAGGTAATTTAAAAGTCACATTAAATGGTTATAAACGTGAGGTCAGGCTATCACATTGGAACCTTGAATTGGAGATCTTCCTGTCTCACCTTCCCAAGTAGCTAGGATAATAGGTCTGTGCCATCAGACCTAGCTCATCTTACCTTTTATAATACCTGTGTAAATAAATGGCAAAGATATATCTGTCATAGAACACTCTGGCAAAAAATCATGGTAGTTAGCAAGCCGCATCAGGAATGTCTTTCCCATTGTGTCTCTATTTCCTGAAGCACAGCATGCTTACCTCCCTATCCAGTTGACACAGCCACAGGCCTCAGCTCCATAGAAGGGAGGAGGCATGTGGCTGGGACCCAGGCCTGTTGAAAAAGCCTTTCTAGCAAAATGCCCAGGCTTAGGGCTTGGCTGGAGCATTTTAAGTCTCCCCTTCATTTAGACAGCCACAGACCCACAGTCTCTGGCTGGGGGCTCCCTCTGCTCTGGACGTGAGGTCTCAAATCTCCAATTGAATTGGGCAGAGGCCTGTGCTGCAGGATGGGTGGAGCCCACAGCAGGACTCAGAACTCCACCCTCCCACCCCCCACAGGCAGCCACGTGTCTTGTGCCAAGTGGCTTGTAATAGGAAAATGAAAACAAACCTAGTATGGCCATGAGGCCTCTCCTCCTCAGCTCTGCAGAACCAGCTCCCAGGCTCTGGAGGAGTACAGCCTTGGGTCAGAGAAGCTCAACCAAGTGCATCTCCCTATAAAAGTTGTCACCTTTACAGAAGAGCCCATCTGGCACCCAGTTTGACCCTAGGCAATAGCAATTTTCAATAGGGCTGCAATCCCAGCAGGATGGAGCAGGTCTTGCAGAGAAGCCAAGGTGGGTAGATGTCCAGTCTGAAGAGAGGCCTCTCTGCCTATTTGGCCAATGCTAATGCCATTCATTCCCCCCAGCGTAGCCACAGATAGTGATCTTAGCCTCCATCAAGAAGAGAAAGGAGGGCTGGAGAGATGGCTTAGCAGTTAAGGTGTTTGCCTGCAAAGCCAAAGGAACTCGGTTCAATTCCCCAAAACCCATGTAAGCCAGATGCACAAGGTGGGACATGCGTCTGGAGTTCGTTTTCAGTGGCTGGAGGCCCTGACATGCCTATTCTCTGTCTTTCTCTCTCTCTCTGTCTGTCTGTCTCTCCCTCTCCCTCAAATAAATTTAAAATAAAATATAAAAGAAGAGAAAGCAGGGCTGGAGAGATGGCTTAGCAATTAAGCGCTTGCCTGTGAAGCCTAAGGACTGCAGTTCGAGGCTTGATTCCCCAGGACCCAGGTTAGCCAGATGCACAAGGGGGTGCACACATCTGGAGTTTGTTTGCAGTGGCTGGAGGCCCTGACACACCCATTCTCTTTCTCTCTTTCTCTCACTTTTTGTCTCTCTCTCTCTCTCTTTCTCTCTCTCTCTGTCGTTTTTCAAGGTAGGGTCTTGTTCTAGCCCAGGCTGACCTGGAATTCACTATGTAGTCTCAGAGTGGCCTCAAACTCACGGCGATCCTCCTACCTCTGCCTCCTGAGTGCTGGGACAACTGGGGTTGGAGCAACAGGAGCATGTGAAACTGCACGTGGATGTGAGGGTTCAGTAGCGCATGAGGCTACAGGAGGTTGTACCCTCCTGTACACTAAGCCTTCCTGCAGCCTTCCACACTTGCACCCTCACACACTCCTACAACCTCATACCCTCCTGCATGCTCACACCATCAGACAGACTCGCACCCTCCTATACCTTCACACCTTATTGTGGTCTCACACGCTCCTGCAGAGGCAAACCTTCCCGCATCCTACCATGCTCATGCATCCTCAAGCCATCCTACACCCTCACAGCCTCCTTCAACCCAACACTTTCTGGCAGCCTCACACCTTCCTGAGGCCTCACACTGCCTTTCAACCACAAACCCTACTGTAGATTCACAACAGCCTGCAGGCTCACACCATCCTGCAACCACAAAGTGTCACACCCCTGGACTCTCACACACTCTTGTATCCTCACACCATTCCACAGCCTCACACCCCCTGCACCCTATACCATTCTGCACCATCACAACTTCCTGCCATATCACACCCTCCCAACACCTCACACATTCCTGCACTCTCCCGCCCTCCTGAAACCTTACACCCTCCTTCAATCTCACCACGTCCTGAAGTCTCACACTCTTCTGCAGCCTCATAAACTTCCGAAGCTTCCCACTGACCTGCACCTCACACCTTCCTAAATTCCTACAAACTCCTGCAACCTCACACCTTATTGCAGCCTCATGCTCCCCTGTACCCTCAAACCATCCTAGGCCCTCAAAACCATTTACAGCCTCACACTCTCCAGCAGTCTCACATCCTCAAAGGACTTCACACCCTCCTGTGGCCTCACATCCTTCTGCAGTCTCGCACCCTACTTTGACTTCAAACTCTCCTAAAGCGTCACATCCTCCTGTATTCTCATGTACTCTTGCAGCCTCCCATTCTCCTGTAGCCTCCCATTCTCCTGTAGCCTCCCATTCTCCTGTAGCCTCCCATTCTCCTGTAGACTCGCATTCTCCTGTAGACTCCCATTCTCCTGCAGCCTCCCATTCTCCTGTAGACTCCCATTCTCCTGTAGACTCCCATTCTTTCTCCTGCAGCCTCCCATTCTCCTGTAGACTCCCATTCTCCTGTAGACTCCCATTCTCCTGTATCCTCCCATTCTCCTGTAGACACCCATTCTCCTGTAGACTCCCATTCTCCTGTAGACTCCCATTCTCCTGCAGCCTCACATTCTCCTGTAGACTCCCACCCTCCTGCTGCCTCACAGCCTCCTGCAGCCTCGCATTCTCCTGTAGACTTCCACCCTCCTGTGGCATCACAACTTCCTTAGCCTCACATCCTATTGCACCCTCACATCTTCCTTTATTCTCATACTCTCCAGTGGAATCTCACCCTCTGACAGAGTCACATCCTCCATCAGCCTCATATCCTGTACTTTCAAACTTTCCTGTGGCTAAACAATGATATAAAGCCCCATGGAGTTTCTTGCTTTATCTTTCCAGGACCCTTGATGATCTGTGGCCCCTGGCACTGTTACCTGGCGTGTCTGCTATTCTGAGTCTGTGTGTCCCACCACAGGCTAAACAACTCCTGAACGCCCCCAGGAATTGGCATCTCCGCTGCAGGCCAGCTCTGCCACCACTGAGCTGTAGATCTTGCCTGCAAGGCCCACGTGCTTTCCTAGAGATGAGGACACCATCACAGCAGTCCAGTGAGCTTCTTAGACAGAGTACCAAAGAGATTCAAGAAAAACAAGTGTTCCCCAAGCCAACTACTTCCTGAGCACCAAGGCTTCATGGGCATGCAGTAGGGATCACACAACTCACTTTACCCATGGGGAAACTGAGGCCTGGTAAGCAGAGCACTCTAACCAAAGTCCTGAGCACAACCACCAGCCATGGGTAAGGAGAACATTTGCAGGTCCACACAGGCAAGGATTGGTACCCCTAGTCAACAGTATAGGGAAGGCATGAACTGAGAGGGTAGGGTTCCAGGACAATCAGGAGCCAGATCCTTGTCCCTAGCCAGTGTCCTGGCCTTCCTGAAGTCCTCTGCGCAACCAAAGCCTCCAACGACCGAGAGCAATTCTGTGAGGTTCTAAGTACTTCTGTACTTAGGAATGAGTGTCCTGCAGCCCTTCCTTCAACCCTCCATAGCATCATGTCCTCCTGCAGCCTCACCTCTTCCTCAGTCCTCACACAATCCGCCCTCCTGAGGCCCTGATTACTACTGTGGCCTCACACTTCTTGAACCCTCACATTTTCCTGCATTCTCACACCTCCTGAACCCTCACATCTTCCCTCATTCTCTCACCTCCTGAGCCCTCGCATCTTCCAGCATTCTCTCACCTCCTGAAGCCATATCTTCCTGCATTCTCACACCTCCTGAAGCCTCATATGTTCCTGCATTCTCTCACCTCTTGAACCCTCATATCTTCCTGTATTCTAACACCTCCTGAAACCTCGCATCTTCCTGCATTCTCTCAGCTCCTGAACCCTAACAACTTCCTGCATTCTCACACCTCCTGAACCCTCACATCTTCCCGCATTCTCACAGCTCCTGAAGCCTCACATCTTCCTGCATTCTCTCACCTCCTGAAGCCTCACATCATCCTGCATTCTCTCACCTCCTGAAGCCTCACATCTTCCCGCATTCTCACACCTCCTGAACCCTCACATCTTCCTGCATTCTCACACCTCCTGAACCCTCATATCTTTCCGCATTCTCACACCTCCTGAAGCCTCACACCTTCCCGCATTCTCTCACCTCCTGAAGCCTCACATCTTCCTGCATTCTCACAGCTCCTGAAGCTTCACATTTTCCCGCATTCTCTTACCTCCTGAAGCCTCACATCTACCCTCATTCTCTCACCTCCTGAACCCTCACATCTTCCTGCATTCTCACACCTCCTGAAGCCTCACATCTTCCCTCATTCTCTCACCTCCAGTACACTCAGATATTCCTGCATTCTCACACCTCCTGAAGCCTCACATCTTCCCTCATTCTCTCACCTCCTGAACCCTCACATCTTCCCGCATTCTCACACCTTGTGAAGCATCACATCTTCCCTCATTCTCTCACCTCCTGAACCCTCACATCTTCCAGCATTCTCAAACCTTCTGAAGCCTCACAGCTTCTTGCATTCTCACACCTCCTGAACCCTCACATCTTCCTACATTCTCACACCTCTTGAACCCTCACATCTTCCTGCATTCTCTCAGCTCCTGAAGCCTCATATCTTCCTGCATTCTCTCACCTCCTGAAGCCTCACATTTTCCTGCATTCTCAAACCTCCTAAACCCTCACATCTTCCTGCATTCTCACACCTCCTGAACAATCACAACTTCCTGCATTCTCACACCTCCTGAACCCTCACATCTTCCTGCATTCTCACACCTCCTGAAGACTCTTCATGCCTGCATTCTCACACCTCCTGAACCCTCACATCTTCCTGCATTCTCAGACCTCCTGAAGCCTCACGATCTTCCTGCATTCTCCCACAACCTCACCTGAACCCTCACATCTTCCCACCATTCTCTCAGACCTCCTGAAACCTCACATCTTCCTACCTTTCTCACATCCATCCTGAAGCCTCAAATCATCCCCTCATTCTCTCACCTCCTGAACACTCAGATATTCCTGGCAATCACACACCTTCTGAGCCTCACATCTTCCCACATACTCTCACCCTCCTGAACACTCAGATATCCTGCATACTCACACCTCCTGATACCTAACAACTTCCCATTCCACTCCACCTCCTGCAACCCTAACAACTTCCTCTGCATTCTTCCACCTCCTGAACCCTCACACTTCCAGCATTCTCTCACCTCCTGAAGCCTCACATCTTCCTGCATCTCCTCCGATCCTGAAGCCTCACATCATCCTGCATTCTCTCACCTCTGAACCCTCACATTCCTGCATTCCTTCTCACACTCCTCTCACACCTCCTGAACCTCAATCTTCCTGCATTCTCACACTCCTGAACCTCACATCTTCCTGCATTCTCACACCTCCTGAACCCTCACATCTTCCTGCATTCCTCACCTCCTGAACCCTCACATCTTTCCGCATTCTCACACCTCCTGAACCCTCACATCTTCCTGCATTCTCACACCTCCTGAACCTCACTCTTCCTGCATTTCAACACTCCTGAACCCTCACATCTCCTGCATTCTTCACACCTCCTGAAACCTCACATCTTCCTGCATTCTCTCACCTCCTGAAGCCTCACATTCCTGCATTCTCACACCTCCTGAACCCTCACATCTTCCTGCATTCTCGTCACTGAACCTCACATCTCCAGCATCTCACACCTCCTGAAGCCTCACATCTTCCCGCATTCTCTCACCTCCTGAACCCTCACATCTTCCTGAATTCTCCCACATCCTGAAGCCTCACATCTTCCCTCATTCTCTCACCTCCTAAACACTCAGATATTCCTGCATTCTCACACCTCCTGAAGCCTCAAATATTCCTGCATTCTCTCACCTCCTGAATCCTCACATCTTCCTGCATTCTCTCACCTCCTGAACCCTCACACCTTGCCGCGTTCTAACACCTCCTGAACCCTCCCATCTACTAGCATTCCCACACCTCCTGAAGCCTCACATCTTCTTGCATTCTCTCACCTCCTGAAGCCTCACATCTTCCTGATTTCTCACACCTGCCTGGACCTCACATCTTCCTGCATTCTCTCACCTCCTGAACCCTCGCATCTTCCTGCATTTTCACACCTCCTGAACCCTCACATCTTCCTGCATTCTCACACTTCCTGAACCGTCACATCTTCCTGCATTCTCACACCTCCTGAACCCTCACATCTTCCTGCATTCTCTCACCTCCTGAACCCTAACAACTTCCTGCATTCTCTCACCTCCTGAACACTAACAACTTCCTGCATTCTCCACCTCCTGAACCCCCATATCTTCCTGCATTCTCTCACCTCCTGAAGCCTCACATGTTCCTGCATTCTCATACCTCCTGAAGCCTCACATCATCCTGCATTCTCTCACCTCCTGAACCCTCACATCTTCCTGCATTCTCTCACCTCCTGAACCCTCACAACTTCCTGCATTCTCACACCTCCTGACCCTCACATCTTCCTGCATTCTCAAACCTCCTGAACCCTCACATCTTCCTGCATTCTCTCACCTCCTGAACCCTCGCATCTTCCTGCAATCTCTCACCTCCTGAACCCTCTCATCTTCCTGCATTCTCTCACCTCCTGAATCCTCGCATCTTCCTGCATTTTCACACCTCCTGAACCCGCACATCTTCCTGCATTCTCACACCTCCTGAAGCCTCACCTCTTCCTGCATTCTCAAACTCCTGAACCCTCACATCTTCCTGCATTCTCACACCTCCTGAACCCTCACATTTCCTGCATTCTCTCACCTCCTGAAGCCTCACATTTTCCTGCATTCTCACACCTCCTGAACCCTCACATCTTCGTGCATTCTCACACCTCCTGAACCCTCACATCTTCCTGCATTCTCTCACCTCCTGAACCCTCACATCTTCCTGCATTCTTACACCTCCTGAACCCTCACACCTTCCTGCATTCTCTCACCTCCTGAACCCTCACATTTTCCTGCATTCTCTCACCTCCTGAACTCTCACATCTTCCTCCATTCTCACACCTCCTGATCCCTCACATCTTCCGGCATTCTCACACCTCCTGAACCCTCACATCTTCCTGCATTCTCACACCTCCTGAAGCCTCACATCTTCCTGCATTCTCTCACGTCCTGAAGCCTTACATCTTCCTGCATTCTCTCACCTCCTGAACCCTCACATCTTCCAGCATTCTCACACCTCCTGAAGCCTCACATCTTCCTGCATTCTCACACCTCCTGAACCCTCACATTTTCCTGCATTCTCACACCTCCTGAACCCTCACATCTTCCTGCATTCTCACACCTCTTGAACCCTCACATCCTTCCTGCATTCTCACACCTCCTGAACCCTCATATTTTCCGCATTCTCTCACCTTCTGAACCCTCACATCTTCCTGCATTCTCACACCTCCTGAACCCTCACATCTTCCTGCATTCTCACACCTCCTGAACCTCACATCTTGCTGCATTCTCACACCTCCTGAACCCTCACATCTTCCTGCATTCTCTCACCTCCTGAACCCTCACATCTTCCTGCATTCTTACACCTCTTGAACCCTCACACCTTCCTGCATTCTCTCACCTCCTGAACCCTCACATTTTCCTGCATTCTCTCACCTCCTGAACTCTCACATCTTCCTCCATTCTCACAACTCCTGATGCCTCACATCTTCCGGCATTCTCACACCTCCTGAAGCCTCACATCTTCCTGCATTCTCACACCTCTTGAACCCTCACTCCTTCCGACATTCTCACACCTCCTGAACCCTCATATCTTTCCGCATTCTAGCACCTCCTGAACCTTCACATCTTCCTGCATTCTCACACCTTCTGAAGCCTCACATCTTCCCTCATTCTCTCACCTCCTGAACCCTCACAACTTCCTGCATTCTCACACCTCCTGAACCCTCACATCTTCCTGCATTCTCTCACCTCCTGAAGCCTCATATTTTCCTGCATTCTCACACCTCCTGAACCCTCACACCTTCCTGCATTCTCACACCTCCTGAAGCCTCAAATCTTCCTGCATTCTCTCACATCCTGAACCCTCACATCTTCCTGCATTCTCTCACCTCCTGAACCCTCACATCTTGCCGCGTTCTAACACCTCCTGAACCCTCCCATCTACCCGCATTCCCACACCTCCTGAAGCCTCACATCTTCCTGCATTCTCTCGCCTCCTGAAGCCTCACATCTTCCTGCATTCTCACACCTCCTGGAGCCTCACATCTTCCTGCATTCTCTCACCTACTGAAACCTCACATCTTCCAGCATTTTCACACCTCCTGAACCCTCACATCTTCCTGCATTCTCACACCTCCTGAAGCCTCACATCTTCCTGCATTCTCACACATCCTGAACCCTCACATCTTCCTGCATTTTCACACCTCCTGAGGCCTCACATCTTCCAGCATTTTCACAGCTCCTGAACCCTCACATCTTCCTGCATTCTCACATCTCCTGAACCCTCATATCTTCCGCATTCTCACATCCTGAACCCTACAACTTCCTGCATTCTCTCACCTCCTGAATCCCCACATCTTCCTGCATTCTCTCCCCTCCTGAACCCTCACATCTTACTGCATTCTCTCACCTCCTGAAGCCTCACATCTTCCTGCATTCTCACACCTTCTGAAGCCTCACATCATCCTGCATTCTCTCAAATCCTGAACCCTCACATCTTCCTGCATCCTCACACTTCCTGAACCCTCACATCTTCCTGCATTCTCACACCTCCTGAACCCTGGCATCTTCCTGCATTCTCATACCTCCTGAACCCTCGCATCTTCCTGCATTCTCTCACCTCCTGAACCCTCGCATCTTCCTGCATTCTCACAACTCCTGAACCCTCACAACTTCCTGCATTCTCCACCTCCTGAACCCTCATATCTTCCTGCATTCTCTCAAAACCTCCTGAAGCCCTCACATCTTCCCCATTCTCTCACCTCCTGAACACTCAGATATTCCTGCATTCTCACACCTCCTGAAGCCTAAACATCTTCCTGCATTCTCTCACCTCCTGAACCTCACATCTTCCGCGTTCTAAGCCCTCCTGGACCCTCCATCTACCGCATTCCCACACTCCTGAACCCTCACATCTTCCTGCATTCTCTCACCTCCTGAACCCTCACATCTTCCTGCATCCCCTCACCTCCTGAACTCTCACTTCTTCCCGCGTTGTCAAACCTCCTAAAACCCCCATATCTTCCGCATTCTCACACCCCTGAAGCCTCAAAAATCTTCCTGCATTCTATCACTCCTGAACCCTCACATCTTCCTGCATTCTACACCTCCTAAATGCCTCAAAATCTTCCTGCATTCTCTCACCTCCTGAAACCTCACATCTTCCAGCATTCTTACACCTCTGAACCCTCACATCTTCCTGCATTCTCACACCTCCTGAAGCCTCACATCTTCCGGGCATTCTCAGACCACCTGAACCTCTCATCTTCCTGCTTTCTCACATCTCCTGAACCCTCATATCTTTCCGCATTCTTTCCCCCCTGAACTAACAACTTCCTGCATTCTCTCACCTCCTGAAATACTCACAACTTCCTGCATTCTCTCACCTCCTGAACCCTCACATCTTACTGCATTCACTCACCTACTGAGCCTCACATCTTCCTGCATTCTCACGCTCCTGAAGCCTCACATCATCCTGCATTCTGTCACGTCCTGAACCCTCACATCTTCCTGCATTCTCTCAGTTCCTGAACCCTCACAACTTCCTGCATTCTCACACCTCCAGAACCCTGGCATCTTCCTGCATTCTCATACCTCCTGAACCCTCGCATTTTCCCTGCATTCTCTCCCCTCCTGAACCTCGCATCTTCCTGCATTCTTTTCACCTCCTGAACCCTCGATCTTCCTGGATTCTCTCACTCCTGAACCCTCACAACTTCCTGCATTCTCTCACCTCCTGAACCCTAACAATTTCCTGCATTCTCCACCTCCTGAACCCTCACATCTTCCTGCATTCTCTCACCTCCTGAATCCTCACAACTTCCTGCATTCTCACACCTCCTGAAGGCTCACATCATCCTGCATTTCTCACCTCCTGAACCTTCACATCTTCCTGCTTTTCTCTCACTCCTGAACCCTCACAACTTCCTGCATTCTCAACCTCCTGACCCCTCACATCTTCTGCATTCTCACACATCCTGAACCCTCACATCTTCCTCATTTTAACACCTCTTGAACCCGACATCTTCCTGCATTCTCACACCCCCTGAACCCTCACATCTTCCGGCCATTCTCACACCTCCTGAACCTCACATCTTTCCTGCATTCTCACACCTCCTGAACACCTCACATCTTGCTGCATTCTCACACCTCCTGAACATCACATCTTCCTGCATTCTCTCACCTCCTGAACCTAACATCTTCCTGCATTTTACACCTCCTGAAGCCTTCAACTTCCTGCCTTCTCTCACCTCCTGAACCCTCACATTTTCCTGCATTCTCTCACCTCCTGAACTCTCAAAACTTCCTCCATTCTCACACCTCCTGATTCCTTACATCTTCCGGCATTCTCACACCTCCTGAAGCCTCACATCTTCCTCCCATCTCTCACGTCCTGAAGCCTCTACATCTTCCGCTTTTCTCTCACCTCCTGAACCCTCACATCTTCCAGCATTCTCACACCTCCTGAAGCCTCACATCTTCCTGCATTCTCACACCTCTTGAACCCTCACATCTTCCCGCGTTCTCACACCTCCTGAACCCTCACATTATCCTGCATTCTCACACCTCCTGAAGCCTCACATCTTCCTGCATTCTCTCACCTCCTGAACCCTCACATCTTCCAGCATTCTCACAACACTCCTTGAAACCTCCACACTTCCTGCATTCTCACACCTCTGAACCTCACATCTTCCTGCATTCTCTCACCTCCTGAATCCTCACATCTTCCTGCATTCTCTCACCTCCTGAAACCTCACTTCTTCCTACATTCTCACATCTCCTGAACCCTCACATCTTCCCGCATTCTCACACCTCCTGAAGCCTCACATCTTCCTGCATTCTCTCACCTCCTGAAGCCTCACATCTTCCTGCATTGTCACACCTCCTGTTGCCTCACATCTTCCTGCATTCTCTCACTTCCTGAACCTTCACATCTTCCAGCATTCTCACACCTCCTGAACCCTCGCATCTTCCTGCATTCTCTCACCTCCTGAACCCTCGCATCTTCCTGCATTCTCTCACCTCCTGAACCCTCCATCTTCCTGCATTCTCTCACTCCTGAACCCTCGCATCTTCCTGCATTCTCACACCTCCTGAACCCTCACATCTTCCTACATTCTCTCACCTCATGAACCCTCGCATCTTCCTGCATTCTCTCACCTCCTGAACCCTCGCATCTTCCTGCATTCTCTCACCTCCTGAACCCTCACATCTTCCTGCATTCTCTCACCTCCTGAATCCTCGCATCTTCCTGCATTCTCTCACCTCCTGAACCCTCGCATCTTCCTGCATTCTCACTCCTCTTGAACCCTCACATCTTCCTGCATTCTCACACCCCCTGAACCCTCACATCTTCCTGCATTCTCACACCTCCTGAAGCCTCACATCTTCAGGCATTCTCTCACCTCCTGAAACCTCGCATCTTCCTGCATTCTCTCAACTCCTGAACCCTCGCATCTTCCTGCATTCTCTCACCTCCTGAACCCTCACATCTTCCCGCGTTCTCACACCTCCTGAACCCTCACATCTTACCTGCATTCTCACACCTCCTGAAGCCTTACATCTTCCTGCATTCTCTCACCTCCTGAACCCTCACATCTTCCAGCATTCTCACACCTCCTGAACCCTCACATCTTCCTGCATTCTCACAGCTCCTGAACCCTCACATCTTCCTGCATTCTCACATCTCCTGAAGCCTCACATCTTCCTCATCTCTCCACCTCCTGAACCACTCAGATCTTCCTGCATTCTCACACCTCCTGAACTCTCAAATCTTCCTGCATTCTCTCACCTCCTGAAACCTCACATCTTCCCGCATTCTCTCACCTCCTGAACCCTCACATCTTCCTGCATTCTCACACCTCCTGAACCCCACATCTTCCTGCATTCTCACAACCCCTTATTCTCTCACCTCCTGAATCCTCACATCTTCCTGCATTCTCTCACCTCCTGAACCCTCACATCTTACTGCATTCTCATCACCTCCTGAAGCCTCACATCTTCCTGCATTCTCACACCTCCTGAAGCCTCACATCATCCTGCATTCTGTCACATCCTGAACCCTCACATCTTCCTGCATTCTCTCACTGCCTGAACCCTCACAACTTCCTGCATTCTCACACCTCCAGAACCCTGGCATCTTCCTGCATTCTCATACCTCCTGAACCCTCGCATCTTCCTGCATTCTCTCACCTCCTGAACCCTCGCATCTTCCTGCATTCTCTCACCTCCTGAACCCTCGCATCTTCCTGCATTCTCTCACCTCCTGAACCCTCACAACTTCCTGCATTCTCTCACCTCCTGAACCCTAACAATTTCCTGCATTCTCCACCTCCTGAACCCTCACATCTTCCTGCATTCTCTCACCTCCTGAATCCTCACAACTTCCTGCATTCTCACGACCTCTCCTGAAGCTCACATCAATCCTGCATTTCTGCTCCACACTCCTGAACCCTCACATCTTCCTGCATTCTCTCACATCCTGAACCCTCACAACTTCCTGCATTCTCACACCTCCTGACCCCTCACATCTTCCTGCATTCTCACACATCCTGAACCCTCACATCTTCCTGCATTTTCACACCTCTTGAACCCTCACATCTTCCTGCATTCTCACACCTCCTGAACCCTCACATCTTCCTGCATTCTCTCACCTCCTGAAACCTCACTTCTTCCTACATTCTCACATCTCCTGAACCCTCACATCTTCCCGCATTCTCACACCTCCTGAAGCCTCACATCTTCCTGCATTCTCTCACCTCCTGAAGCCTCACATCTTCCTGCATTTCTCACCCTCCTGAACCTCACATCTTCCTGCATTCTCTCACCTCCTGAACCTCACACTCTTCCGTCATCTCTCACACCTCCTGAACCCTCACAATCTTCCTGCATTCTCACATCCCCTCCTGAACCTCCATCTTCCTGCATTCTCTCACCTCCTGAACCCTCACAACTTCCTGCATTCTCTCACCTCCTGAACCCTAACAATTTCCTGCATTCTCCACCTCCTGAACCCTCACATCTTCCTGCATTCTCTCACCTCCTGAATCCTCACAACTTCCTGCATTCTCACACCTCCTGAAGCCTCACATCATCCTGCATTTTCTCACCTCCGAACCCTCACATCTTCCTGCATTCTCCACATCCTGAACCCTCACACTTCCTGCATTCTCACACCTCCTACCCTCACATCTTCCTGCATTCTCACACTCCTGAACCCCACATTCCTGCATTCTCCACCTCCTGAAGCCTCACATCTTCTGCATTCTCTCACCTCCTGAACCCTCACATCTTCCTGCATTCTCACACCTCCTGAACCCTCACATCTTCCTGCATTCTCACACCTCCTGAAGCCTCACATCTTGCTGCATTCTCACACCTCCTGAACCATCACATCTTCCTGCATTCTCTCACTCCTGAACCCTCACATCTTCCTGCATTCTACACCTCCTGACCCTCACACTCCTGCATTCTCTCACTCCTGAACCTCACATTTCCTGCATTCTCTCACCTCCTGAACCTCAATCTTCCTCATTCTCACACCTCCTGATCCTCACATCTTCGCATTCTCACACCTCCTGAAGCCTCACATCTTCCTGCATTTCCACTCCTGAACCTACATCTTCCTGCATTCTCACCTCCTGAACCTCACACTTCCGCATTCTCACACCTCCTGAACCTCACATCTTCCTGCATTCTCCACCTCCTGAACCTCACATCTTCTGCATTCTCACCCTCTGAACCCTCACACCTTCCTGCATTCTCACACTCCTGAACCCTCAATCTTCCGCATTCTCTCACCTCCTGAACCTCACATCTTCCCGCATTCTCTCACCTCCTGAACCCTCACATCTTCTGCATTCCACACCTCCTGAACCCTCACATCTTCCGCATTCTCACACTCCTGAAGCCTCACATCTTCCCTATTCTCACCTCCTGAACACTCAATTTCCGCATTCTCCACCTCCTGAACCTCAATCTTCCGCATTCTCCACCCCTGAACCCTCACACTTCCTCATTCTCTCACCTCCTGAACCCTCACATCTTGCCGTTCTAACACCTCCTGAACCCTCATCTCCCGCATTCCCACACCTCCTGAACCTCACATCTTCCTGCATTCTACACCTCCTGAACCTCAATCTTCCTGCATTCTCACACCTCCTGAAGCCTCACATCTCCTGCATTCTCCACCTCCTGAACCTCATCTTCTTGCATTCTCCACTCCTGAACCTATATCTCCACTTCTCACACCTCTGAACCCTCACTTATCTGCATTCTCCACCTCCTGAAGCCTCACATCTCTGCATTCTCCACCTCTGAACCCTCACATCTTCCGCATTCTCACACTCTGAACCTCACATCTTCCTGCATTCTCCACCTCTGAACCCTCACATCTTCCTGCATTCTCACACCCTGAACCCTCACATCTTCCGCATTCTCACCTCTGAACCTCACTCTTCCTCATCTCACACTCCTGAACCCTCACATCTTCCGCATTCTCACACTCTGAAGCTCACATTTCCTGCATTCTCTCACTCCTGAACTCACATCTCCTGCATTGTCAACCTCCTGTCCTCACATTCCGCATTCTCTCACTCTGAACCTTCACATCTTCCCATCTCAACCTCCTGAACCACATCTTCCTGCATTCTCACCTCCTGAAGCTCACATCTCCCTGCATTCTCACACCTGAACCCTCACACCTTCTGCATTCTCTCACCTCCTGAACCTCCATCTTCCTGCATCTCTCACCTCCTGAACCCTCGCATCTTCCTGCATTCTCTCACCTCCTGAACCCACATCTTCCTGCATTCTCTCACCTCCTGAACCTCACATCTTCCTGCATTCTCACACCTCCTGAACCCCCACTCCTGCATTCTCACCTCCTGAACCCTCACATCTTCCTTCATTCTTCCTCACCTCCTGAAACCTCACATTCCTGCATTCTCCACCTCCTGAACCCTCACATCTTCCTGCATTCTTCACCTCCTGAACCCTCACATATCCTGCATTCTCACACCTCTGAACCCTCCATTCCTGCATTCTCACACCTCCTGACACACTCACATCTTCCGCATTCTCCCACCTCCTGAACCCTCACATCTTCCTGCTTCTCACACCTCCTGAACCTCACATCTCCTGCATTCCTCACCTCCTGAACCCTCACATCTTCCTGCATTCTCACACCTCTGAACCCTCACATCTTCCTGCATTTTCACACCTCCTGAACCTCACATCTTCCTGCATTCTCACCTCCTGAACCCTCACATTTCCTGCATTCTCACACCTCTGAACCCTCACACTTCTGCTTCTCCACCTCCTGAACCTCACATCTTCCTGCATTCTCCACCTCCTGAACCCTCACATCTTCCTGCATTCTCCACCTCCTGACCCTCACATCTTCCGCATTCTCACACCTCTGAACCTCACATCTTCCTGCATTCTCCACCTCCTGAACCCTCACATCTTCCTGCATTCTCAACCTCCTGAACCCTCACATTTCCTGCATTCTCACACCTCCTGAACCCTCAATCTTCCTGCATTCTCTCCCTCCTGAACCCTACATCTTCCTGCATTCTCCACTCCTGAACCCTACATCTTCCTGCATTCTCACCTCCTGAACCCTCACATCTTCCTGCATTCTCCACTCTGAACCCTCCATCTCCTGCTTCTCCACTCCTGACCTAATCTTCGCTCCTCCCTCCTGAACCCTACATCTTCTCATTCTCACCCACCTCTGATCCTCTGAATCACTCCGCATTCTCACACTCCTAACCCTCACATTCACTCAATCTCCACCTCTGACCCCCTTGCCATTCTCTCACCTCCTGAACCCGCCTCACTCTCCTCATTCTCACCACACCTGAACCTCATCTTCCTGCATTTCACCTCCTGAACCCACTCTCCTGCATTCTCCACTCCTGAACCTCCATCTTCTGCTTCCCACCTCTGAACCCTCACATCTTCCTGCACCACACCTCGACCCTCACATCTTCTGCATTCTCCACCTCCTGACTCCATCTTCTGCATTCTCTCACCTCCTGAACCCTCACATCTTCTGCATTTCCACCTCCTGAACCCTCACATCTTCTGCTTCACTCCTGAACCCACTTCCTCATTCCACCTCTGAACCTCAATCTTCGCTTCTCCACCTCCTGACCCCATCTCTGCATTCTCCACTCCTGAACCTCACATCTTCTGCATTTCACCTCCTGAACCTATCTTCCGATTCTCACCTCGACCCTCACATCTTCCTTCTCAACTCCTGAACCCACATCTTCCGCATTCTCTCCATCGACCACTCAATTTCTGCATTTCACACCTCTTAACCCCACATTTCCTGCATTCTCACACCTCCTGAACCTCACATTTCCTCATTCCCTCTCACCTCCTGAACCTCACATCTTCCGCATCCTCACCTCCTGAACCTACATCTTCGCTTTCACACCTCTGAACCTCACTCTTCCTGCATTCTCACACTCCTGAACTCACATCTCCATTCCCCTCTGACTCATTCTCTCACCTCCAACCTCAATTCCTTCTCACCTCCTGAACCCTCAATTTCCTGCATTCTCACTCTGAAGCCTCACATCTTCCTCATTCTCTCACCTCCGAACCTCAAATCCGCTTCTAAACTCCTGAACCAATCTCCGCATTCTCACTCCTGAACCTCACAGTCCTTCATTCTCCACCCTAACCCTCACACTTTCGCGTTCTACCTCCTGACCCTCCATCTCCCGCATTCCACCTCCTGACCCTCACATCTTCCTGCATTCCACCTCTGAACCTCACATCTTCCGCTCCCACCTCCTGAACCTCACTCTCCGCTTCTCAACCTCTGAACCTCACATCTTCTGCATTCTCACACTCTGAACCTCAATCTTCCTCTTCTCACCTCTGAACCTCACATCTTCCGCATTCTCACACCTCCTGAAGCTCCATCTTCCGCATTCTCACTCTGAACTCACATTTCTGCATCTCTCACTCCTGAACCCTCCATTTCTCTTTCTCCACCTCCTGAACCCTCACAACTTGTCGCGTTCTAACCTCCTGACCCTCCCATCTACCCGCATTCCACAACTCCTGACCCTCACATCTTCCTGCATCGCTCACCTCCTGAACCCTCACATCTTCCGCATCCCTCACTCCTGAACCCTCACATCTTCCCGCGTTCTCAAACCTCCTGAATCCTCACATCTTCCTGCATTCTCACACCTCCTGAAGCCTCACATCTTCCTGCATTCTCTCACCTCCTGAAGCCTCACATCTTCCTGCATTCTCACACCTCCTGAAGCCTCACATCTTCCTGCATTCTCTCACCTCCTGAACCCTCACATCTTCCTGCATTCTCACACCTCCTGAACCCTCACATCTTCCTGCATCCTCACACCTACTGAAGCCTCACATCTCCCTGCATTCTCTCACCTCCTGAACCCTTGCATCTTCCTGCATTCTCTCACCTCCTGAACCCTCACATCATCCCACGTTCTCACACCTCCTGAACCCTCACATTATCCTGCATTCTCACACCTCCTGAAGCCTCACATCTTCCTGCATTCTCTCACCTCCTGAACCCTCACATCTTCCAGCATTCTCACACATCCTGAACCCTCACATCTTCCTGCATCTCACACCTCTTGAACCGTCACATCTTCCTGCATTCTCACACCTCCTGAACCCTCACATCTTCCTGCATTCTCTCACCTCCTGAAACCTCACTTCTTCCTACATTCTCACATCTCCTGAACCCTCACATCTTCCCGCATTCTCACACCTCCTGAAGCCTCACATCTTCCCTCATTCTTTCAACCTCCTGAACACTCACATATTCCTTGCATTCTCACACCTCCTGAAGTCTCAAATCTTCTGCATTCTCTCACCTCCTGAACCCTCACATCTCCGCATTCTCTCACCTCCTGAACCCTCACATCTTCCTGCATTCTCACACCTCCTGAACCCTCACATCTTCCTGCATTCTCACACACTCTGAACCCTCACATCCGCATTCTCTCACCTCCTGAAACCTCACATTTTCCTGCATTCTCTCACCTCCTGAACCTCACATCTTCCTGCATTCTTACACCTCCTGAACCCTCACATCTTCCTGCATTCCCACACTCCTGAACCCTCACATCTTCCTGCATTTTTTTTTTTTTTTTTTTTTTTTTTTTTTTTTTTTTTTTTTTTTTTTTTTTTTTTTTTTTTAAAAAAAAAAAAAAAAAAAAAAAAAAAAAAAAAAAAAAAAAAAAAAAAAATCTCCACTCTGAACCTCACATCTTCCTGCATTCTCTCACTCCTGAACCCTCACAATTTCCTGCATTCACACCTGAACCTCACATCTCCTGCATTCTCAACCTCCTGAACCCTCACATCTTCCTGCATTCTCACACCTCTGAACCCACATCTTCTGCATTTCTCACCCCAACCCTACATCTTCCTGCATTCCACACCTCCTGACCTCACACTCCTGCATTTCCACCTCCTGAAGCCTCAACTTCCTGCATTCTCCACTCCTGAACCCACATTTCTGCATCTCACACCTCCTGAAGCCTCACATCTTCCTGCATTCTCACACCTCCTGAACCCTCAATCTCCTGCATTCTCACTCCTGAACCTCACTCTTCCTGCATTCTACACCTCCTGAACCCTCCATCTTCCTGCATTCTCTCACCTCCTGAACCTCACATCTTCCTGCATTCTCTCACCTCCTGAACCTCACATCTTCCTGCATTCTCCACCTCCTGAACCCTCACATTTCCTGCATTCTCCACCTCCTGAACCCTCACATCTTCCTGCTTCTCTCACCTCCTGAACCTCACATCTTCTGCATTCTCACACCTCCTGAAGCCTCCATCTTCCTGCATTCCTCACTCCTGAACCCTCACATTTCCTGCATTCTCTACCTCCTGAACCCTCACATCTTCCGCTTCTCACACTCCTGAACCCTCACATCTTCCTGCATTTAACACTCCTGAACCGCACATCTTCCTGCATTCTCAACCTCCTGAACCCTCAATTTCCTGCATTCTCACACCCCTGAACCCTCACATCTTCCTGCATTCTCCACCTCTGAAGCCTCACTCTTCTGCATTCTCACACTCCTGAACCTCAATCTTCCTGCATTCTTCTCACCTCTGAACCCTCACATTTCCTGCATTCTCACACCTCTGAACCCTCACACCTTCCTGCATTCTCTCACCTCCTGAACCTCACATTTTCCTGCATTCTCTCACCTCCTGAACTCTCAATCTTCCTCATCTCACACCTCTGAATCCTCACATCTTCCGGCATTCTCACACCTCCTGAACCCTCACATCTCCTGCATTCTCTCACTCCTGAACCTACATCTTCCTGCATTCTCTCACCTCCTGAACCCTCACATCTTCCTGCATTCTCACACCTCCTGAGCTCACATCTTCCTGCATTCTCACACCTCCTGAGCCCTCACATCTTCCTGCATTCTCACCTCCTGAAGCCTCACATTCGTGCATTCTCTCACCTCTGAACCTGCATCTTCCTGCATTCTTCTCAACCTCCTGAACCCTCGCATCTTCCTGCATTCTCTCACCTCCTGAACCCTCACATCTTCCCGCGTTCTCACACCTCCTGAACCCTCAATCTTACCTGCATTCTCACACCTCCTGAAGCCTTACATCTTCGCATTTGCACCTCCTACCCTCACATCTTCCTGCATTTACACCTCTGAACCTAATCTCCTGCTTTTCTCACACCCCTGAACCCTCACATCTTCCTGCATTCTCTCACCTCCTGAAGCCTCACATCTTCCATGCATTCTCACCTCCTGAACCTCGATCATCCTGCCATCTCACCCTCTGAACTCAATCTTCCTGCATTACCACCTCTGAACCCACATCTTCCTGCATTCTACACCTCCTGAACCCTCACATCTTCCTGCATTTCTCACACCTCCTGAAACCTCACATCTTCCTGCATTCTCACACCTCTGAACCCTCACATCTTCCTGCATTCTCTCACCTCCTGAACCCTCAATCTTTCCGCATTCTCTCACCTCCTGAACCTCACATCTTCCTGCATTCTCACCTCCTGAACCTCACATCTTCTGCATTCTCACACTCCTGACCTCACATCTTCCTGCATTCTCTACACCTCCTGAACCTCACATCTTCCTGCATTCTCACCTCCTGAACCTCACATCTTCCTGCATTCTCACACCTCCTGAACCCTCACATCTTCCTGCATTCTCAACACCTCTGAACCCTCACATCTTCCTGCATTCTCACACCTCCTGAACCCTAACATCTTCCTGCATTCTTCACCTCCTGAACCCTCACATCTTCCTGCATTCTCTCACCTCCTGAACCCTCACATCTTCCTGCATTCTCTCACCTCCTGAACCTCTACATCTTCCTGCATTTTCACACCTCCTGAACCTCACATCTTCCTGCATTCCTCACACTCCTGAACCTCACATCTTCCTGCATTCTCTCACCTCCTGAACCCTCACATCTTCCTGCATTCTCACACCTCCTGAACCCTCACATCTTCCTGCATTCTCACACCTCTGAACCCACATCTTCCTGCATTCTCTCACCTCCTGAAGCCTCACATCTTCCTGCATTCTCTCACTCCTGAACCTCACATCTTCCTGCATTCTCACACCTCCTGAACCCTCACATCTTCCTGCATTCTCTCACCTCCTGAACCCTCACATCTTCCTGCATTCTCACACCTCCTGAACCCTCACATCTTCTGCATTCTCTCACCTCCTGAAGCCCTCACATCTTCCTGCATTCTCACACCTCCTGAACCCTCACATCTTCCTGCATTCTCACACCTCCTGAACCCTCAAAACTTCCTGCATTCTCACATCTCCTGAACCTCACATCTTCCTTGCATTCTCTCACCTCCTGAACCTCACATTTCTGCATTCTCACACCTCCTGAACCCTCACATCTTCCTGCATTCTCACAGCTCCTGAACCCTCACATCTTCCTGCATTCTCACACCTCCTGAACCCTCACATCTTCCTGCATTCTCACACCTCCTGAACCTCACATCTTCCTGCATTCTCACACCTCCTGAACCCTCACATCTTCCTGCATTCTCTCACCTCCTGAAACCCTCACATTTTCCTGCATTCTCTCACCTCCTGAACCCTCACATCTTCCTGCATTCTTACACCTCCTGAACCCTCACATCTTCCTGCATTCTCACACCTCCTGAACCCTCACATCTTCCTGCATTCTCACACCTCCTGAACCCTCACATCTTCCTGCATTCTCTCACCTCCTGAACCCTCACATTTCCTGCATTCTCACACCTCCTGAACCCTCACATCTTCCTGCATTCTCACACCTCCTGAACCCTCACATCTTCCTGCATTCTCACACCTCCTGAACCCTCACATCTTCCTGCATTTTCACACCTCCTGAGGCCTCAGATCTTCCTGCATTCTCTCACCTCCTGAACCCTTGCATCTTCCTGCATTCTCTCACCTCCTGAACTCTCACATCTTCCTGCATTCTCACACCTCCTGAACCCTCACATCTTCCTGCATTCTCACACCTCCTGAAGCCTCACATCTTCCTGCATTCTCTCACCTCCTGAACCCTCACTTCTTCCTGCATTCTCCACACCTCCTGAACCTCACATCTTCCTGCATTCTCACACCTTCTGAACCCTACATCTTCCTGCACTCTCACCTCCTGAACTCTCACATCTTCCTGCATTCCTCACCTCCTGAAGTCTCACATCTTCCTGCATTCTCACACCTCCTGAACCCTCACATCATCCTGCATTCTCATACCTCCTGAAGCCGCACATCTTCCTGCATTCTCACACCTCCTGAACCCTCACATCTTCATGCATTCTCTCACCTCCTGAAGCCTCACATCTTCCTGCATTGTCACACGTCCTGAACCCTCACATCTTCCTGCATTCTCACACCTCCTGAACCCTCGTATCATCCTGCATTCTCACAACTCCTGAACCCTCACATCTTCTTGCATTCTCTCTCCTCCTGAACCCTTACATTTCTGCATTCTCACACCTCCTGAAGCCTCACATCTTCCGCATTCTCCATGTCCTGAACCCTCACATCTCCTGCATTCTCACACCACCTGAACCCTCACATCTTCCTGCATTCTCACACCTCCTCAAGCCTCACATCTTCCTGCATTCTCACAGCTCCTGAACCCCCACATCTTCCTGCATTCTCTCACCTCCTGAACCCTCACATTTTCCTGCATTCTCTCACCTCCTGAACCCTCAATCTTCTGCATTCTACACCCCTGAACCCTCACATCTTCCTGCATTCTCACACCTCCTGAACCCTCACATCTTCCTGCATTCTCACACCTCCTGAACCTCACATCTTCCTGCATTCTCTCACCTCCAGAACCCTCACATTTTCCTGCATTCTCACACCTCCTGAACCTCACATCTTCCTGCATTCTCACACCTCCTGAACCCTCACATCTTCCTGCATTCTCACACCTCCTGAACCCTCACCTTTCCTGCTTTCACACCTCCTGAGGCCTCAATCTTCCTGCATTCTCACACCTCCTAAACCCTCACATCTTCCTGCATTATCACACCTCCTGAACCCTCACATCTTCCTGCATACTCACACCTACTGAAGCCTCACAACTTCCTGCATTCTCACACCTCCTGAACCCTCACATCTTCCTGCATTCTCTCACCTCCTGAAACCTCACATCTTCCTGCATTCTCACAGCTCCTGAACCCTCACATCTTCCTGCATTCTCACATCTCCTGAAGCCTCACATCTTCCCTCATTCTCTCACCTCCTGAACACTCACATATTCTTGCATTCTCACACCTCCTGAAGTCTCAAATCTTCCTGCATTCTCTCACCTCCTGAACCCTCACATCTTCTGCATTCTCTCACCTCCTGAACCCTCACATCTTCCTGCATTCTCACACCTCCTGAACCCTCACATCTTCCTGCATTCTCACAACTCCTGAACCCTCACATCTTCCTGCATTCTCTCACCTCCTGAAACCTCACATTTTCCTGCATTCTCTCACCTCCTGAACCCTCACATCTTCCTGCATTCTTACACCTCCTGAACCCTCACATCTTCCTGCATTCCCACACCTCCTGAACCCTCACATCATCCTGTATTCTCATACCTCCTGACGCCGCACATCTTCCTGCATTCTCACACCTCCTGAACCCTCACATCTTCATGCATTCTCTCACCTCCTGAAGCCTCACATCTTCCTGCATTCTCACACGTCCTGAACCCTCACATCTTCCTGCATTCTCACACCTCCTGAACCCTCGTATCTTTCTGCATTCTCACACCTCCTGAACCCTCACATCTTCCTGCATTCTCACACCTCCTGAACCCTCACATCTTCCTGCATTATCACAACTCCTGAACCCTCACATCTTCCTGCATTCTCACACCTACTGAAGCCTCACATCTTCCTGCATTCTCACACCTCCTGAACCCTCACATCTTCCTGCATTCTCTCACCTCCTGAACCCTCACATCTTCCTGCATTCTCTCACCTCCTGAACCCTCACATGTTCCTTCATTCTCTCACCTCCTGAACCCTCACATCTTGTCGCGTTCTAACACCTCCTGGACCCTCCCATCTACCCTCATTCCCAAACCTCCTGAACCCTCACATTTTCCTGCATTCTCTCACCTCCTGAGCCCTCACATCTTCCCGCGTTCTCACACATCCTGAACCCTCACATCTTCCTGCATTTTAACACCTCCTGAACCCTCACATCTTCCTGCATTCTCTCACCTCCTGAAGCCTCACGTCTTCCTGCATTCTCACACCTCCTGAACCCTCACATCTTCCTGCATTCTCACACCTACTGAAGCCTCATATTGTCCTGCATTCTCACACCTTCTGAACCCTCACACCTTCCTGCATTCTCTCACCTCCTGAACCCTCACATTTTCCTGCATTCTCTCACCTCCTGAACTCTCAAAACTTCCTCCATTCTCACACCTCCTGATCCCTCACATCTTCCGGCATTCTCACACCTCCTGAACCCTCACATCTTCCTGCATTCTCTCACGTCCTGAAGCCTTACATCTTCCTGCATTCTCTCACCTCCTGAACCCTCACAACTTCCAGCATTCTCACACCTCCTGAAGCGTCACATCCTCCTGCATTCTCACACCTCCTGAACCCTCACATCTTCCTGCATTCTCACACCTCTTGAACCCTCACACCTTCCTGCATTCTCACACCTCCTGAACCCTCATATCTTTCCGCATTCTCTCACCTCCTGAACCTTCACATCTTCCCGCATTCTCTCACCTCCTGAACCCTCACATCTTCTTGCATTCCCACACCTCCTGAACCCTCACATCTTCCAGCATTCTCACACCTCCTGAAGCCTCACATCTTCCCTCATTCTCTCACCTCCTGAACACTCAGATATTCCTGCATTCTCACACCTCCTGAAGCCTCAAATCTTCCTGCATTCTCTCACCTCCTGAACCCTCACATCTTCCTGCATTCTCTCACCTCCTGAACCCTCACATCTTGCCGCGTTCTAACACCTCCTGAACCCTCCCATCTAACCGCATTCCCACACCTCCTGAAGCCTCACATCTTCCTGCATTCTCACACCTCCTCAACCCTCACATCTTCCTGCATTCTCTCACCTCCTGAACCCTCGCATCTTCCTGCATTCTCTAACCTCCTGAACCCTCGCATCTTCCTGCATTCTCTCACCTCCTGAACCCTCACATCTTCCTGCATTCTCTCACCTCCTGAACCCTCGCATCTTCCTGCATTCTCTCACCTCCTGAACCCTCGCATCTTCCTGCATTCTCTCACCTCCTGAACCCTCACATCTTCCTGCATTCTCTCACCTCCTGAACCCTCACATTTTTCTGCATATTCTTACCTCCTGAACGCTCACATCTTCCTGCATTCTCACTCCTCTTGAACCCTCACATCTTCCTGCATTCTCACACCCCCTGAGCCCTCACATCTTCCTGCATTCTCACACCTCCTGAAGCCTCACATCTTCGTGCATTCTCTCACCTCCTGAAACCTCGCATCTTCCTGCATTCTCTCAACTCCTGAACCCTCGCATCTTCCTGCATTCTCTCACCTCCTGAACCCTCACATCTTCCCGCGTTCTCACACCTCCTGAACCCTCACATCTACCTGCATTCTCACACCTCCTGAAGCCTTACATCTTCCTGCATTCTCTCACCTCCTGAACCCTCACATCTTCCAGCATTCTCACACCTCCTGAACCCTCACATCTTCCTGCATTCTCACAGCTCCTGAACCCTCACATCTTCCTGCATTCTCACATCTCCTGAAGCCTCACATCTTCCCTCATTCTCTCACCTCCTGAACACTCACATATTCTTGCATTCTCACACCTCCTGAAGTCTCAAATCTTCCTGCATTCTCTCACCTCCTGAACCCTCACATCTTCCAGCATTCTCACACCTCCTGAAGCCTCACATCTTCCTGCATTCTCACACCTCCTGAACCCTCACATCTTCCTGCATTCTCACACCTCTTGAACCCTCACACCTTCCTGCATTCTCACACCTCCTGAACCCTCATATCTTTCCGCATTCTCTCACCTCCTGATCCTTCACATCTTCCCGCATTCTCTCACCTCCTGAACCCTCACATCTTCTTGCATTCCCACACCTCCTGAACCCTCACATCTTCCAGCATTCTCACACCTCCTGAAGCCTCACATCTTCCCTCATTCTCTCACCTCCTGAACACTCACATATTCCTGCATTCTCACACCTCCTGAAGCCTCAAATCTTCCTGCATTCTCTCACCTCCTGAACCCTCACATCTTCCTTCATTCTCTCACCTCCTGAACCCTCACATCTTGCCGCGTTCTAACACCTCCTGAACGCTCCCATCTAACCGCATTCCCACACCTCCTGAAGCCTCACATCTTCCTGCATTCTCACACCTCCTCAACCCTCACATCTTCCTGCATTCTCACACCTCCTGAAGCCTCACATCTCCCTGCATTCTCTCACCTCCTGAACCCTTGCACCTACCTGCATTCTCTCACCTCCTGAACCCTCACATCTTCCCTCGTTCTCACACCTCCTGAACCCTCACATCATCCTGCATTCTCACACCTCCTGAAACCTCACATCTTCCTGCATCCTCTCACCTCTTGAACCCTCACATTTTCCCCGCATTCTCCCACCTCCTGAACCCCACATCTTTTTCCTGCTTCTCACCCTCCTGAACCCCACATCTTCCTGCATTCTAAACCCCTCTTGAACCCTCACATCTACTGGATTTCACACCCCCTAAAACCCTCAATCTTTCCGCATTCTCTACCTCCTGAAGCCTCACATTTTCCCTGCATTCTCCCCCCCTGTAGCCTACATCTTCCTGCATTCTCTCACTTCCTGAAACTTCTTATCTTCCTGCATTCTCACACCTCCTGAACCCTCACATCTCCCTGCATTCTCACATCTCCTGAAGCCTCACATCTTCCTGCATTCTCACACCTCTGAACCCTCACATCTTTCTGCATTCAAACATCTCCGGAACCCTCATATCTTTCCGCATTCTCTCAACTCCTGACCTAACAACTTCTGCATTCTCTCACCTCCTGAATCTCACATCGTTCCTGCATCCCTCATCTCCTGAACCCTCGCATTTCCTGCATTCTTCACCTCCTGAACCCTCACATCTTCCTGCATTCTCTCACCTCCTGAACCTCACATTTTTTCTGCATTCCTTACCTCCTGAACGCTCCCATCTTCCTGCATTCCACCTCTCTGAACCTCACATCTTCCTGCATTTTCAACCTCTTGAAGCCCACATCTTCCTGCATTCTCACACATCCTGAAGCCCTCACATCTTCGTGCATTTCTCTACCTCCTGAACCTCCATCTTCCTGCATTCTCTCAACTCCCTGAACCCTCCATCTTCCTGCATTCTCTTCACCTCCTGAACCCTCACATTTCCTGCGTTCTCACACTCCTGAACCCTCACATCTTCCTGCATTCTCACCTCCTGAACCCTTACATTTCTGCATTCTGTCACCTCCTGAAGCCTCACATCTTCCTGCATTCTCACATGCCTGAACCCTCACATCTTCCTGCATTCTCACAGCTCCTGAACCCTCACATCTTCCTGCATTCTCACATCTCCTGAAGCCTCACATCTTCCTTCATTCTCTCACAGCTCCTGAACCCCCATTTCTGCATTCTCTCACCTCCTGACCCTCAAATTCTTCCTGCATTCCTTCACCTCCTGAACCCCACATCTTCCTGCATTCCTTCACCTCCTGAACCCTCACATCTTCCTGCATTCTCACACCTCCTTGAACCCTCACATCTTCCTGCATTCTCACACCTCCTGAACCTCACATCTTCCTGCATTCTCTCCCCTCCTAAAACCTCACATTTTCCTGCATTCTCCACCTCCGAACCCTCACATCTTCCTGCATTCTCACCCCTCCTGAACCTCACATCTTCCCTGCATTCTCTCACTCGTGAACCCTCACATTTTCCTGCATTTCACACGTACTGAACCTCAATCTTCCTGCATTCTCAACCTCCTGAACCCTCACATTCTTCCTTGATCAATTCTTCACACCTCCTGAACCCTCACATCTTCCTGCATTCTCACACCTCCTGAGCCTCAATCTTCCTGCATTCTCTCACCTCCTAAACCCTCATTTTTCCCTGCATTCTCTCACCTCTGAACCCTCACATCTTCCTGCATTCTCACACCTCCTGAACCCTGCATCTTCCTGCATTCTCACACCTCTGAAGCCTCACATCTTCCTGCATTCTCTCACCTCCTGAACCCTCACATCTTCCTGCATTTAACACCTCCTGAACCTCACATCTTCCCATTTCTCCCCCTTTCTGAACCTTACATCTTCCTGCATCTCTCAACCTCCTGAACTCTCATCATCTTCCTGCATTCCTCACCTCCTGATCTCACTCTTCCTGCATTCTCCACCTCCTGAACCCTCACATCTTCCTGCATTCTCATACCTCCTGAAGCCGCACATCTTCCGCATTCTCACCCCTCCTGAACCCTCACATCTTCCCTCATTCTCTCCCCTCCTGAACACTCACATCTTCCTGCATTGTCACACGTCCTGAACCTCACATCTTCCTGCATTCTCTCACCTCCTGAACCCTCACATCTTTTCATTCTCTCACCTCCTAAACCCTCACATCTTGCCGCGTTCTAACACCTCCTGAACCCTCCCATCTAACCGCATTCCCACACCTCCTGAAGCCTCACATCTTCCTGCATTCTCACACCTCCTCAACCCTCACATCTTCCTGCATTCTCACACCTCCTGAAGCCTCACATCTCCCTGCATTCTCTCACCTCCTGAACCCTTGCACCTACCTGCATTCTCTCACCTCCTGAACCCTCACATCTTCCCTCGTTCTCACACCTCCTGAACCCTCACATCATCCTGCATTCTCACACCTCCTGAAACCTCACATCTTCCTGCATCCTCTCACCTCTTGAACCCTCACATCTTCCAGCATTCTCACACCTCCTGAACCCCCACATCTTCCTGCATTCTCACACCTCCTGAACCCCACATCTTCCTGCATTCTCACACCTCTTGAACCCTCACATCTACCTGGATTCTCACACCTCCTGAACCCTCATATCTTTCCGCATTCTCTCACCTCCTGAAGCCTCACATCTTCCTGCATTCTCTCACCTCCTGTAGCCTCACATCTTCCTGCATTCTCTCACTTCCTGAACCTTCTTATCTTCCTGCATTCTCACACCTCCTGAACCCTCACACTCCCTGCATTCTACACCTCCTCAAGCCTCACATCGTCCTGCATTCTCACACCTCCTGAACCCTCACATCTTCCAGCATTCTCACACCTCCTGAACCCTCACATCTTCCTGCATTCTCACAGCTCCTGAATCCTCACATCTTCCTGCATTCTCACATCTCCTGAAGCCTCACATCTTCCCTCATTCTCTCACCTCCTGAACACTCAGATATTCCTGCATTCTCACACCTCCTGAAGTCTCAAATCTTCCTGCATTCTCTCACCTCCTGAACCCTCACAACTTCCTGCATTCTCTCACCTCCTGAACCCTCACATCTTCCTGCATTCTCACACAACAGAACCTCACATCTTCCTGCATTCTCACACCTCCTGAACCCTCACATCTTTCCGCATTCTCTCACCTCCTGAACCCTAACAACTTCCTGCATTCTCTCACCTCCTGAACCCTCACATCTTCCTGCATTCTCTCACCTCCTGAACCCTCACTTCTTCCTGCATTCTCACACCTCCTGAACCCTCACATCTTCCTGCTTTCTCACACCTTCTGAACCCTTACATCTTCCTGCACTCTCTCACCTCCTGAACTCTCACATCTTCCTGCATTCCTCACCTCCTGAAGTCTCACATTTTCCTGCATTCTCTCACCTCCTGAAGCCTCACATCTTCCTGCATTCTCACACCTCCTGAACCCTCACATCATCCTGCATTCTCATACCTCCTGAAGCCGCACATCTTCCTGCATTCTCACACCTCCTGAACCCTCACATCTTCATGCATTCTCTCACCTCCTGAAGCCTCACATCTTCCTGCATTCTCACACGTCCTGAACCCTCACATCTTCCTGCATTCTCACACCTCCTGAACCCTCGTATCTTCCTGCATTCTCACACCTCCTGAACCCTCACATCTTCCTGCATTCTCACAGCTCCTGAACCCTCACATCTTCCTGCATTCTCACATCTCCTGAAGCCTCACAGCTTCCCTCATTCTCTCACCTCCTGAACACTCAGATATTCCTGCATTCTCACACCTCCTGAAGCCTCACATCTTCCTTCATTCTCTCACCTCCTGAACCCTCACATCTTCCTTCATTCTCACACCTCCTGAAGCCTCACATCTTGCTGCATTCTCACACCTCCTGAACCCTCACATCTTCCTGCATTCTCTCACCTCCTGAGGCCTCACATCTTCCTGCATTCTCTCACCTCCTGAACCCTTGCATCTTCCTGCATTCTCTCACCTCCTGAACCCTCACTACTTCCCGCGTTCTCACACCTCCTGAACCCTCACATCATCCTGCATTCTCACACCTCCTGAAGCCTCACATCTTCCTGCATTCTCTCCCCTCCTGAACCCTCACTTCTTCCTGCATTCTCACACCTCCTGAACCCTCACATCTTCCTGCATTTTCTCACCTCCTGAAGCCTCATTTGTCCTGCATTCTCACACCTCCTGAACCCTCACATCTTCCTGCATTCTCACACCTCCTGAACCCTCACATCTTCCTGCATTCTCACACCTCCTGAACCCTCACATCTTTCCGCATTCTCACACCTCCTGAACCCTAACAACTTCCTGCATTCTCTCACCTCCTGAACCCTCATATCTTCCGCGTTCTATACACCTCCTGAACCCTCATCTACCCGCATTCCCACACCTCCTGAACCCTCACATCTTCCTGCTTTACGTCACCGTCCTAAACCCTCACATCTTCCGCATCCCTCACCTCCTGAACCCTCACATCTTCCCGCGTTCTCAAACCTCCTGAACCCTCACTCTTCCGCATTCTCACACCTCTGAACCTCAATTTTCCCTGCATTCTCTCACCTCCTGAAGCCTCACATATTCCTGCATCTCACATCTCCTGAAGCCTCACATCTTCCTGCTTTCTCTACCTCCTAAACCTCACATCTTCCAGCATTCTTACACCTCCTGAATCCTCACATCTTCCGCATTCTCACACCTCCTGAAGCCTCACATCTTCCTGCATTCTCACACTACTAAACCTCACATCTTCCTGCATTCTCACATCTCCTGAACCCTCACATCTTCCGGCATTCTCTCACCTCCTGAACAACCACATTCCTGCATTCTCACACCTCCTGAATCCTCACATCTTCCTGCATTCTCTCACCTCCTGAACCCTCACATCTTCCTGCATTCTCTCACCTCCTGAAGCCTCACATCTTCCTGCATTCTCACACTCCTGAACCCTCACATCTCCTGCATTCTCACACATCCTGAACCTCACATCTTCCTGCATTCTCCACTCCTGAACCTCACATCTTCCGCATTCTCTACACCTCCTGAACCCTCACATCTTCCTGCATTCTCACACCTCCTGAACCCTCACATCTTCCTGCATTCTCACACCTCCTGAAGCCTCACATCTTCCTGCATTCTCACACCTCCTGAACCCTCAATATTCCTGCATTCTCCACCTCCTGAACCCTCACATCTTCCTGCATTCTCTCACCTCCTGAACCCTCACATCTTCCTGCATTCTCACACCTCCTGAAGCCTCACATCTTCTGCATTCTCACACCTCCTGAACCTCACATCGTCCTGCATTCTCTACCTCCTGAGCCCACATTTCCTGCATTCTCACCTCCTGAACCCTCATCTTCATGCATTCTCTCACCTCCTGAACCCTCACTACTTCCTGCGTTCTCACACTCCTGAACCCCTCACATCTTCCTGCATTCTCACACCTCCTGAACCCTCTACCCATTTCCTGCATTCTCTCCCCTCCTGAACCCTCACATCTTCCTGCATTCTCCACCTCCTAACCCTCACATTTCCTGCATTTCCACCTCCTGAAGCCTCATTTCCTGCATTCTCACACCTCCTGAACCCTCACATCTTCCTGCATTCTCACACCTCCTGAACCCTCACATCTTCCTGCATTCTCACACCTCCTGAACCCTCACATCTTCCAGCATTCTCACACCTCCTGAACCTTACACTTTCTGCATTCTCACAGCTCCTGAACCTCACATCTTCCTGCATACTCACACGTCCTGAACCCTCACATCTTCCTGCATTCTCACACATCCTCAAGCCTCACATCTTCCTGCATTCTCCACACCTCCTGAACCCTCCATCTTCCAGCATTCTCACACCTCGAACCCTCACATCTTCCTGCATTCTCACAGCACTGAACCCTCACATCTTCCTGCATTCTCACATCTCCTGAGCCTCACAGCTTCCCTCATTCTCTCACCTCCTGAACACTCAGATATTCCTGCATTCTCACACCTCCTGAAGTCTCAAATCTTCCTGCATTCTCTCACCTCCTGAACCCTCACATCTTCCTGCATTCTCACACCTCCTGAACCCTCACATCTTCCTGCATTCTCACACTCCTGAACCCTCACATCTTCCTGCATTCTCAAACTCCTGAACCCTCACATCTTCCTGCATTCTCTCAAGTCCTGAAACCTCACATTTTCCTGCATTCTCACACCTCCTGAACCCTCATATCTTCCTGCATTCTCACACCTCCTGAACCCTCACATCTTCCTGCATTCTCACACCTCCTGAACCCTCACATCTTCCTGCATTTCACACCTCCTGAGGCCTCACATCTTCCTGCATTCTCTCACCTCCTGAACCCTTGCATCTTCCTGCATTCTCTCACCTCCTGAACCCTCACATCGTCCTGCGTTCTCACACCTCCTGAACCCTCACATCATCCTGCATTCTCACACCTCCTGAAGCCTCACATCTTCCTGCATTCTCCCCTCCTGAACCCTCACTCTTCCTGCATTCTCACACCTCCTGAACCCTCACTTCTTCCTGCATTCTCACACCTCCTGAACCCTCACATCTTCCTGCTTTCTGACTCCTTCTGAACCCTTACATCTTCTGGCACTCTCTCACCTCCTAAACCCTCACATCTTCCTGCATTCTCTCACCTCCTGAAGTCTCACATTTTCCTGCATTCTCTCACCTCCTGAAGCCTCACATCTTCCTGCATTCTCTCCCCTCCTGAACCCTCACATCTTCCTGCATTCTCTCACCTCCTGAACCATCACTTCTTCCTGCATTCTCACACCTCCTGAACCCTCACATCTACCTGCTTTCTCACACCTTCTGAACCCTTACATCTTCCTGCACTCTCTCACCTCCTGAACCCTCACATCTTCCTGCATTCTCTCACCTCCTGAGGTCTCACATTTTCCTGCATTCTCTCACCTCCTGAAGCCTCACATCTTCCTGCATTCCCACACCTCCTGAACCCTCACATCATCCTGCATTCTCATACCTCCTGAAGCCGCACATCTTCCTGCATTCTCACACCTCCTGAACCCTCACATCTTCATGCATTCTCTCACCTCCTGAAGCCTCACATCTTCCTGCATTCTCACACGTCCTGAACCCTCACATCTTCCTGCATTCTCACACCTCCTGAACCCTCGTATCTTCCTGCATTCTCACACCTCCTGAACCCTCACATCTTCCTGCATTCTCACACCTCCTGAACCCTCACAGCTTCCTGCATTACCACACCTCCTGAACCCTCACATCTTCCTGCATTCTCACACCTCCTGAAGCCTCACATCTTCCTGCATTCTCACACCTCCTGAACCCTCACATATTCCTGCATTCTCTCACCTCCTGAACCCTCACATCTTCCTGCATTCTCTCACCTCCTGAACCCTCACATTTTCCTGCATTCTCTCACCTCCAGAACCCTCACATCTTCCTTCATTCTCTCACCTCCTGAACCCTCATATCTTGCCGCGTTCTAACACCTCCTGGACCCTCTCATCTACCCGCATTCCCACACCTCCTGAACCCTCACATCTTCCTGCATTCGCTCACCTCCTGAACCCTCACATCTTCCCGCATCCCCTCACCTCCTGAACCCTCACATCTTCCCGCGTTCTCAAACCTCCTGAACCCTCACATCTTCCCGCATTCTCACACCTCCTGAAGCCTCATATGTTCCTGCATTCTCTCACCTCCTGAAGCCTCACATATTCCTGCATTCTCACACCTCCTGAAGCCTCACATCTTCCTGCATTCTCTCACCTCCTGAAACCTCACATCTTCCAGCATTCTTACACCTCCTGAATCCTCACATCTTCCTGCATTCTCACACCTCCTGAAGCCTCACATCTTCCTGCATTCTCACACCTACTAAACCCTCACATCTTCCTGCATTCTCACATCTCCTGAACCCTCATATCTTTCCGCATTCTTTCACCTCCTGAACCTTAACAACTTCCTGCATTCTCTCACCTCCTGAATCCTCACATCTTCCTGCATTCTCTCACCTCCTGAACCCTCACATCTTACTGCATTCTCTCACCTCCTGAAGCCTCACATCTTCCTGCATTCTCACACCTCCTGAAGCCTCACATCATCCTGCATTCTCTCACATCCTGAACCCTCACATCTTCCTGCATTCTCTCGCTTCCTGAACCCTCACATCTTCCTGCATTCTCACACCTCCAGAAAACTGGCATCTTCCTGCATTCTCATACCTCCTGAACGCTCGCATCTTCCTGCATTCTCTCACCTCCTGAACCCTCACATCTTCCTGCATTCTCTCAACTTCTGAACCCTCGCATCTTCCTGCATTCTCTCACCTCCTGAACCCTAACAACTTCCTGCATTCTCTCACCTCCAGAACCCTAAAAATTTCCTGCATTCTCCACCTCCTGAACCCTCACATCTTCCTGCATCCTCTCACCTCCTGAAGCCTCACAACTTCCTGCATTCTCACACCTCCTGAAGCCTCACATCATCCTGCATTTTCTCACCTCCTGAACCCTCACATCTTCCTGCATTCTCTCACATCCTGAACCCTCACAACTTCCTGCATTCTCACACCTCCTGACCCCTCACATCTTCCTGCATTCTCACACATCCTGAACCCTCACATCTTCCTGCATTTTAACACCTCCTGAACCCGCACATCTTCCTGCATTCTCACACCTCCTGAACCCTCACATCTTCCTGCATTCTCACACCACCTGAACCCTCACATCTTCTGCATTCTCTCACCTCCTCAAGCCTCACGTCTTCCTGCATTCTCACACCTCCTGAACCCTCACATCTTCCTGCATACTCACACCTCCTGAACCCTCACAACTTCCTGCATTCTCTCACCCCCTGAAGCCTCACAACTTCCTGCATTCTCACACCTCCTGAAGCCTCACATCATCCTGCATTTTCTCACCTCCTGAACCCTCACATCTTCCTGCATTCTCTCACATCCTGAACCCTCACAACTTCCTGCATTCTCACACCTCCTGACCCCTCACATCTTCCTGCATTCTCACACATCCTGAACCCGCACATCTTCCTGCATTTTAACACCTCCTGAACCCGCACATCTTCCTGCATTCTCACACCTCCTGAACCCTCACATCTTCCTGCATTCTCACACGACCTGAACCCTCACAACTTCCTGCATTCTCACACCTCCTGAACCCTCACATCTTCTTGCATTCTCTCACCTCCTGAACCCTTACAACTTTCTGCATTCTCACAGCTCCTGAAGCCTCACATCTTCCTGCATACTCACACGTCCTGAACCCTCACATCTTCCTGCATTCTCACACCTCCTCAAGCCTCACATCTTCCTGCATTCTCACACCTCCTGAACCCTCACATCTTCCAGCATTCTCACACCTCCTGAACCCTTACAACTTTCTGCATTCTCACAGCTCCTGAAGCCTCACATCTTCCTGCATACTCACACGTCCTGAACCCTCACATCTTCCTGCATTCTCACACATCCTCAAGCCTCACATCTTCCTGCATTCTCACACCTCCTGAACCCTCACATCTTCCAGCATTCTCACACCTCCTGAACCCTCACATCTTCCTGCATTCTCACAGCAACTGAACCCTCACATCTTCCTGCATTCTCACATCTCCTGAAGCCTCACAGCTTCCCTCATTCTCTCACCTCCTGAACACTCAGATATTCCTGCATTCTCACACCTCCTGAAGTCTCAAATCTTCCTGCATTCTCTCACCTCCTGAACCCTCACATCTTCCTGCATTCTCTCACCTCCTGAACCCTCACATCTTCCTGCATTCTCACACCTCCTGAACCCTCACATCTTCCTGCATTCTCACAACTCCTGAACCCTCACATCTTCCTGCATTCTCTCAAGTCCTGAAACCTCACATTTTCCTGCATTCTCACACCTCCTGAACCCTCATATCTTCCTGCATTCTCACACCTCCTGAACCCTCACATCTTCCTGCATTCTCACACCTCCTGAACCCTCACATCTTCCTGCATTTTCACACCTCCTGAGGCCTCACATCTTCCTGCTTTCTCTCACCTCCTGAACCCTTGCATCTTCCTGCATTCTCTCACCTCCTGAACCCTCACATCGTCCTGCGTTCTCACACCTCCTGAACCCTCACATCATCCTGCATTCTCACACCTCCTGAAGCCTCACATCTTCCTGCATTCTCTCCTTCCTGAACCCTCACATCTTCCTGCATTCTCACATCACCTGAAA